>OY294053.1:30290312-30546557 GCA_958510825.1 Brachypterus glaber
ATCGGATTATTCGTTCTTGAGTTATCTGGTCTTCAAAAATCGTGACACCGGACAGACGACAAAATAAGAAAACATTTTCTTATTTTTTTCATGAAACGAATTTATATCCAATAATTTTTTGGTTTGGACGATTTTTGAAAATTTTGAAAAATTCGAAACTACCGTATAATACTATTCTAGCGCAGGCGCTGTGAATAGTATAATATTGAGAATTTGTAGTCTCTTTTTAATTCAGTAATTTAGAAATTTTTGTGTCAAAAAAAAAATGAATATTATAATTTTTAAAATGAGGTGGTCGGACAGTCATCAAAAAATCGTTATTTTTTTTTAATGTATAGACCCCTCGATATGCCCTAAAACTGATAAATACATATTTATTTTTGAAAAATTTACTCTATCTGCCATTAATTATTGCATATTATACAAAAAAGGTGGAGAAAAGTAGAAAGATGAAGCGTTTTCATTAAATCAAAAACACTTAAGCGCAATAAAATATGCTCAAAGTTAAAGCCTTGTATGTTGAACGTTTCGCTCTATTATATGCTGGCAAATTGGACGATTAATATTTAATTTAATTAGACAAAAGTGTGTGTACTTTTCAGTTAAATTTATTTCAATTTGAATCCACTACGTCCAAAACCCGACAAAAAAATAACAGTAATAAAAGATTTTATCCAATACATACAGATAATAAGATAATTACCAGCTTTATTTTAAATAGATAAACTCAATAATAACCCCCGCGTGGCTTTTACTTTATTGAGTGGATAATTATTTATTTTACCCACTCAACTGTCACTTGTCAAATTATTTTCTTGTAAATGTCATTAAAATTATTAATAAAAATATGAATTCCTAAGCTATTTATTGGATAAAACCTTGTATGGCACTCATGGGTAAACCGATATTGCCCAGGTTAATTTTCTCATGGGCAATATCTTACTTTACCCACTAGTACCATAAATAACTATTTCATTCGGTGCTTACTCATTTTTTTTAGAGAAACGCCGAGAAAATAGTATAATATGCACCTAGTATGCGACCTAAGTCTTTAGTGTTCGAGTCTGAAGTTTGAGACGGAGGCGAGGCAAAAAAACAGCCGAGAACACTTAAGACAGTTCACATACGTGATGCATATAATATTTTTTCTACTACCTAAAGCTATTAACTCCAAATATCAGTAAAGTTTAAAAATAATGTTGACATAGCTGTCAGTTTGACAAAAAAATTGAAAAAATTCAGTATTTGTCTTAATTTCTTTTGTTTTTTATGTTTTCCCAAACTTTATATGTAAAAAAGATGATTTCTTTAAAAAATCTAGCTTTCGGTCAGTCTGTCTAACGGTCTGTCTTTCTGTCGGTATGTCCAAGAAAATTTGTAACCACGATAACTTGATAACCGTTTGAGCTAAAGACTTCAAATTTGGACTATAAGTTTGTTATCCAAAGTTTTTGGATGGGATTGTTTTTGGTATAAGTATGAGGGGGTAAGGGGGTCAAAGGGCGGGTTAAAAATATTTTTTTCTCATAAATGTAGTTTTGCAGGCAGTTTTATCGGCTTTAGCAACAGAAAGATTGAAATTCAAATTAAGTACACGGTGTTTTTCTTTAATTTTATTAAAATATTCGACGAAATGCCCCGAAGCCATATCTCCTCCAGGAGATATTTAATATTCAAACAAGGGAAAACGAAATACTCTCTATTATGAATTGATAAATTTTAAAATTGACGAGAATTTTTGTTTATTTATTTAGCTTTTCAAATAGGGAGATTTTTTAACCCTCCTTTAAAATTATTTATACAGCAATAGATATCATCATTTTCTAGTTATCAGTTATTGTCGCTAACATTTCTACATCCTACATACTTTGTTATTTGTGAGCAGTATTGCATTCTAAGACAAGATTTACCCAAAAGTCTTCAATAAGCTCTGTATTTCTATCTGACCATTTTTAAACTAAAAAAAGTCTTTATAACAGATATCTGGTATAATATCTATACTGGATGATTCAGAAATAAGGGACAACATTTTAAGGGGTGATTCTACGTCCAAAAATATGAAAAAAAGTTCCTCTAAAGTTTGTCCGGACATCAGCCCTCCTAAGGGTACCTGGAAAGTAGTTTTTATTTAATATCTCTGGAACCATATGAACTTCAGTAACCACTTTTTGCACATGCCTTAACATTGATAAAGACTATCCTTTTATGTAATTTTTATTTGGTAATTTTAACCAGGGACGTGGAATATGGGGGGGGCGATGTCACTTTTTTCCCCAAACATTTTTTCATAGATTTGGACCTAGAATCACCCTTTAAAATTTTGTACAATATTTTTCTACGACTGCTTTAGAATGTAAGCAAATACACACACTTTTCAAACACAGAATGAATCCATTCTAGCTCTAGATACGGTATGAATATTCCGTATCAAGTGTTAGAATGAGCGCATGTAGTGCCATCTCTTGTTTATAAAAGTAAAGAAAACTATAAAAGTAAAGAAAACTGTAGAAAAATTAGCAAAAATATATATATTTTACCATGAAACATTAAATAATTTAATGCAATTTAAAGTTTTACGTTAAAATTACATAAAGTTTATTAGTTTTTCTTAATATTTGACAAGTTTTTTATCAATTTAGTTCAAAAAATTAAAACTGCTCCATCTATTGTTAAATATTTAAACCTGATATCTGTCACAACAATCTGACATAACCTTCAATTTTTGCATTATAATTTGTAAATATGTGCTAAAATTAAATAAAAATCTTTTTGAAGTACTGATTTAATAAAATTATCAAATAACCTTAATTGCTTTATTTAAAAACATATGTTTTGTTGCATTTTGCAATGTCGAGTCACAGAAAACATTGTTTTTAACCTTGTCCGCAGTTTAAAGCCATACAGTGTTTCATATTTGCAGTCGAAGAAAAAGTATAGTCTACAACACGTATGGAATTCCAAACGGAATATTGTATATTCCATACTAGTTATAGAATATACTATTCTTGAATCACCCAGTATACTTCACATTTTTTGTGCAAATCTGAAATAATTGTCCATGCAGGTGCCCTAATATATAAATAAATAAATCCATCAAAGCGTAAACGATTTATTTTTTGCGGACATTTCAAAAAAATATGCTTAACATAATAAAAAAATATTTCGCTAGTCAAAATCGTCGAAAATATGGATATATTGTAAAAGTGAACAGTCAGCAGTATCGGTCAAATATATTAAAAAATACAGCCATAAACACGGTCAATAGGGTGGTTTTGAAATTGTGTTTTTTTGTTTTTATTTTTTTAGTTATTTGTTTCTAGGCAGAATTCGGTTACAAATTTTAAATCTGAAAAAGTGATCGGGTCTTTGAATGAAGATCCGCGCTCTTCATTCAAGGACATCACGGCCACAGCTAAGAAAATTTCGTGGGGGGGAAGAAGGATAAAAAATTACAACTTTTTTTAGCCTAAATATGCAACAAACAAGTTTCTTGACTAAAAAAAGTCACTCCCCTCCAAAAAAGCTTTGTCCGTAAGAGTTTTTACCCCTAACCAAAATTTTAATAACTAAAAAAAAATCCTCGCCTTTTCGTGAATATACAACTTTTGAATTCATAAAATAACATGCAACTTTTGTGGTTGGGACGCTCCCCCCACCCCCCTCCCCATAGCTACGGTCCAGAAGGACATTGACTCTGGTTCAATGAAATGCTAGCCTTGAAACAAAGAATATGGCTTTAAATATATCGAAAGACACGTGTCCTTGGTTCAAGGAATCCTTTATTTTGTGTATATTTTTTTAGTTACCACACTAAATTGTATTGCTTTTACCAGAACAAGAAAAATAGTTGGTTTGTATTTTATTGATCGAGCGTGCAAAAAAATCACACGTCCGCGAAAAACACTCTCCTGTCGAGTAATGTATACTATTTTTGCTACAAAAGTTAACTGCATAGTTGTAAAAGTAAAGCGCTTAGAAAAAGTTCGCCTAGTGATTTTTAACGATTAGTTATTAAAGTTAGTACTTTTTTCTGGCCAAACTAACGAATGGTCAGAATTCGTGTACATAATGTGCAGATATATCTGTTATATTAATTAGGAGAATGCGACGTAATCAAAAATAAACCAAACACAAACCGGGTATTAATTACAATTAGCGGAAAACATGCCGCCAGATTGTTCGGCCGTTTTAATTGGCCTAACACAATCAGATTTGCACTTTTTTTTGCACATTCGCTCTATATGTAATTTGTTTTAATATCACTAACCAAACAGTATTTTATTTTCTATGAGTTTTACTTTCGTAGGAAAAATAGAGTATATTACTCGAAAAGAAAGTTTTTCCACCCTCCTGTGATCCTTTTGCGAAAACTCTTTTCTAGTGACTTTTTGTAACAAAATTTTGTTTTTAACACATAATATTAAGCACAAAATAACGGTTTTGGTAACTTGATTTTTATCAAAAACAATCCCAGCTGAGAACTTTGCTTAAGAAACCTGTCGTCCAAATTTGAAGTCTATATTTCAAGGCCTTTTCGAGTTATCCTGGTCACAAAATTTCCGGACGATTTTTTTTTCGCGCATATGAGTTTTTGTATTTTCACAAGATATATTTTGCTTTAAATGTTTGTTTTTTTTTTCAATTTATGATACTCAAAGAAATGAAAATAAAATGTATAATATCCAGACTTTTTCACCCCTCACTATGCTGTTTTTTTAATTTTTCTTGACAATAATATTTTTATCATAATATTTTTCTATGTTTTAATTTAATGGATACAATATTATTTTTCAATTATTATATGAGCTACTGAATACAAAAAAGGGATAAGTCCATTTTTATTTTTATATCTATAAAAGCGTTCCTTGCAGTATAAGAATACATTTTTGCTCAAATATACTTACTAATGTTTTTTGTTTTACCACTTCCTGCATGCTCGACACGCTAGTTTAAAGCGTTCAAAAATAATTGCAAAAAATAACAAATATTACTGTTTTACCTAATTTGCCCAAGTTACTTAACTTTGATCTATACTAAAATCTAACCTCTTAACATAAGAGTAAGTATGCAAAAAAAACCGTTTGCTGATAGTTATTATCAACGAACTAATAACTCTTCTTTCTAGAATACGCTTACCGTTAAAATAAAGTATCGCCAACATCTCGGTTTGTTTGTAAACAAATAGTAGGTATATTCAGGCCTGAAGAATAACAGTTACCAGTAACTGGTATAGTTGTCTCTGTTAGAACAAAGATGTGTGAGTAAGACAGACGAATGTTTATGTTGCCGACGTTTTTGTCAGTTTTAACGAATGAAATGCCTATTCTAGAGAGAAGAGTTTTTAGTTCGTTGGCTATTATAGAAATAAGTTTTTTTTTTTGTACAGAAAGATGAACTTAATTTGCAGTTTGTGAGATAAAGTGTATAGAAAAATCAAAAAAAAAAAACGGTTAAATTTTTTTCGTCAATACAGTTCTTTGATGTATTTTGCGACAAACTAAAAAAGTGGACATATCCTCTTTCTGCAATTAAATTTCCACCCTTAAATAAATAATTACGCCGCAATTGCTTTTATTGTTAAAAGCAAATGAAATTAATTAGGCAATAAAAGAACTTGATATGATTGCGCTATTAATAAAAATTCTTTCGATTTCGATAAAAGCGATAAGAAAAAACATTTTTAATAAAATATATCTGTTACTCTATCTTTATTAAATTTTCTTATACATACACGTAGGTGTATTTATTTAATAGCCTTTTAATTTTGTTTTTACCCGACTATAGCAACGCGGAAGGAGGGTTATGTTTTTAACATGTTTGTATGTATGCATGTTGGTTTGTTCCCCTGTAAAGCCTAAACTACTAGGCCGATTTTAACGATCGTAGCGTCACTTGATTCACCCACGTTTCATTTTTTTATATAAAATTTCAAGTTTCGAATGTATCGATCGATCGAATTTGACAGAAAATCAGAGAAATCGATTTAATTTTATTATAAATTCGGTATTAAATTGTATTAAATTTAAAAATAACTTTTGATTCAATCAGGTTTCGGCTATTTTATTTTCTTCGTCAGGAGGAAGTGCATTTTTTCGTAGTCGGGTTTTTTTTAATCCGTGACTTGTCAGTTAAGTTATTTATTAACAACTCAATTGCCTAAAAACTAACGCAATAGTTTTTACTTTTATATTTTAGAATTTTAAAATTAAAAGTATTTGTTGTGAAATTACATACAAAAAATATAAGTATGCTCTCTGCATTGCTCTTAATAGAACACCGTGTAGTTTTCTTCCAACGGCGCACAAAATACAATCGACATAATATGATATTATATGATCACTTTTATTTATTGAATTTGTTAAATTTATATAAAACTCATATACCTAAAACAAATTTAATTTAATTATAATTTATTTATTTTTAGCCCTCTCATTGAATTTGATTTTTAATCCACTTTTCCATATTTAATTCAATAAATTTTTGGGTAATATTTTATTTATTAATTAGTATTACGTTTGAGTTCAATTTAATATTTTGCGTTTCAATTTTTGCAAATTAAACCAAATAACCAATATTTAAAATATTGGATTATTTTGCGACATTTATCAATAATAAATATGCTAATCAATTTATGAAATTGCATCCAATGCAAATTTAAATTAGTAGTAGTATTTATTTATCCCTTTGCCCCCGAGACTAAACTAATGATAATTTTTTGATTTAATTGTGTTTTTTTATTATTTGCTATGCCTAAAAAGAGAAAAAATAAATAAAAATAAACCAATTTTTTTAGTATTTGCTCGGGTTTTTGTTTCCTCAGAGTTTCAGGAGAGCTGTATTATACTGACTAGAATAAAGTTTGGCAAAATAAAAAAGATTTTTTCTATTTTGCGACTCTTATAAGCTCATAATCACACGGATTTTGCGTGTTCTTATAGGCCCATAAGAGGTCTGTACTTTTTGTTCTTTTGGGTTGGCGTAAAAAAGAGAAGAGATGACTATAAAACATCAAAATATCATTTGTTCTTAGAATTTTAAACATGGTGTAAACTGTAATGCCAATCCAAAACAAAAATCCCCAAACGTATGTTATAAAACTAGTACTTTAATATACTATAATTAACTTAATTTTCTTTTCATGCAAAGCCTAAATTGAATTATATTTTCACCCCCACTAACATGAACAGTTGCGTTAATCTGAACAGCTCGTTTTTTTTTGTGTTCACAGTATCGAGCTTGTACTGTTATTCAAACCGCCATAAATATATTATTTTTTCTGGACGTTCAAAGTTTTAAAGTGCATAAAATAGTTATAAGATTATATTAACTTCATGCAACACCCTGTATATCAAGAGTTAGTCTTTTTAATTACTTGATTAATAAGTTAATTATTAAATTGCGTAGGTATATATATTTTTAATTTGATTCTTTCTAATACATTTGCCTGCATTTTCATTTCCTCAGCAAAGATTTTATTATTTGACCACCCACAGGAAATGGCACCACTTTGTTTCATTTAAAAAGAAATATGGATTTTGAGGAAGTCATTATTGTGTTAATTGTCAGGTTTTCGTTTATAAAAAATAATTTCTTCCTAATTCCACAAAGCAATCATATTAAGAATGTTAATTTAAGGTATTAAGAGTTCATTTTAAATTAAGTTTACTTGATATTAATATAAAATAAATGTACACTTTATACTAAAAAAATTACCTTGCATAAAGGGTATTTTTTTTTGATAGTACAAAAACTTTTAAACTGCCTAAGCTGTCAACTAGAATGTTGGAAAAAATTACTTTTAAACAAGTAATTAGTTATTTATGGTACTAGTGGGTAAAGTAAGATATTGCCCATGAGAAAATTAACCTGCGAGGCGTCAGCCAAGCAGGTTAATTTTCGAGAGGGCAATATCGGTTTACCCATGAGTGCCATACAAGGTTTTATCCAATAAATAGCTTAGGAATTCATATTTTTATTAAAAATTTTAATGACATTTACAAGAAAATAATTTGACAAGTGACAGTTGAGTGGGTAAAATAAATAATTATCCACTCAATAAAGTAAAAGTCACGCGGGGGTTATTATTGAGTTTATCTATTTAAAATAAAGCTGGTAATTGTCTTATTATCTGTATGTATTGGACAAATTAAATTTATTTTTTTATTTTTCGGATTTGAAAGAAAGTGGGATTTTTTCATGTAATATGTACACATATATGCGATATTTAACCAATCTTTTTAATTGCATTTATATTCAGTAGCTTTAACTAATTAATTACTATTTTTTCGTACTCGGAGGAGGGAGTTCATCATATCGTCCACTAAAGACTCTAGTTGTATAACTCCAAATTTTTCAAAAATGAGATTTTTATCAAATTTGCTTCATTATCTGATTACCAACATACTTCAAAAAAAAAAAAGTTGCATTAAACCAATATCAGCCTCAAAAAATGAAAAAATGTAAATATTTTAAGTCGCTAAGTGTCTAACTCCATCATATGATTGTGAGAAAACAATTAAATGAGAACTGTCACTAATGTCAAACTATTTCTCGACAACAGGGGATCCCGTTTCAAATATTTGTTAATTTACTGTTTGATGATAATTATAATTATTGCCATTAATAATGTATATATATTATGCCTACCTAGTACTAATATTATATATTAAATATAAAAATATAAATTTTTTGTAATAATATTACGCGATATAATACGATAGGTATCCTCTTTTATCTTCCCTTGGAGTTAGACCATTAGTGAATTTAGTGGTTAAAATTTAATTTTCAAATAATTTATATAAAATAGATAACAATGAAAAGTTTTAAATACATTAACACATTTCAAACATTTTTACCTGTGAACAAGCTAGTTTTAAAGTTCTAAATTGCTATAATTAAGTTTTAAATCGTTTTTTACGTCTCCTGAAAAATATGACGTTTTGGAGTTAGACCGTTAGAGCCTTTAGATGACGATATATAATTTAAACGATTAAAAAAGAAGAATTAAAAGCATCGCGATATCGGTGCACCACCAGTTTTCTTTAGGCTTTTATTTGCGAATTAAATCCACATGCTGGGCAAACTTGGGCAATTTGATTTTTGTATGTTCAAAATATTATTTTCGCTTGAGATAATATCGAAAATATCGATACATTATCGTCCCAGTCCCATCTCTTTGTCCCACGTTACCCCTATACTAGCCAATTCTCTCATTTTCTCAAAATATAGACACACTGTATCCTTTGTTATTTGTGAGCAGTACTTTATTCTAAATCTGCCTACCTTAGGACCAATTCATCAAAGTGCAGTTAAATGTCTTTAAATACGTAACGCAAGACTTTGCAAAATTTGACCCTTTTTTGGGCATTAAATTTTTTTATTTCGAAAATATTTCTTTATTAAAAAATGTTGCGTTTTTATTGATCAAAAAAAAAAAATATTAATCATTGATGATAGATATGTATGTTTTCTATTACATCGTATTTAATAATAATCCTTATTACTATTGATTTTAATTGGCTAATGTTTTGTATGTCAATTTTAATTGTATGTTTGATTTTTCATTTTGAAATAAGTGCCTTTTGTTCAAATAAAACGTCCCCCTTCATATCGCTCAAACCTTTCCGCATATCCATCTCTTTTACGCTTCCCCGTTTCGGGGTTTGTTTTTTACCTAATCACATTCAATTTAATTTTGCTCAAATGAAAAGGAAACATGCTGAAATGGGTGTCCTTTCAAGACCGGTGGCATTTTTTTTTTAATTAAAACTATTATAGTTTCCATGATATATTATATTACAAATAATACATATAATAATTAACAATAATAAAACTACTAAAAATTAATTAAAATAACAAAATGATATATGATATCGTCGGCTTACAAGTAAAGAGCACTAAGTCCAAAAACATGGTTTTGAGATATTGACAAATTTAACTTTCACTGTTGTTTTTTAATTTTTGTAATAATTGTTACAAAAATGCACGTTTCGCCAAACAAACACTAAGTCGCTTAGTGCAGAAACATTTGAAATAATCTACAAGTAAAACGCACTAAGTGCACTAAGTGACTTAGTGCCTATTGCCAGATAAAATGTTATTCAAAATCAAACTGGTGCGTTTTGTATAGTGGGTAACTCTCTTGGCAGTCCACCCAGAAGTTAGTTCGGTTTACCTGTACATAGATCATCAAAAATTAATTACACCATAAAAATCCCATTTTTGCAAAAAAGTGACTTAGTGCCTTTTACTTGTAAGCCGACGATATATTATAATAATGTTTAAATATTGTTTTTGGAGCGATTATTGAGATCTTGGCTTAAAGTCCAAAATGATCAAAATTTGCGTTACGTAATACTTGAACGTTCCCTTGAATATAAATTAAAAAACCTACAAAATTTCACAATGATATCTTGTTTCTTTCTATATAAAAAAAGGGTTTAAAAAAAGATTATTTTTAAAATTTTAAGGTAGAAAGACCCCTTAAAACAGTTTTCGTCCAATACGGACTAAAAGAAAGACAGACAGACCACACTATGCACCTACTGGAAGTCAATGCCAGAGATTTTATTCACTGTAAACTGAATATTCAGTTCCAAATTGATAGGAAATCGGAAGTTATTATCCTATGCAATTGTACTTTAATTTTTGTTAAAAACACGCAACATTTCATGTCCGTCCTTAAATATTAAAGTACGTCACTTTAGAACTATAGTGTTTTTAAGAAAAATTAAAGGACATTTGTATAGGATCATAATTTCCTATTCATTTGTAACTCTACAAATTGATAGAAAGTTATTATCCTATACAAATGTACTTTAATTTTTGTTAAAAACACTATAGTTCCAAAGTCACGTACTTTAATATTTAAGGACGGACATAAAATGTTGCGTGTTTTTAACAAAAATTAAAGTACAATTGTTTAGAATAATAACTTCCTATCCATTTGTTATGATCCTATACAAATGTACTTTAATTTTTGTTAAAAAAAAAACTATAGTTCCAAAGTCACGTACTTTAATATTTAAGGACGGACATAAAATGTTGCGTGTTTTTAACAAAAATTAAAGTACAATTGTTTAGAATAATAACTTCCTATCCATTTGTTATGATCCTATACAAATGTACTTTAATTTTTGTTAAAAACACTATAGTTCCAAAGTCACGTACTTTAATATTTAAGGACGGACATAAAATGTTGCGTGTTTTTAACAAAAATTAAAGTAAAATTGTTTAGAATAATAACTTCCTATCCATTTGTTATGATCCTATACAAATGTACTTTAATTTTTGTTAAAAACACTATAGTTCCAAAGTCACGTACTTTAATATTTAAGGACGGACATAAAATGTTGCGTGTTTTTAACAAAAATTAAAGTAAAATTGTTTAGAATAATAACTTCCTATCCATTTGTTATGATCCTATACAAATGTACTTTAATTTTTGTTAAAAAAAACTATAGTTCTAAAGTCGCGTACTTTAATATTTAAGGACGGACATAAAATGTAGCGTGTTTTTAACAAAAATTAAAGTACAATTGTTTAGAATAATAACTTCCTATCCATTTGTTATGATCCTATACAAATGTACTTTAATTTTTGTTAAAAAAAACTATAGTTCTAAAGTCGCGTACTTTAATATTTAAGGACGGACATAAAATGTTGCGTGTTTTTAACAAAAATTAAAGTACAATTGTTTAGAATAATAACTTCCTATCAATTTGTTATGATCCTATACAAATGTACTTTAATTTTTGTTAAACAAAACTATAGTTCTAAAGTCGCGTACTTTAATATTTAAGGACGGACATAAAATGTTGCGTGTTTTTAACAAAAATTAAAGTACAATTGTTTAGAATAATAACTTCCTATCCATTTGTTATGATCCTATACAAATGTACTTTAATTTTTATTAAAAACACTATAGTTCTAAAGTGGCATACTTTAATATTTAAGGACGGATATGAAATGTTGCGTGTTTTTAACAAAAATTAAAGTATAATTGTTTAGAATAATAACTTCCTATCCATTTGTTATGATCCTATACAAATGTACTTTAATTTTTGTTAAACAAAACTATAGTTCTAAAGTCGCGTACTTTAATATTTAAGGACGGACATAAAATGTTGCGTGTTTTTAACAAAAAATAAAGTACAATTGTTTAGAATAATAACTTCCTATCCATTTGTTATGATCCTATACAAATGTACTTTAATTTTTGTTAAACAAAACTATAGTTCTAAAGTCGCGTACTTTAATATTTAAGGACGGACATAAAATGTTGCGTGTTTTTAACAAAAATTAAAGTACAATTGTTTAGAATAATAACTTCCTATCCATTTGTTATGATCCTATACAAATGTACTTTAATTTTTATTAAAAACACTATAGTTCTAAAGTGGCATACTTTAATATTTAAGGACGGATATGAAATGTTGCGTGTTTTTAACAAAAATTAAAGTACAATTGTATAGGATAATAACTTCCGATTTGATATCCATTTGTAACTGAATATTCAGTTTACTTTTTACAGTGATGTTAAAAAATAGTTCAAGATGCAGTCTAAATTATGCATAATTATTCTCGAAGAAATAAAAACGCTCAGCTTTGGAAAATCATTATATTATTAAAAAATTATCAATTAAATAATTGTATATTAATTAAAAGTTATTATTAGTTTATTTTAATTTACAGTTTTCCTTTTTGGTAAAGTTATCGACTAAAATATGTTTGCTGGCAAATAGAAACTTAGTTTTAACATCTAATTAATAAGTTGTTAATTAGATTGTTAATAAGAAGCAATTGGTTAATTAACTAGTTAATTATTTTATTACCTCTTAATTTAAAGTAAATATAACGTAAAACATATTAAATGCTTCGCATTTACATAGTATGCGTACTACATGGTCGTTTTTACAGGTGAAGTTATACGTAATTTAAAATTAAGAAATCTAAATTTTAGATTTGGGTGAGTTTACGTTATAATTTAAAACTAAGCCCTAGGTTGGGCGCCAAATGAGGTGGTGAAGTTTAAAGGGAAGTTTTTGACTTTGTGACCTATCCCTTTCTCTCCCGAGATAAAAATAATGATAATGAAGTTCTTGATGTTTTTTATTTGTTGCGTTTAAAAAGAGGAAAAAAATATATATAAACCATTTTTTTTTTCATTTTTTGCTCGAGTTTTTGTTTATTCAGAGTTTTAGGAGTGTCATATTGAACTGAACTAATTTTTGAGTTATCTTGGTCACAAATGTCCCGGACAGACTTACAGACAGATAGTTTTTTTTATTATTATATATAGCAATAGTAAGCGCCGTAAACGACGATGAGACTACTGCATTTAGTCTGTAAAGTCTATACTGAAAGTTAAAAAAAAAAAGCGTGTAAAAATTCAAGATGTATCACAGTTAAATAAAGTTATATCACAGAACGTAATGTATAAAGTTGTTTTGGATCGATTCGAACTCACAATCTAATCGGTTTTTAAACTGGTTGATTGACGCAGAGTTGACCGTACTTTCACTAAGTCTGTTCCACATATAAACAACTCTGTTGGACAAGAAATTTTTACGACTCAGCTTCGCACATTTTTCCTTATTTAGTTTCCTACTTTTGGATATAAACGTTTAAAAAGCAATAAAAACTTTTCTAAATATTTTAATAACGCAAGACTTTCCTCTCGGGGAAAGTTCAATTTCAACCAGTCTGCCGAAATAAAACTTAAATTTCGCCTAATGTACGGCCAATTACCCGGTCGTATTAACTTAACCGTGGCCGTGTTGATTTTTGCGTCTAATTAAGGAGGATTAACTGGCGTTTCCTTTCTACAAATACGACTGTTGCCAATTAGAGTTTTCGCTATATTTGACTTACGACTACACGGCTACACAACGTTTCTAGCAGTTTTAGATGCTGTTGACTTAGCTAACTTTGTTTTAAAAAAATAATACAAGAATTATTTTCATTTCTGCCATTAAATTTTTCTTTCTACACCATCATTTAACATTACATTTATTTTATGTAAAGTTTTTTTGATGAATTACATCTAGTTGTCATTCCACCTCGGCAAACTCTGCCCTAAAATATAGTCTAGTTAAGAATAACACAGCCACACAAAAAAAAGGTCAAGTACTCTTTTGGAGACCATTGTATTCCTAATTTGGGGTCAAAATAGCCAGGGACGTAAAATTTGCTGACTGACAAAATTTAGCTGACTAAAAAAATTGTCGACTGACCTACGGACCCTCGAATCGTCCCCGAAAATAGCACCTCATACGATTAGTTTTTTGTGGGCCTATGTAATTAGTAAAAATAGAAAAAATAAACCAGGCATTTGGTCTCCTGAGACCAGTCTCGGACTGGGCAGCCCAAGGCTAGTGAGGCCCCCAACTATAATGTTTTTTCCTCCCAAAAATTTTTGGTAACTAGAAAGAAAAAAGAAAGCTCCTCATCTCAAAAAAAAGCTTTGTCCCTACCAAAACTTGGCGTCCCTACCAAACAGAAAAAAAAAACAAGAACACCCTCAAAAAAAAAAAAAAAGCTTTGTCCCTGACAGGTTTCTACAAAGTACCAAAAAAAAACACCCTTTGAAAAAAAAAAAGCTTTGTCCCTGACGGTTTCTACCAAAACTTGGCGCCCCTACCAAAACAAAAAAAGCACCTTCAGAAAATAATGCTTTGTCCCCGACCGTTTCTACCAAAACTACTTGGCACCCCTACAAAAAAAGGTCCTCACCCCAAAAAAAAAAAGCTTTCTCCCTGACGCCAAAAGACTAAACATCAACCGAGGGGGGGTGGGGGCAAAAGTGGAGGGGCCGCGTGAAATTTTTCTTACTATCTTACCTGTCCAGTCCAATACTGCCGGAGGCCCTGATAATTATAATTAAATAATGACAATTAGAAGATAAAAAAAATGCAGAAATGTCCTGGCAAAATGTGTCGTTCCGCCATGGCGCGCCAATTAGTTAAATTATCGGTTTAAATCCACGACAATCGAGTTGCAATATTAGTAATAGTCATAATCACACTGGGGACTTGTAATAAACCCTCAAATAGGGGAGGGGAAGGTTGAAATGACGATTCAGCTAATAAATTGATCAAGTTTTAATTATTTGCAAGGCGATAATAAATGTAATTAATTACACAGGTGCACAAATAATAAAAAACGTTAATTTATCTTAATCAGACTATGTTTATCTCACGTATTTTTGGACGCTGAAAACGAAATTGACAGTGAAAAAGCTCGCGGGGGGCATTTTTTTTTAAGTAAGTAAGTCGAAAACTACAACATATTCAGTTCAGCCAAATCTTTCCGAAACCACTTTTCCATAAAAAGGGATTTCTTGATCTATCAGCTCTGGCGAAAATTGGAACCCTTTAGGTCAAAAGGGTCGAAGATTATCGTGTTCACGGACACACAAACAGACCGATGGATAAGAATCACAGACAAAAATATTAAATAAAATTTAGTTATTGCTTTGTTCTGCCATGGTATCCTAGTTTTAATTAAAAAAATGTCAAAGTATATGACAATGAGTAGAGATGTGTGTGAGTAGGGATATCTGTGAGCTAAGATGTGTTTGAGTAGATGTGTGTAAGTAGAGATGTGTGTGTGTGTGAGTAGAGATGTGTGTGAGTAGAGATGTGATGAGTAGAGATGTGATGAGTAGAGATGTGATGAGTAAAGATGTGTGTCACCCTTTATTTTTACAGACCTTTGATTTATAGGCCTATTAATCACGGCCGTGGAAAAAATTGTTTTTCTTTAGAAGAAAGTAAAAAGTACATTAAATTTAGTTATATCAAAATATGGTAGATAAGAAGGTAAAACAACAAGAGAAACAAACAAAAATCATATCTCTAGGCTATTTATCCACCTGCAAAAGAATGCTCTTTGTTTAATTTCTGCAAACTTTAAGACTTTATGAAAAATTTAAAACTATACATCAAATTCATCATATTTATTTACGCCGTAAGCAGTGTTTTATATTAGCGAAGTGCCTACGGTGTTTTTATATTTTCGAAAAGTTTACTCAAGTGAAAAGTTTAATGTTTGCATTTGTTATGGATCTGAGGTAATTAATGAAGATATCAGCAATTTACAGAAATAATTAGTATTGGTAGTTTAAATACAGGGTGTTACTAAATAAATTGCAAAAAACCGCAAGTCGATATCTCATGTAGAAATGGAGTTAGAGAGTTTAAACCCAGACAGACAGACAGACGGACGCAAATTTTTTTTTTAGTGATTTCGACTCAGAATGGTCCAAAACGTCGAGAAATATGAAAAAAACGTGGTCAAAGATTTTGACTTTTCGGCGAAGATTTCAATACATCGGCACTCTTAGTAGCACTAAGTGCCGATGTAAAATGGCCACCAGCTCTCCGACTATAGTGTATTGTAAATTTACACAATCCTTGTTACAGTGTAGAGATTGAAATGAAACTGTCCATTGCAATAAATATGATTAATCGTATTCAGAGTGGTGTTTAACATGTGTGCGCGAACAATGCGATTTCGTCGTCTCTCCGAGGAATCACTTCAATTATTTGATAATCGGTAATGGATAAAAACGATGTGCCTAATATGCACTAATGTAGAACGGCAATTAAAACTAATCCAATTGTACATCTGAAATTAATTCGATTTGCTGTTACAACTATTTTGCGTATAGTAACGCGAAAATTTATCATTCATTTTTTAGTCATTTTATTCAATTGGTTAAAAAAATGGAGAAAGGTTTTTCTTTCATTTTTCTGCACATTATGTTACACTAGGCGTTAAGTCTGTTTTTAACAGGGAAGTTCATAATGGCGCCTTTGCCAATTTTGTAAATGTATTTTTGTCCTACATGTGCACAGGTCAACCTTAACAAAAATTTTGGGGTCTCACATGTTCATAACGAGTTTCAGATTTTCTGCTATTAGGGAGTATGAACAAACTTCTGAAAGGACAGACAGACAGATAGAAAGGTAGTCAAACACCTCATTT
The DNA here is from genome assembly GCA_958510825.1 of Brachypterus glaber. NCBI lineage: Eukaryota > Metazoa > Arthropoda > Insecta > Coleoptera > Kateretidae > Brachypterus > Brachypterus glaber. The sequence continues at coordinate 30,307,302 of OY294053.1, forward strand.
TATTATACAGATTTTTAAAGAAAATTGCTTAAAATATGTAAAAAATAACGGTTTTACCCAATTTTGACCAAGTTACCATGCTTTGATTTTCACGTATAAAAACTTACTTTTACTAATATCAGAATGTATACAAAACTTAAAGTTTCTATAACAAATATTTCTTTAGTTACTAGGTTTTTGTGTTTTCAGAAAAATTTTATTTTTAATTTTATAATAAGTCGTAAAAATAGTATCTGTAAAATACGTTTTCTTTGTTACAGACAAACAAATCCAAGGAAACTGCGCCATATGCAACACGCAGCTGGGCGGCCAGCTGGGCTCTCGGCCGCTGGCGCCCAGCCAGGCTGCGCAGTACAATCTGCGCGAAGACCAGGTGGCGCAGAACGCGCGGGTGTGCAACACGTGCCGATGCAAGTCTGTGAGGAGCAGGTCCACCCATTGTCCACTGCCAACGTGTCCCAATTCTAGGAATCGGGTGAAACGGTTAAGGTCCTTTCCAAACAGGTAAATATTTCGACAGTGTTTGGTAATAGTATATTAAAGTACTAGTTTCATAACACCCGTTTTTAGCACACTAGTTCTTTCGAAAACTCGCCGCAAGCTGCTCGTTTTCTAAACTTGTACTCGTGCACTAAAAACGTGTCATGAAACGAGTGCTTTATACTGTTTTTCTATTTTGCTCTAAAATTTAAAAATTTAAAAGCTGTGTCTACGTTTGCACGGAAAATCCCAAGCGATATTCTTTTGTCTAGTCTTGCCAACCCAAAAGAAAAAAAAGTATTAACCTCTTATGGGGGCCTATAAGAACACGCAAAATGCGTGTGGTTATGAGTTTATAAGTCGCAAAATAGAAAAACCATCTTATATAATATAATAATATATATTATAACTGAGAATGTTCCGATCAAAAAGTGGTCTGCAAAGGCGAAATATTTGAGTCATAATATAACATACACTTTTTTTAGTGTTACGCCTATGTTAATGGTATAGGAAAATAGCGTTACAGGGGGTGGGTGGGGGTCCAAAATGATGAAAACTTGCGTTACCCTTAAAGGTAAATTCAATATTTTTGTTATTTATCGCAACATTTCCATTTATTCTTCTAGACTGCAAGATTTACCCCAAGACGTGAAAGAAACAATCCTATCTGAGTTTCGGATACCTTCGGGCGTGACGAAGTGCTGTTCGGCTTGTTTTAGCCGCATCCAGAGGCGGCTCGGCCCGGTCGAGGAGTGGTCCGAGGCGGAAATTGGCGAACTGAGGAACTGCCTGACCGATCTGGGCGCCAATTGGCAACTTATCGGCGAGCGAATGAACAAAAAACCGCATCAGATCCGAAACTATTACGCGGCCAATAGAACGAGACAAAATTTGGAGAGTTGTTTAGGTGAGTATCTTTTTCTGTGTAATAGTTTGTTTTTTCTGTGTATTCTAGATTCGATCAACTGTAAAAAATCAGAGAAAAATCAGGCCAAAATGGCCAAATTTTTCGTTACGTAATACTTGAACGTTCCCTAACTCAAAAACTAAACAGCATGTTTTTTTTGAGCTTATTGGTTTAAAAACTTCTTTGTGTGTAATAAAATCAGAGAAAACTCTATCAGGGAATCTTAATTTGCAAAACCTGTGGTCATCCCATAATAATAATGTTTTTATTTTAATATAATTAAGTCTATTTTTTTCTTTTAGGTGACCGTAAACCAGCCTTAACGGACGAGGAGGAGAGCGGATCGAGCACGTCGTCCTGTGAAGAGCCTTTCAACCGGACGGACCGCGAGCGGCATTCCAGCGACACCACTTCGGCGGCAGAAAGTCCGCCCGTGATGGGCGGCAATCGGCAAAATCCGATAAAAAAGGAAGACTACGATTCGAGCGCGACGGAAACGGCCGACGAGGCGACGGTTACGCCAGAAAATTACTCAGGTAAGACGACAAAATAAAAATAAATTAATACTTCACTTTATATGTTAGTACCTCACTTAAAGTGCCAGTAACACTCAAAATGTCATTAACTCACTTAAAGTGTCATTAACTCACTTTAAGTGTCAGTAACTCTCTTAAAATGTCAGTAACTCACTTAAAGTATCAGTAACTCTCTTAAAATGCTGGTAACTTACTAAAAATGTCATTAGCTCACTCAAAGTGTCATTAACTCTCTTAAAATGTCAGTAACTTACTAAAAAAATTATTAACTCATTAAAAATGTCATTAACTAACATAAAATGTCATTAACTCACTTAAAGTGTCAGTAACTCTCTTAAAATGTCAGTAACTCACTAAATATGTCATTCTCACTAAAAATGTCATTAACTCACTTAAAGTGTCATTAACTCAATTAAAATCTCAATAACTTAAAATGCAAATAACTCACCAGTAGTATATTAAAAAAGTCAAAAATTAATTTAAAAAGATGTATCTGTTACTTACAAACAAGTAACTCAAAATTTCACTAACTCATTTAAAATTTATTTATAAAACACAGTAATTTTTCAAATTATTTTTAGGTCCAGCAACTATTACCCCAGTAACGGTCGACGGTCAACCCCGACCCAACGCCTCACCCCTCAGCGTCAAAGACTTAGTACTCAATGTCATCGAATTCCAGTTGAACAAAACCCCCGGAGCGCAACAACCCACCCAAAAACCTCCCACCTCCGGAATCACTCCCACAATATCCTCAATCCTCAATTCTAACGACTCCAATGAGGTTACGATAGTCAGCGAGTATAACCTCAATCACAATCAAGCCCCAGGAATGGGTCAAGCTGTCAGAAGTCAGAGAAACGATCTAAACCTTGCGAAGTTAGTAACTCCTTTGATCGGAGCTACTATAACACCTGTATCAGGTCCTATAGTAGCTAATACGGTTCCGGAACCTATAGTTTCCGGTAGGGACGACTTAGTAGTACTGCAAGTTAATGATGGCACTATTTCGAGACAGGAACCCGAGACTTTAGACTTGAGTATTAAAAAACCAAGGGATCCTTCTATGCAGATTAGAGCTCAACCTGCTCAAATGCACGTGAGCAGTCGACAACAACAGCAGGAGTATAAATATCATCCGCAACAGGAGAGGAAGAGTCCTGCAGGATTGAGTTACGGGATGAGGAATACGCAGATGGCGAGTCCGAAACCTGCAAACCCGAAAACCGGGTCGATAACCCTCGGGACGCCTATTATGACGCAGCCGAGGTACGATATGTTAAGACACGTGACGCCTGAGACGAAGATGGGATCGATAACGCAGGGTAAGTCTTGAAAAATAGCAGAATTTTTTTTTCAGAAGCTTTTATGGCTAAAAACACTCCGTTGTTAAGATCTTCTTAAATATTATAATTTTTGCAAAATTTTTATCTTCAAAACTTAACCCTATATTGCACCTTGTTCCCATTTGGGAACACTGGTCATTAGGATCTCTAAATTTTTTAATAATCAATATTATTTATTGCGTCATTTTTTATCCTTGTTTTTTATAATTTTAACACTTTTTCAACGTTTTAACGCAAATTTTTATAATTTAACTACTTTTTTTTCAGGAACGCCAATTCACCTCCCACACGCCACATCTATCCAAGACAAACGCGTATACGACTACTTCAAACGCCACCCCTCCTCCCAGAGCAACCAGCCCCCTCCACCGTCCAGCCAGCCCCAATACGTGGGGCAACAATACCGTCAATCAGCGTACACGGTGGACCAACATATGAGCAACAAACAGATAATCATGAACGATTACATAACCTCGCAACAGATGCTTGGGCGACGCAACGAGAAACTTCACTATTACCCGAATAGCCCGCACCGGACTCCGCCCCCTCCGCAGCAACAGCAACAGCAGCAGCAACAGAGGCAGGGGGTGATTCAGAGACATACCAGACCGCAGTACCTGCCCAGCGAGCACGATGCGTTGAGGAGTTTGGTTGATGTTGCGGTAAGTTAAAAAAATCATACTAATTTGTGTAAAGAGGATCAAAGAAGGATATCGTTTCAAATGCGAGTTTGGAGTTCGTTAATAATCGTAAACATGACAACAATGCACCATTCATTTCAATTTTAAAGATGCGTTAAAATAATCTTCTAGAAATATCAATTTATAGATTAAAACTGTTTAAAACTACGTATGTGATTGTTATATTCCCTAAAATCTAAAACTTAATTGATAAATACCTCAAAAATTAAAATTAAACCGTATAAAGTTAATTAAACTCGAGTCACCATTACAGAAGAACCTTTTCCTATAAAGTCTTCTGTTAAACTGTCATTTTACCGTTGGCTATTTTGTGTATAACACTAGATAACCTTGATTTTTGCTGTCACTTTCGTCCGTTTATACTGATTGCAGTCATAGACTATCTCTAGATAACACTTTGACGAAAATATGTTTTCTAATAACAGCTATTTAGTTATATGCCCACAAATATCGCTATGAATTTGATCAAATATCAAAACCAAAATGTCAGTTTTTTTTCTGTATCTTTTAACAACGTATTTGATATTATTTTAGGTACAACAACCATCGCTTCCCGTCCCGACCGCGCCCCACGAAGGCCTCGGCAAAACAATCGCCGACAACCTGATGGAACAACCCCACCGGTTCCAGCGCATACAACAGCAACATCAACAGGTTCAGCAACAACAACAGCGCCTCCGCCAGCAACAGCAACAAGCTCAACAGCAACAACAACAACACCGCATGGAGGAGCAGCGTCGAGCCGAATACCATCGGCAACAACAACAAGCCGCAGAACAACAACAACAACAGCAGCATAACCAACATAATCAACACAACCAACATTCCAGCTCGAGAGAGCAACAACAACAACATATGAGACATAATCAGCAACAACAAAATTCCCAGCAACAACAGCAGCAACAACAACAACAAGGAAGGGGAGATACAAACACCTTGACAGCTGCAAGTTTGATAGACGCTATTATAACTCACCAGATAAATCAAACGGCAGATGGCGGTAGGGAGGTTGTTTCCAACCGGGAACAGCCTACTCGACCTGGAGATTTGTTGTTTCAAAGTTTCCATAGAAACGAACCTCAAGGTCACGTGCAACAACATAACGAGAGGTTACACGAGGTCAACAACGAGAGAGATAGATCTCCTAGTGTTATATCGGTGGATTTAGATGGAGATGTCAAACAGAACCTAACGGTTAAGGAGTTGACGGATAGTGTTATTTCTCATGATTTTTCCACTAGAGCTGGTAATTATTACAATATGCAACAGGAGAATGTCAACGAGCAGTGGAAAAGAAGGATGCAACAGGCACAACAGGCTCAACAACAACATAAGGAGGAGCAACAAAAAAGATCGAACACTCCTCAACAACATATAAATATAAATGACGAAAGGCAGATTATAAGAATATCTCAGCAAGCAAACATGCAACAACAACAACAAAAATTCCACGTTGAGCCTGTGAGTCCCCCAGAGAACAACCATTGGAACGATGGAAGTTTTCGAAGGTACCAGACGCCTCAGCCCCATCTATCGGCGCTTGACTATGTCAAAAATCGTATAGTAGAAGTCATGAGAACTGAAGATGATAATAAGAAAGATATAGGTGAAAATATCACCAATCAAGACAAAGATAGAGATAGTCCAGGTGATATGGTGATAGACGAGGGTAAGGCAGAGACCGAACATCAAACAAATGCCCAATTGGCTACTAGTGGTTATGGTTACGCGTATATTCCGCATAAAGAGGGTGATAGTTCGAGGAGTAATGAGCCTACGCCGCTTTTGAGCGCTCAATATGATCCTTTGAGCGATGAGGATTGATAGTAAAAGAATTTTTTGGCTTTACGAGGGTTTCGGTAAGTGATATTTTTATTGTTTGATGTGAAATAATGGCATCAAAAGTAAGAATTTGAATAATTCTGACTTTTTTTTGGTTAAAATTTTAGTTTAATTGTGTTTTTCAATAACGTGTTATGTATGTTGTTGAACATCGTACTTAACATAATTGAAACGATAGAAATTAAAAAAATTTTGTACATGTTGATACATGGGTGCATAACACAATCCAAAAACAAAAAAAATACACAATTGGCGCCCAACGCTAGGCCTTTTTTATTTTTATTTTCTCCAAAATAAATTTTGTTTCTATTTATAAATGTATTATATTGCAAAGTATAAATAAAAACATTAAACAATAAAAACTAAAAATTTCCCGTTAAACTTGAAAGCCAAAAAAAGGTAACTTTATAATTATACGCTTAAATAACTCCCATAATGAAATTTAAGTAACTTTATAGAAATAATTAACTTATACCCATTTAGTTAATTTCTGAAGCAACTAAAAGTGAAATTTTTAATTTGTGTTGGGTAAGTGGTAAAAAAAATTCTTTTATTCTTTTTTATTTAAATATACAAGATTAAAAATTTTGATTTTGATAATACGGTAGTTCCAAAATTGACATTAAAAAAAATAATGCTTCATTCACTTAACAAATAGAAAAAATAGTATAAAAAACTTGTTTCCCAAGACTGTGAGCACGTGAGTTATATTTTTTTAAATAAATTATTTTCTGATTGAGAATTTTCTAGTTTTTCGGTGAGAGAAACGTTTTTGGGCAAAGATTCGTTTAAAACTAATAAATATATATAAAAAAATGATTTGTTTAATTCATTTTTAATAAAATCGGATTTCGAATAACGTAGTAATCTTTTGGGATAATGACGTCACACGTTAGAATTTCTCCTTTTTTTTCATTCCAAACCTGTACATTACAAAATTTATAAATGATTGGAACAAATGTATGTTTTTATCAATTCTTTTTCTAGTTATAAACTAAGTGACTCAAATATTTTTCTCTCAGTGTTAGATTCAGTATTTTTTTGTATATTTGGAGATGTAAAAGAATAAACTGATATAAACTTTTCATAAAAATGATCTCTTTAGTTAACGTAGATTATTGAGGTCATTTTCTATAATGGGTTCTTAAGTTATTTTTGTGGAGCACATAGAGAGAACATTCGTGAAATTTTCTTTCAAACGCTGTCCCACACTTTATATTTGATGCGCTGTAAGCCGAGATATAAAAATTCAAAAATTCACCTTAAAACGATTTTAATTTTAGCTTTCCAAAATGGAAAGACAACTATAATTTAGTCATAAGCTGAATTTTTGAATCTTGACTTACAGGGCATTAAATTTAAAGTGTGAGACGCTGTTTTGATGGAAATTTCTTGTATTTTTTACTGTTTCACAAAAATTACTTATTTTTCTCATTTTTCTATGTTTTATGTTGTATATATATTGAATAAAATATAAGTGATATTTATAGATCATAGGAGTTGTGTAAAACTTAAAAATTTGGACCATTTTTAACACCATGTTTTTTTTACATATTTCAAGATGACTACTTAACACTAATTTGGATTATTTTTTCGTTTGGACTTTTTCAACCTCAAAGAATATGAAAAAAACAATTCTGACGTGTTTTTCAGATTTTTTCATATTTTTAAATGTTCTACCCTTTTTTTCGAACCACCCTGTATATGATTAAAGATTATATTTATTTAATGAATAACATTTATTGGAAGAATAATAAATATGTTTATTATAATATACAGGGATGTTTTTTTAATTTGCACAGCAGCTTTAGTTTTTTATTTTAAAAAATACACATGTGCTTTTTTTAACAAATTTTTATCTTAGAATATTTTTTATGTCCTACATTTCTAAAACTTGTCACTTTCGTTTTGTTTTTTAAACAACCCCAACTTTAATTTTTTAGTACTTAGTTTCAGAACAGTGGTTTTGTTTACCTTTTTTTCAGAATAATATTCTCTATCGAACAGTACTAAAATATACAGGGTGTTCAGTTTAAGAAAAATCAAAGTTGGGGTTATTAATTGAAAACCCAAAAGTGTCAGTTTAAAAAGTCACGAGGTAAATTATTTTTTAAAATAAAAATTTGCCCAAAGAAACACTTGTCTCTAACTCTTTAAATTAAAAATTTATAACGATTTAAAAATAAACCCTGTATGGATGGTTAAAAATGGTTCAGTTTTGTAGCGTCCAATTTTTAAAATATATAATTGTAGATAATTTTTAATTTTCTTCGAAAAGTTGTACATATTATGTAATAAAATTATCTGATAAGAATTAGTTCTTAAATCTGCATAATTAAATTATTTATAATTTTTTAGATATGCAATTTTTTCTTTTTTTTTTGTAATGTAAACTTTTTTGCATTTCCCTTTTATATATACATATTATACATAACTACATATTATTTTTTAATATAATGAATTAGGCTGGACCTTATATTTTTTTATAATTTTAAAATTTTCATTTAGGTGTAACTAGAAAAACTGAATTCTAATTTCTTCTAAGGGTCCTAATTGGGCCCTTAAAATTCGTAAAGGTACCCATAAATCGTAAAAAATTCTTGAAAATTGTCTGTAATTTTTGTATAAGTGACATTTAAAGGCCTTGAAATCTTATTTTTTCCTTTTGAGCATATAAAGTTATGTGCCAAATTTTAAAATGATCAAAATTCATAATATTTAAATGATTTTACTAGAACAAAACGAGCTAAGTACCAAATAAGGGCTCCTTAAAGTAGCTTTTTTAGGAGCTCTTATTTGACGCTTAGCTCGTTTTGTTTTAGTAAAATCATTTTAATATTATAAATTTTGGTCATTTTAAAATTTGGCACATAGTTTTGTATGCTCAAATGAAAAAAATAACATTTCAAGGACTTTAAATTTTTCACAAAAATTACAGACAATTTTCAAATATTTTTTACGATTTTTTGATAATTTTACGAATTTTAGGGGCCCAATTAGGACCCATAGAGGAAATTAGAATTCAGAATTTTTTCTAGTTACACCGAAATGAAAATTTTAAAATAATAAAAAAATATAAGGTCCATCTTAATACAGGATGGTGTTTTTTAGTGGGACATCTTGGTTAAAATTTGATTGTAAGAATTTTTTTAATTACAATTTGATCAGTTTGCAAAAAATATTATTATTTTTTTATACTTAACAGGAATATGTAATTTTTAAATTTTAATGGTACAAGTTTAAAATTATGGGGGTCACATGACCTATTTTTCTAATTTAAAAAACGAAAAAACTTTTAAATTTTTTTATTCTTTTTAAAGGATCATCGATAAGATTTAATAAAAAAATTCTTCCTCCTAGAATCGAACATTGTAACTTTTGTTAAAATAAATAGAAATATAGTTTCTAATTTTAAGTCTCTTCAAATAAAGAAAAAACAATTTGATGTCCCACTAACAAAAAAAGTCCTCTAATTTTTGCTCAATATAAATTGAGCAAAAATAAATTGGTGTAATATTTTCTGTACAAGGTTTTTTTTTAATGATACAGCACCTCTAACTTTTTTGTTTAAAGAAATTGACTTGTGCTTTTTCTAACAAATTTTCATTTTAGAGCATACTTTACCTCGGCACTTTATTTTTTGAAAAAATTTACTTCCGGTTTTTCCAGAAATAACCGTTTGATTTTTTAAATGGGACTTTTAGTATCGTTGCAAAATTTTGCGTTTTTTGAAAAAACTGGATTTTTAATATTACCATTTTTTATCGGCTAAATCGCATTTTAAAATGAAAATTTTCTCAGATAAATATATGTCCATCACTTTAAATAAAAAAGTTATAAGGGGGTCATTTAGAAAAAAAACACCCTGTATACCATGTGTTTATGTTTATTGTACATGTCTTTTATATAAATATTATAATTTAATTGAAATGTAAATTAAAAATAAATATTAAACTAGGATAGGGTTAAAACAAACATTGTAAATAATTGTGATTTTTTTTAATTTGTTTTCATTTTTTTTTCTGCGCTAAAAATTTCACAATTTTTTTTTTAGGAAAAAAATGTGGATTTACACATTTTTTAAGGAACTGATATTTTTTACATACACGTTTAAAAAATGCTTCCAATCTGTACACTGTCAATTTTTTTAGTTTGTATTTTGAATGAAATGACTTGTTATTTTGTTGAAATAAATCAATATAAGTTGGATTTTGTTTTTTTATTTTTCCTTTCATGTTACAAAAAAAAATAAAATAAAAAATTACCAAAAAATAAATAAAATAAATAAAAAACAAAACAAAAACAAAAAATAAAACAAAAAAAACCTAATGATAAAATATAAAAACTGTAGAAATAAAAATAAAAGGAAGTTTGATACGATATATCAAAAATTATAAAAGTTAGAGAACTGCTGTTTTCATTTTTGGATTCTGAATGTGTTTTTTAGTAAGAGACCCAATTTTGAATAAGCTATATCCAAGTAGAAATAAGTTAATTACATAAAACAGATAATTTTTCCAACTGGCAATTTTTGCATATTTTTGTTTTTCAACTCGCAATTTTTGCATAATTTTGCTCTCCAACTCGACATTTATGAGTATTTGTATTTTTAATTTTAAAATGCAATAACTCAAAAGCTAAAAGAGATATCGACTTTTTGTTTCGAGATTTGGATTCAGCAGCTCAATATTAGTCTGGGTATAGAGTTTTTAGCCTAAAATTCAAATGTTTTTCTAACTCGCTATTTTTGCATTATTTAGTTTTCCAACTCGACATTTTTGCATTTCTGAATTTTAAATTGCGAGTTGAAAAAACTTCGTTTGTTTTTTGTGAATAACTCCTTTCCGGTTGGAGATAGCGCATTCAAAATTGGGATTTTTACTAAAGAACACATTCTGAATCCAAAAATAAAAACGGCATCGCTCCATCTTTTATAGTCTTCGAGATATCGTATCGAAATTTTTTATTTTTTGAGATAGAGCGCAACTGAGGCGCTCAATCGATAGAGAATGAAAAACTAAATCCAAATACATGGGTCAAAACCCCGAATTCGAAAAAAAAATTTTTGGGCCAAAATAAATACAAGGTTAACCCCTTGCGTTTTTTTCAGCCGATTTTAAAAACTATTTTGGGCTGAAACTTCGCACATGGACTAATATTGAGCTGCTGAATCCAAATCTTCAAGTAGAATGTCGATAGGTCCTTTAGTTTTCGAGTTATTGCATTTTTTAGTTGAAAAATACGAACTGCAAAAATGTCGATTTGGAAACCACAAATATGCAAAAATTGCGAGTTGGAAAAATCATGTTTGTTTTTTGTGAATAACTCCTTTCCGTTTGGAGATAGAGTATTCAAATTTGGGGCTTTTACTAAAGAACACATTCTGAATCCAAAAATAAAAACGGCATCGCTCCATATTTTATAGTCTTCGAGATATCGTATCGAACTTTTTTATTTTTTGAGATAGAGCGCAACTGAGGCACTCAATCGATAGAGAATGAAAAACTAAATCCAAATACATGGGTCAAAACCCCGAATTCAAAAAAAAAATTTTTGGGCCAAAATAAATACAAGGTTAACCCCTTGCGTTTTTTTCAGCCGATTTTAAAAACTATTTTGGGCTGAAACTTCGCACATGGACTAATATTGAGCTGCTGAATCCAAATCTTCAAGTAGAATGTCGATAGGTCCTTTAGTTTCGGAGTTATTGAATTTTAAAAATTGAAAATTTAGACGCGAAAATTTTTTTTGGGCTGATACGTTGCAGCCAAACTAACATTGAGCTGCTGAATCCAAATCTTTGAGCAGAATGTCGATATCTCCTTTAGTTTTTTAGGTATTTCATTTTTTGATTACAAATACAAACATGCAAAAATGTCGACTTGGAAGACAAAAATATGTAAAAATTGCGAGTTGAGGAACAATAATATGCAAAAACTGCCAGTTGGAAAATTGATGTTTGTTTTTTGTGAATAACTTCTTTCTTCTTTCCGCTTGGAGATAGAGTATTCAAATTTAGGGCTTTTACTAAAGAACACATTCTGAATCCAAAAATAAAAACGGCATCGCTCCATCTTTTATAGTTTTCGAGATATCGTATTGAACTTTTTTATTTTTTGAGATAGAGCACAACTGAGGCGCTCAATCGATAGAGAATAAAAAACTAAATCCAAATACATGGGTCAAAACCCCGAATTCGAAAAAAAAATTTTTGGGCCAAAATAAATACAAGGTTAACCCCTTGCGTTTTTTTCAGCCGATTTCGAAAATTATTTGGGGCTGAAACTTTGCAAGTAGACTAATATTGAGCTGCTGAATCCAAATCTGGAAGCAGAATGTCGATAGCTCATTTAGTTTCGGAGTTATTAAATTTGAAAAATTGAAAATTTAGACACGAAAAATTTTTTTGGGCTGATACGTTGGACCCCAACTAACATTAAGCTGCTGAATCCAAATCTTTGAGCAGAATGTCGATATCTCCTTTAGATTTTTAGTTATTGAGTTTTTTGATTAAAAATACAAACGTGCAAAAATGTCGACTTGGAAGACAAAAATTGAGAGTTGGAATGTTTTCTTTCTGAATCTAAAAATGAAATCGGCGTTTCGAGATAGTTTTTTTTATTTTTAGAGCAAATTTGCATCTAGCCTCATATTAAGCTGCTGAATGCCAATATTCAAGCAGATTATCGATAGCTTCTGTAGTTTTCGAGTTACTGATGAATTTAAAAAAAAAATAATAAATTTTGTTTATTTTTTTTTTAATTTTATTTCATACATGCGTTTTATCTTGAAATTTTCAACAATTTTAACTCAAAAACTAGAGATCTATATTTTGCATCCATATTTAAGACGATAAAATAAAACATATTTAACAAATTTCAAATTTTTATTTAATTACAAAATACATAAAGCAATAGTTGTGTGTTATTTGATAATAATAATAATAATAATAGTAACAATTACAGAGTTTTCATTGTAAAGTATTTTACTGGTTTGATGTAAGTAATAATAAACTTTAGTATAAACTATTTAAAATATTATACGAAATACAACAATTAACAAAATTTGTATTATTCACAAAAATTTTGGTTTTCTAATACATTTACATGCAATCAAATTTTCCCTTACTAGTAAATAAGTAATTTTGGTTCGAATTTAGACAGAGATTCGATTTTTTCTAATTTTTTATTTTGTCCGATATGCCACCAACAATTTTCTTTCACAGTTATTTTATAGGAACTCCATTGAAAATATAAAAACGTGAATTTGAGACCAAGACTATAACAAAAAAAGTAAAATTTAAAACATTTGCAAACAAATTTTGAACTTATTTGTAAATACGTAACCAATTCATTTTCACATGCTGACTTGGTGATCACCAAACATCAGGCTGCAGTCTGACTAGGCAATACCAATTCAGCCTGTAGAAATAAATTGGTGACATATTGACTAAGGTGGAATAGCATTCTCCTGCCACCCAAGGACCCCCTGCATGACAGGATCCTGATATTATCACCTCCACCAACTTTGGAAATACTCAAAATATAAACGAGCACGGTAAGAATTCGGGAAACCGGGACTTGGGAGCCTCCCAAAAATCACCAAGTTCGGGAATATAAAGAGTAAGCACAACGTTATCGTTACGTCCAAAGCCAGGGCCTTACGGATACAACCATAACAGTAACGCCAACATTAAAGTGTTGGTACACTTTGAAATATTAGCCATTACTTATACAGATGCATCAGTCTGCAAAAAAGGAACGTTCCAAAATACAGCACAACCTTCGATTGATTTAATGACTTTACCAAAGTCACCAAACAAATCTCAAGTTTCATGAGTGGACACGATGCCAGCAAAAACCGTCACGCCGAATTTGTGACACAAACCCCGAAATTGTTAATTCTTGTCGATTCTGAGGGCCCGTCGGATATGCATCTCAGCCACCGGCTTGCGCCAAATTGATGCAGAGAGTTTGACGCCTCAGAACAGCTTTCAATTAACCCATTTAAACCCACGGATGTATTTCGAAACTAAATCGCGAGTGTTTCTCCAAGGGTCAATGTCTTACGACAAAAATCCTCTTTGATAACAAACGAAACTCTCCGGTTTTGCGTAGTGAGTTCGAGTTTCATCCCCCATAAAAATTATTGGTAATATCAAAAAACGGTGGAAGGGTTTTCAAATATTAACCATAATTTTATAGGGGATGGAACGGTTGGTATAGTACCTTCACACAAAAAAGTACGCCACGATCTAAGAATTATGGTGATAACTTTCCACAGTTACCAAAATAATGACTCATTCTCATGGACGTCACACCACGTACGTTCGTGGGCTAATGCCATAAAATCCTAATCCGGAAGGATATACGACACTTTCCAAAAGGTTAGTTTGACCCGTCAATGAATCCAACACGCTACTGCGCTGCCAGGGACTCAAGATCTGAAACTCACAGATGGAGAGTCTCTTACACAGCACCCAACAAAAGACATCAAATGTCGATTTTTTGCCAGGCAGAACAAATATATTTATAAGGGCAAGGTCAACCAGTGAGTACTGCCTGATTGGCCCCACCCCTTGTAATAAAATATGAGTGCTACCCGGGAGTATTGGGAATCGAGCCACTTAAATACATTCATTGCACACAAACCTAACCCATTGCTATTAACCCATGGACATACTTTAATGTTAAATCTCGAGAATTCCATCAAAGGCCCCTTTACAGAAAGACCAAAAACCCCGATCTTTATAAAGGATCACTCCAATAGCGAACCAGCGGTCACCAAAAATGAAGGGCGCAAATGCACTTGCTGCAAAATCATCCTTTGACAACAAACCGAAAAACTCCAGTACTACACCCAAATAAGTTCAAAATTTGCCTACAAATATCGCATTTTAATTTTACCTTTTAGTGAGTTTATACAGTTACCACGGATACCAAACTCGTAAAAACATGTTGAATATTGAAATACAGAAGAATTTAACTGAAAATGAATATAGGAACGGAGAAGGAGAGGTAGCAGAGTGGAAAATGGTAGGAACAACTTGAAATTTGAATCTGAAAAAGAAATGTGGGTGTAATTGAAGAGAAGAAAGAAGATAGGAAAAGACCGGGTTAAAAAAATCAGAAAAAAAATGTGGAAGTTTAATTGAAGATTAGATCTTGACAACTAAATTCCAATGTAAAGCAATATTCAGTTTTAACGAGTTTGATATTGTGCTAACTCTATAACCTCACCTTAAGTTAACCAATCATCTGATGAAGAAATCTTGTAGTTTTGTAGTAGTATTTGTAGTATTAGTTTTTATATTGTCTTTTTAAACTAACTAATCTTAAGATACAAAGTTCCACAGAAAAATAAATACACTGCTTCCATAATTTCATAAATTTTCTTATCTTTCCATGATGAAAAAACTCAGTTGGAAATATTGACTGGTTCCCTGATGTCCATAGTTTCTTCTTGGTGTCCTTCTGGTGTCTTTTGGCGGGATTTTTTGTTGTTACTTTTTGTGTCTGAAGTGCTCCATTTTTATTTTTATTTTCATTTCATTTGATTTTTTTTTTCTGAATGGTTTGGTTTCTTTCAAGGTACCTGAAAATAAAAACAAGCCTTATGTATTACTTTGATTTCATTTTGTATAAAATATTTTTCATAAAGTTTCATTATTAAAAAAAAAATAAAGTTCTTTTTTCATAGAAGGAAAATTACAAAACAATAAATAATTTTTTCTAAAAAGCTATTTTATTTTAAAATATGTACTAAGCAAGCTATCATAAAAGGTAATATTTTAACCCCCCCCTTTAACCCCTTTACCCCACCTCAATATTAACCAAAAACAATAAAAGCCAAGAAATTACGATAAGGTACACATTTAAAGTCTTTGGCTCAAAGCATTCTCAAGTTATCGTGGTCACAAATTTTTCAGACAAACAGGCAGATTTTTCCCAAAACCAGCGTTTACTTAATGAAATTACTGACTTACCTTAATTTCAAAATCCAACCTACATGGAAGTCATCTTGATCCAAGGATTTCATAATGAGTGTTGGTAGTCCCTTTTTCCATATGACGAAAGTCATCTTGATCCAAAAAGAAATATTCATTGTTGTAGTTTTTTCCATAAGGCAAATCAGCTAGGCACCCCATTTTGATTAGGAAATTTTAAAGTCCAAACCATTGATGAGGATTCTGTAATAAAAATACCGTTGATAAAAAAAAAGAATACATTACAGTTTATATAAAAGTTTTTCAAAAACAAAAAAAAAAATTCAAAGTAAATTAAACATTTAAAAAAGTTTTTTAAGCTTTAGGAATATTAGGGGGTCAATTAAAAATTATTTTATAGTCTGTTAACCAATTGGTTATGGGCAAAAAATTGATAGGATTAATAAAAACAATTAATAAACAATTTCTGTACATATTATGAAATTACAATAACAGAAGTGTGTATGTATCAAATTTTTTGAGTTAAAATAGTAATTTAAAGCCAAAATTCATAAAATATGAACCTGAACAACAAAGATACTCAATCTTAGCAAGCCAGAACTAAAAACCTATACAGGGCTGTTAAACGGACACTGTCCTTTAAAATACCATCTTAAAAAATGGGCAAGTCTGAAATCGACACCTGCTGTCTATGCTCAGAAGCACCAGCAACTGTCGAACACATCATATGCTTCTGCGAAGCCATTGTTTGCAAAAGGCTACAATATCTCGAACAGGTATACCCAAGACCTGCAGATATATCCCAAGTAGCCCCCAAAAAACTCTTGAGCTTCTTTGGAAGCGATGTGGACTAAATTATAAAACGGATTCACAATAGATCTCATTGGTCGCAGTAATTTGAAAGGCACTATGTTGCCTCACTACCCCACTTGTATTGTAAAGCCAAAAAATTAAATTAGATTTATGAATAACATCAACACGAAAACAAAAACAAGAGATAAGACCAAGCTGCACAAGCGCATTGATTGATCGATTTTCCCGCCAAAACTCGACAAAAATCGTAAAAACTCAAATTTTATGTAACTTTAACAACAAAATGGATATATTATTGTTTAATTACAATTTATTATCAAATTAAAACGTGCATATTTCCCATTTATACCGTAAAAACACAATATATAGCAAACAGATAGCGTCAGTGAAGTTACATAGAATTTAGACCGAAAAAACATATCCCAAGAAGTAAAAACAATGTCTAACTGTTTATTAAGTATAAATATCGAAAATAATGCTTACCAGAATAATAAAATCGCAAATAACACCCATTTTTGACCATAAATTCTGTAGACGCATAGCACTCGACTCCGGGAAATACAAAAAGGAACCACGCAGGCGCAGACGACAAAGCAAAATTTTATGCGACGTTGTCAGCTTTCCAGTCCAATTTTTGTGGGTAATCGCTTTTAACCCGGTTACTATTAGGTGCGTTTTTCTGCTCATAATTTTGCTTTGACGTTTGGAGAGAATCACCGTTTTAGTGCTGACACAGTTTCATGCAGGCGACAGTTTTTCAATTCGTTTGGACTTTTCGTTTAACATCAAGAAAAACATTACATAAGACATAGAAATTGCGCTTTTAAATGTCTTTTTCTGTCCTCTTGCCCTCTTTTTGGAGAACTATTTGTTGTTAAGGGGAGCTCTCTTTTCTTTTTTCTCTTTTCTTTCCAAATTTTGTTTCATTTCAAGCATTTTTTTCATTGTGTCTTGATTTTTTATACATTTCAAGGGTACAGGCACCTGAAATAAAAAAAATAAGATGTTAATACTTTGATTTTATTGTGATAGTTGCTAAAATTTAGGTTAACTTAAGGTTTTTACTTTCGAGCGACCTCTGAGTGAAATGGCTAAGGGCCACTTGCACCAACGATGGTTTAACTTTAAACTTGGATTAAGTTGACGGCCGACCAATCAGAACGTAGCATTTTTAACTTAAACTTGGTTTAGTTAAGATAATCCCAGACCAAAAGTTGGTGCAAATGGCCCTAAAAAACATATTTTTTGTTTTTCGGTTGATTATTTTTAAAATTGGTATATAGAATTGATCCTTATAATAATAGTTATTTATGGTACTAGTGGGTAAAGTAAGATGAGAAAATTAACCTGCGAGGCGTCAGCCAAGCAGGTTAATTTTCGAGAGGGCAATATCGGTTTACCCATGAGTGCCATACAAGGTTTTATCCAATAAATAGATTAGGAATTCATATTTTTATTAAAAATTTTATTTAATGACATTTACAAGAAAATAATTTGACAAGTGACAGTTGAGTGGGTAAAATAAATAATTATCCACTCAATAAAGTAAAAGCCACGCGGGGGTTATTATTGAGTTTATATATTTAAAATAAAGCTGATAATTGTCTTATTATATGTATGTATTGGATAAAAGTAATTTTTCCAGAAAAAGTTACGTTAATCGGAATTTTCTTTCAGGTTTCTTTTTTTTATTTTTTTAAAAGGGGATACCCCCATAACTTTTTTATTTTTGGGGGGATTACTTTCAAAAACAAAAGGGATCTTACCTTCATGGATAGTTCTATAGAACTTGATTTTTACTGAAAATTTCAAGTCGATCGGATTATTCGTTCTTGAGTTATCGTGTCTACAAAAAAACGTGACATCGGACGGACAGACAGACGGACATTTTCAAAGTTTTAATTAACATTTGTATCAGAGAATTTTTTGTCTAGGACCTTTTTTGGCGATTTTGGAAAATTCGAAACTACCGTATAATACTGTTCTAGCGCTACGCGCTGTGAATAGTATAATAATGGATATTAATATTAATATTCGTGCGAATAAGGGGATCAGGGCTAGTTGTCAATGCAGTTAAATTGGATACAGAAGTCAGGGACATTAATAGAGTGCAGAGAAAATAATAGAAAGTCCTGTGCATGCAAGAGGCAAATAACTTGCAAACCGAAACAGAAAAACCGTGAAAAAATATGTATACATATTATTTTAAAATTTCATTAATTTCACTTAGAATTTTACATAAATGGCGTATACGCTTAAATGCAAATTTTATTGATGTAGGTAGGCCTTGTTCATTTTAATAACTTCATTTTATAGTTAAAACAAAAATGATTTTTTTACGTAGATACTTTTATATTATTGAACTTTTTTTAATACATTACTTTTTACTCTTCCTTTACCTCCCTTACCCCCTCCCTGATTTTATTTAAACACAATCCCAGACGAGACATTTTGAGTAAGAAACGTATGGTTCAAAATTTAAGTCCTTATCTCAAAGCGTTATAGAGATATCGTGGTCACAAGTTTTCCCAGACAGACCGACAGCTCCGCTTTTGGGTGGACCCAAGATCGGGTAAGGGGAATTTAAACCCCGCTTTCGGCAATCTCTAGCTACGCTACTGAATATAAGACACCAAATTACTACAATATAAAATTCAAAAAGTGATTAAATTTAATTACATATCACGCCGTGTTACTTTAATTATAATTATCACAAATAATGGATCTATATTTAACTTATTGTTAGTTCTTTAAAAATTAAGTAGGAATCATCTTATAATCCCCTGAAGATGTTCTTATCATAGTTGCAGTACATGCCCCGCCAAGTAACACAGTACACTGTAAAAAATAAATATGTAATTATACATTATTCTGCATGTAAATGTGATTCAATGCAAATACATGTAAATTTTACTAGATTTTAGATGTAATTTTACAACTTTACATGTAATTTTACAATTTAACATGTAATTTTAAAATTTTATATGCACATTACCTGTAAAATTACATCTAGTAAATTTTATAGAGTTTACTGTAAAAAATAAATATGAAAATTTACATGCAGACTCATAGGTAATGTGTTGCCATGCAGAACAAGTGAAAGTTAAGAGATTTTACATGTAATTTTACGATTTCATATGAATAATATATTACATGTAATATTTATATAAAATTATAAAATTACGATGTTATATGAATAAATTACCTGTATATTCATATAAAATTGTAAAATTACATGTAAAATCTCGTAAATTTAACTTGTACCTGCATGGCAACGCATTACCTATGATTCTATTTATTTTTTACAGTGTAGCTCTTAATTATCTCTTACCGCTCTTTCGCAGCAAAAATACAGCCATATGGCTGCAATTTTGCTGCGAAAGTGCGCTAAGAGATACTTTAGAGCTACTGTGTTACTTGGTCCGCCTCTCCCAATGTTCTTTTTTTTCTTAAGTTGATCCTACGTGCCCTTTTTAACAGTTGTTTATTTTTACTTTTTCATAAAGTATTGTGATATAAAAAATATATAAATCATCTTTTTTCTGTAAAGTCTGTATACACAATAACCTAAGAAAGCTTTCTGCTAAAAACTTGAAATTTGGTATGCAGATGTAATTTGTATTATCTTGAACAAGTTCGTATTCAAGCAAAATCGTTTAAAGTGGAGTTAAATATTTGTTTTGGCGCGTATTTTCAAAATTAAATAAAATAATTTTATATTATTACTGATTATTAGTAAACACCTAAAAGGTAAATTACACATAAAATGTTTTACCATTTTTTTCCATGCAAGGGGGGCATGTAAAAAAAGTCACAAAAAATGTAAAAAATTGTTTCTGGAAATAATATTCAGAATAGAAATGTTTAAAAACCACCTAAAGGGTGATTTTTTCCATTAGTTTTGGGGTTTTTAACGCTCTGCCCTTGACTCCCCCTTTGCTCCGTCCCCGGTTATCCAATTGTAGTTAGATAATCTAGCGACAGTAAAACTTGATTTTATTGATTTAAGTAATTTTTCTTGTAGCAACATTTTATTTATTATTAACACATTGGTCTGTGTGTTTGAAATGTACATATACATACATTCAGTGTTGAAAGTGACAGTATTTATTGCAAAAGAAACTTGATACTAATTTAAATGTTTGTTTAAAAAAATAAATGCCGGTTATTCTTGAAAAAATAATGTAGAAATGGAGATTTCAAGAATTTCTCCAATTGAGGATATGGGAACGTTCAAGTATTACGTAACGCAAATTTTGATCATTTTGGATCCCCCCTCTCTGTAACGCTATTTTCCTATACCATTAACGGGCGTAACACAACAAAATGACCCCCCCCCTAGGAGCGTTACGTAATACTTGAACGTTCCCTATTATTCTTAGATATCTACCTATTACAGAGTGGTCTAAAAGTCACCCAAACTCCGCTCTTTTTATTTGAGCGAGTGAAGATTTCGACTTCAAATTTGGAACACTTAAGACAACTATCTTTTAGAATATACAGGGTGATCAATAACTGGCATCCCAAAACTATATTTTTAAATTTTAAAATGTCGGCAAAGGTATTATACCTATAATAGGGGGATTTTTTTTTTAGTAGAAAGGCGATTCGTGTGATATATCGTTTTAAAGCTCACAAAATTCTTTATTTGCCCATATATTTTTAATTTTTTTTAGACATATTTTTAAGGGTTAAAAATGGGGTTAAAAATAGAAATTTTCGTCAAAATTTTTTGATAAATGACTAATTTTATGATGCAAAAATGTAAATAAAAATAAAAATTTTCAATAATATATCAAAAAATAATTTTTTTTAGCAAAACAAAATGGAAACACATCTTTAAAAAAATGTTTATGTTCTTGATTTTTTTAGATGTTTAGCCCCCCATTACTTTATTATTTTTGGGGGGATTCTTTTCAATTTCAATAGACTTTTACCTTATAAGGTAAACCTACGAAGATTGATTTTTTCTAAAAATTTTAAAAAGTCGATCGTTTTATTTTTTCTTGAGCTATCGTGCGTACAAGAAAATGTGACATACGGACGGACATTTTTAAAAGTTGTTTAGAATTAGATATAACGCAACTCTGGTACATAAATTCTTGATTTTGGACATTTTTTTTTGGTCCAAAGTTAACGTATAATGCTCCTCTGCTGTGAAGCTGCCAGTAGTATAAGAAAGAAGGATGTTACAAATGAGTTTTATCGAACAAGTATGCAAATGAATAATTTAATTCGTTTAATTCCCTTTAAACGTTTTTTATTAACAAAATGGGGTCAAAACAATCTAAACCAAAATTTAAATATTTTTTTTTCTACAGACAACTTTAAGAATGAAATATACCTCGGCGTTACTTAATAGGTGTAAAATCAGACGAAAAACTTTCATTTTTTAAAATGTTTGCTTCTATTAGACAACAGGTAGTGGATGCGTACTTCTAGCTATACAGGGTCATCTTTTTAAAAAAATACATATTCAAAAAAAACAATTTAAAAAACAAACAATGAGTAAGTGAATTGTCCCCCTACAATGCATTTTTCTTGAAAACGATTAATTCTACGTTATTTCAACAAGAGTACCTTAAAGGTCCTTTTTAATGTATTTTTACCTGAGTAATTCTAATATAAAACAAACAAAAAGGTTAGAAAAAAAAATGTTTGGGGCAAAAAGTGATAGTACCCCTCAATTCGCACGCCCCTGATTAAAATAACTAAATGAAAATAAATTAGGATGGTTACCCTTATTAAGGTTATATCACATGCAACACTTCGTTTCTATAGCTCAAAGGGTTCCTGAGCTATTAAATAAAAACTGAAAATTTTGCAACCTTTTTTGAAGTGGTGTTGAGTTTCCTTACAGCCCATTTTTGAACATGTTTATAGGAACATTTTTTGTGTAGAATTTTTTCATATATTTTATCTAGAATTGCCATCTAAAAGAAATAACTCCATGTATAATACACGAAGGCTTACATAATTTATTACGCAAAAATTAGTCGGTTTTTGTTCTTAAAAACGATTCCGGGATGTCACACGAGAATTGTTGTCCTTGAGACACTTCTCGAGAGGTCAACTGAATAAGTGTTTAAATTATGAAATTAAAACCAAGCAAGCAGTGAAGATTTGTAATCCTTCGCATTCCATTGTATACTTTTTACAAGTCTTGCGTTAGTAAAAAAAAACATTTTTTTAACTTTTTTTTTACGTTTCTTGCCGTTTTATATCCAAAAAAATATGATTTCCGTTAAAAAAATCTGTGTGTCGGTCTGTCTGTCTGCTTGTCCGGGAAAATTTGTGACCACGATAACTTAAAAACGCTTAGGGGCGCCAAGTTTGGTAGAAACCGTCAAGGACACAAAGCTTTTTTTTTCTTGAAGGTAATTTAGGGGCGTCAATTTTTGTTTTGAAGGTGCACCAAGTTTGGTAGAAACCCCGCCAGAGACAAAGCTTTTTTCCTTGAAGGTAAATTTGGGGCGCCAGGTTTGGTAGTAACCGTCAAGGACAAAGCTTTCTTTCATGAAGGTATTTTTTGGGCGCCAACTTCTTTTTTTGTAGTTTGTAGGGGCGCCAAGTTTTGGTTGAAACCGTCAGGGACAAAGCTTTTTTTTTTGAGGGTGCCTTATTGACAGTAGTGCTTGTATAGCGGTAATTTCTACGGCTTATTTGCCAAAAATTACTCCTTCCAGAGAGGAACTCTTAAGGAACACAGGAGAAACTCGGAGGAACTCTGGAGGAACTCCGAAGGAACTCAGAGGAACTCTTTGCAAAAAGGAACTCTTTTGTACAAATTTCAGACGCGGTCAGCCCCTCGGAATCCGTTCTCGAGTTATCTTGACAAAAAAAAACGTCACAGAAAGTCTGATTGATATTTGAGAATTAAATTTTGGCTATTTTTTTAAATTCTAGACAACAATTTCAAATAATAATGATTAATGTAAATATTCTTCTAGATGAATTCTGAAGATCATGCAGAATTTTTAATAAATTGGACGACAAAGCGCCAGTTAGCTCAAAGGGAAGTGTTACTTTGTTTATTTATTATTTAACCGTCTTGACAATGGACGAATTAAAGTTATTAAATCTATTCTTACACTTCAAAAACAAATAAATTACATGTACTCGCTTAATATTTATTTTTTCTATTTTGCGACCCTTATAAGCTCATAATCACACGCATTTTGCGTGTTCTTATAGGCCCATAAGAGGCCTCTACTTTTTTTTCTGTTGGGTTGGCAACATACAAAAGCCTATCTCTTGACGTTTTGCGTGCAAATGTCAATGTCGATTTAAAGTTTAATTTTTTACAAAATTTTGTGTTTGGGTTATTTTTTACCATGTTAAAATTGTGGACTGGTTAATTGCAGTAAAAAAAGGAGAGATGACTGTA
The DNA here is from genome assembly GCA_958510825.1 of Brachypterus glaber. NCBI lineage: Eukaryota > Metazoa > Arthropoda > Insecta > Coleoptera > Kateretidae > Brachypterus > Brachypterus glaber. The sequence goes on from OY294053.1 coordinate 30,331,260, forward strand.
AAACATATCAAAATATAATTTGTTCTTAGAATTTTAAACATAGTGTAAACTGTAATGCCAACCCAAAACAAAAATCCCTAAATCAGTCATCAATTAAAATGTAAGTTTTTTAAATTTTAGAGCAAAATAGAAAAAATTGTATAAAGCACTCGTTTCATAACACGTTTTTAGCGCACGAGAACAAGTTTAGAAAACGAGCCGCTTGCGGGTTATGAAACTAGTACTTTAATATACTATTATATTCTTTTGTATAATCACTTGCCAATTTATTACTAGTATTACTGCCAAAGATAATTACTAAAAAAAATCTGTGAGGGTATGTGACCCCCTTCACCTAACTAGCCATTTAAAAAAGATATGCATTTTCCCAATTACCTCCAATACGCACTCGTTTGTAACTCTATCTGACCGTTTCATCTTTAACATACTCCTATAACCCACCATTTCATAATACTTTTTTCCTCATTTTTTTATTACCTTAATTTTTTCTACAAATTTTGTGGAGGTAGATATTACATTATTCTGCCGGGTTAAGCTGAAAGGTCCAATCTACATAGGTTTCACATACACAGATAGGACCTTTCAGCTTAGAAAGGCAGTATTGGCAAAACCTATTCATTTAGCTAGCAGTATCAACGTAACTGGTCATACTGACCCACTTGTTTCATAATTAATAATATTAAGACAAATCTGGTTCTTAAAATTCTGATTTCCATCGTGATGCAGTTCAAAAAATTATCAGTGGCGTGCTCCTAAGGGACTGTTTAAACAACTATGTCACCGCAATTAAGACATCTTTCACCCCCTCTCCAACCCCTGTCACTTTTACTTCTACGTCACCAATACAACAACTCAATTTTGTAACACTTTTAAATGGATATTAACTGTAAGAAAAAAAAACGGTTTTAAACACAAAAAAGAAGAAAAAAAAAACGAAATCCGCTTTATCAATCGTATGAATGTATAACGAACTAATAACTCTTCTCTCTAGAATAGGCATTTCATTTGTAAAAACTGACGAAAACGTCGGCAACATAAACATTCGTCTGTCTTACTCACACATCTTTGTTCTAACAGAGAAAACAATACCAGTTACTGGTAATTGTTATTGTTCAGGCCTGAATATACCTACTATTTGTTTACAAACAAACCGAGATGTTGGCGATACTTTATTTTAACGGTATGCGTATTCTAGAAAGAAGAGTTATTAGTTCGTTGATGTATAACTAAAACGTTGCAGGGATTAACATTGCTAATTTTTTTGGTAGGTAAAGTATGTTAAAAAATTCTATTTTTTTATTTGTTTTTTTTTTTCCTATTTTTGGATCACTCTGTAGATAATATAATAATAAATTAATTTATGGCTTAAAATCATAGATTCAAAAAATGAATATTCTATAAATTCAATAAATTGTTAATTTTATTAGATACTAATTGGTTTGGACATAAATTTTTTAATTTTAAACAAAATTATAAAAATATTAATTTATTATTCCATCAATCTATTTTCTAATCATCGTACAGAGCGATATTGGTAGACTGACAGTTTCGGGCTGCTGGCCCTCTTCAGTACCAAGAGTCAACTCTGCACGCTGATTAAGAAAACGGTTTTAGACTTTATTCGCTTTATTCACTCTGTACGATGATTAGAAAATAGATTGATGGAATAATATACTAATTGGTGTTATTAGTTCATCGATTATTTCATTATTATGTACCTACTTCCCGAAATTTACGCAATATTTAAACATTGTATAATGCTCAGAGATCTGGGTTAGAAGCTGTATAATCAAAAAGAAACTGTTTCAAAGATAAACAAATAGACTCAAATTCACAGTTATGTGTGCACTAAATTCCCTAATTTTTCAACGAATTCCTATAATTCCCCAACCGTCCTATAATTCCCCAACCAAGTCCTATAATTCCCTATCTAATTCATATAATTCCCCAACTAATTCCTATAATTCCCCCAACTTTTCCTATATTTTTCAAACTGATACCTATAATTTCCCCAAATAATTCTTACATTTCCCCCATATGATTCCCCACATATTAATATAATTTTTCAACTAATTTCTATAACTCCCCCATCTAATTCGTAAAATTCCCCTAATTCCTCTAATTTATCAACTATTTCCTATAATTTCCCAATTTCGATAGTAATTTACGGTTACGTCTATACCGTACGATTACACGGAAAAAAAAATTATAGCTAGGAGCGCTATAACACACATACCAAGCAAATTATAATCGCTTATTATATAAATACAAGGCTTTCTCTTACAATTATGGCAGTCAGTGTAAAAATTTATATGAAATACTTTAATTGTTTAGTGAATAATAAAATATAACAAATAGTATGGCATTTATAGCTTAAATAGATTTAATTATTGTCCGTGCTAATAATTTTTATAATATAATAAAATTTCTGTAAATTTATAATAGTGCCTGTAATAAATATAATCGTGTCTGTAATATATATAATCGTTTCCAATTTATTTTTAACATTATTAGTTATTGTGTCCCTTATAATCTATAGCTTAAATCACTATAATTTGCCACTGTTACCAAATATCTTATAATGTATAGCGCAGGGCCCACTAATTTCTTTCCGTATATAAAGTGGCGAACACTTTTTAATGCAAAACTGGCATTAGCGATGAGTAAAATGCAAGAAAGCTGTGTGCGTTTTACTGGCCACCGAGCTGTTGTGCATAGCAATCACATGGGCTTGTCGCGCACAACTCTAACAGAGGCGTGGCTTCAAACGAAGAGTATTTTCTTTTCAAACTGTTCGGCACTTTATAATCGCACTGTATATGCTTGCTGAAAGCCTGTGTAATAATTCCACATTCATTCCTAATAGTTATTCCCAATCCCTTACTAATTCTCCAACAAATTCCATTGATTCCATTAAATAGGGTGACTCCAGGTTATTCAGAATAAATATTTTTTGAAAAAACCCATGAAAGGTAAATGAAAGCTTTTCTTTGAAATTCAAGATGCTTCTAAATCTCGAATATCACAGAATATTCTACTCTCGTTGGTACCCTCTCCAGTACCCCCCACCTATGACATCGTGCGCCACTGCAAGCTACGGTGCATCTGCTCCTCAACGAAAAAATGCAGTAAATTTAGGGGGGTTGCTTTGTGTTTTGTTTTACAATCTCAAATTAAAAAAAAATGCAACAAAGCCCTAGTGGTCTATTTTATTTTTAAAACACGCTGGTTTTAGAATCATACATTAAAAAAAGAAAAAAACGTAAGAAAACCCGAGCACCCTGCGGTGCTAGGAGCTTCTTTAGAAAATTCGTAACTTTTACAAATTTTATGCTCTATATTAATTCTAACATAGTTTTACAATTTACAATTTTACAAAAATAAAGATAGGCTCTAGCACCGCAGGCAATTTTTTTAAAAATTTAAGGGTAGACGGTCCCCTTGGACACGCAATATATATTTATCATTATGGGGAGGAGAAGTTTAAATAAAGTAAACTAAAAAGAACTGTCGACGCCGGTCCCCGGGAAATCTTCCCCCCTTTCCTCACAAGTCCGGCCCTGAGCATATATATCACTGAAAAAATGTTTCTAGCACATATACAGCTGTAAATTAAATGTCATTGTTTGACTGGATAAAAATTAGGGACCTGTTTTGATTAAACAAATTTTGTTCTTAAAAAAATAAAATTCTCGAATTTTTTTTATCGATGTATAAATATCTAAACTATTAGTTTAGATATTTATTATAAATGTATAATACTAAGGGTGAATTTTGTGACACGAGCCGATAGGCGAGTGCCGTATTCACCAGAATGTTTAATAGCTATTATACGCGAGTGGAATACTATACTTTACTGAAGGCCGTTTTAAAGTTTAAATGGATAATTTTTACAGACCCGTGGTTAAAAGGCTGTGTTAATAGTTATTTATGGTACTAGTGGGTAAAGTAAGATACTGCCCATGAGAAAATTAACCTGCGAGGCATCAGCCAAGCACGTTAATTTTCGAGAGGGCAATATCGGTTTACCCATGAGTGCCATACAAGGTTTTATCCAATAAATAGCTTAGGAATTCATATTTTTATTAAAAATTTTAATGACATTTACAAGAAAATAATTTGACAAGTGACAGTTGAGTGGGTAAAATAAATAATTATCCACTCAATAAAAAGCCACGCGGGAGTTATTATTGAGTTTATCTATTTAAAATAAAGCTGGTAATTGTTTTATTATCTGTATGTATTGGATAAAAATCTTTTTTCAAAAATTTTCTTTTGCATTTTTTTTTCGTTTATTTATTTTTTAAGTGGATACTGCGTTTCTCGCAGAAAAGCATCGTGTGTGAGATACGATTATATGAGTCGGTTCCTACTTTCTCTTACGGTGCACCTATAGTGGCGGCCACTTCCTCAAAGTCTGTTTGGCACCATTTTCTCGGATTGGCGAAAGAGATTTTAATTCAGTTCTTCAGCGCGATCTGTCGTCGAACCACGGTGCATTTTTCACAATTTTCTATTTTGTGTAGAAAATTTTTGATTAAAAAACGCCGGAAAAATGATTATATGAAAAACGAAGAAATAAAGTTTTTGGTTTTTGTGGAAATTTTAGTGATCCAACTTTATTTGGGATTACTTTTTTGGTATGTAGGACCTATATTGTAGGTCATAATATAATATATTATTTATTTTTGCTGAGGGGTAAACCTCAAAACCGAAAATTTCGGGAATTCCGACCTGTCTGTATAATAAATTCCAAGGAAGTTTGAAAGTATCCTGGACACAATGGGCGACGGGGTAATTTCTGCGACAAATCTTGTAATACTTACAATCATGGACAGAATCAGGGGTGACGTGAGGGATTTTTTGAGGGGGTGGGACAGAACAGAAATTTCCCAACTAAAGATTAAGAAATTTTCCAAATTTATACCCAGGAGAAATTTTGATGACTAGAAAAAAAAAAATTTTACCCCCAGAGGAAATTTTGAAAGAAAAGTCCTCTCAAATTTCCCAACTGTACTGCTCAATTTTCCCAACTAATAAATTTAGTGTTTAAAAAAAGAAAAAGGTCATCAACTCTGCAAATTTCCCAAATATTAAATTTGTGACTAAAAAAAGCTCATCGCCTCTACACCTTTCCAACTACTCAGGGCCTTAGCTATGGGGGGGGGGGGTGTCATTAAGTTTTTGTGGAAGAAAAAAGTTGCATATTTCATGGATTCAAAAGTTGCATATTTCACGAAAGCGTAGGGACCTTTTTTTTTAAGTCATTAAGCTTTTTTTTAGAGGCGAGGACCTTTTGAACAAATGGGGGCAGGAATAAAGCTCCCCGGGGCCCGGGCTGGCTTTTTCCAGCCCTGTGGACCACCCATCAACTACATAATTTTCCTAACTGGAGAGTAGATTTTCCCAACTCGCGCGTAGTTGGGAAAAAGTGTTACTAAACATTCGTAAAATCACAAATAATAATAATTATGATTTTACTAATGTTTCTTAACAAATTTTCCCGTGTAAATGCCAGACTCAACACTAAATATCGATACCTCACTCCTAAACTGTTGTATCCGGTAAATTGACGAGTTATTGAATTGACCTAGTTTCCAGATACGACACTTTTTACCTGACTGTACAAAAGAAGGGTAATTTTAACAGTCAATGTACATATGTATGTGTCATTCTACAGCCTAAAGGCATGAGATTCGATTTTTAGAAAATTTTGTTAAAAACAAAATGGCTACAATAAAATTATCAAATTAAAAGATGTTAAAAAATAGAGCCTTTAAAGCAACTATTTTCTTTGTGAAAATGCATTTTATTATATACGGTCTTTTCATTTTTTAATGCTCTCCTTGTTCGTTAAGGTATCGATGTGTAATATAAATATATATATCTCTAGTTAAGAAATGTAGAAACAAACCAAATCTCATAATTTATAATTAAAATTTCACCACACCAGTGTTTTTAAAGAAAGAACAAGAAATTATATAATTTTACACATAATATTATTAAATAATACGTTCTATATGAGTATTATGAAATATTTGCATATTTTCGTTGTTTAAGTTAGCATATTTATTAGATTATGCTACCCAACGAAGTTTTAGCGCACGTACGTATTGAACTTTTTGAACTTATGGTACTAGTGAGTTAGTTAACCCAAAAAATAAACTACTTAGGGCATCGTGGGTCAGTTTTTATCGTGGGCATAATCTCACTTCTCACAGCTCAAAAAGCCCAAAGTTTGAAGTTTCTGTATTTTTATATATATTTTTTTTAATTGTTTTTTTCAGAATATCTCTTAGCAACGTAGGGTAAAGAAAAAACAGCCACTTATTTAAAAAGGATGCATTAAACGGGTTCACAATTCGTCCAGATAAGGGCATATCCACAGGCTCGCATAAGAACGTAATACATAAGAATGCGATGCCGTGATTGGCTTGATGTGCCGCCATGTATCTTGTAAGCCAATCACGGCACCGCGTTCTTATGTTTTATGTTCTTATGCAAGCTTCTGGATAGGCCTTAATACATACTGTCGGGCCTTGGCATACATAACTATTTGTTTTGTTTATAATCGTAATAATTATAATTCATAATAATTAACATATTTACATATCATATGAATAAAAGTAGCCCCAAATTAATAAATTTGTTTAATCGCATTTTTTGTGAATTTTATAGTACAATAACAAATAATTAAAACATAAGCCTAATGGGTTTGCAACTTCTTGCTTCCAAGAGATTTCACTGAATACAACCTTTTAATCTTGTATTTAAAAGATTCATGAATGAAGATTTCCATTTAAAAGTAAGTGTACTTTTATCTATTTTAATATCTTCTGTGGTTATTTCATGAAATTCAGAATAGTTTATAAAAATTAATTACATGCTGATAGAAAATAACTTTCGATTTTTCACTTGTTATTGTGTATTAAGTAAAACAATTCAGAACCTAAAAATGTAATTTTTTAGACTAATACCTCAAAATGTACATCCTAATTTAAGTGTTTATCTATGGTGAATCCTAAATATTTTATATTTGTATATATTTAGGATTATTTACCCTAAATGTACATCCCATTTTAAGAGTGTATTTATAAGGAATTCTAAAAATTTTATATTTCTATATATTTAGGATGATTTACCTCAATAAGTACATCCCATTTTAAGTATTTATTTATGACGGACCCTTAATATTTCATAGTTGTATGCATTTAGGATTATTTACCCCCATTTTAAATGAATATATATACAGTGCGTGCATTAAGTCTGGAATCACCCGATTAACTTTTTAGTTACAAGTAAAACACAAAAACCCTTGGATAGGTCGATTTTTATTTTTAATTTTGCAAATTATGGTGTAATAAAAGTTATTAAAATTTGCACCCCCTTGCACCCTCACCCCCCAACTTTTTTTTTTCAAATAGCAACCTACCCCTTGTAACACTTCGTTGGAAAGGTAATTTAATAAGCTTTCCAACGGTGTATAATAAAGCCTAATTTGGTAAAGGGCTAATGATAAAATGCACAATTTAGTTTATTATAAAGACATGTAAAGTATAACTTTAGTTCACTATAAATGTTTAAATTGATGTCCTTCAGCTCTTTGACAGTGGACAGTAAAAAAACGGGATTAAAATCGATTAAATAGTAAACATAAAATTGGTCAATAAAAAGAAAAAAAATTTTCATTTTTCAACAGGGTATAAAATATTACAATAAGTTTAAAACAACCTTATTTAGATTCTCAGGAAGGTGCCAAGTAGGAAATAGGGCAACAATTACCATATTATGCGTAATATTTCACACAAACAATGTTTAAATAAAACATGCGTTTTTTCATAGACCCTTTAACAAATTAGGCTTTATCATACACTGTTGGAAAGCTTATTAAATTACCTTTCCAATGATGTATCACAAGGGGTAGGTTGCTATTTAAAAAAAAAATTGGGGGGTGAGGGTGCAAGGGGGTGCCAATTTTGATAACTTTTTTTAGACCAAAATTTGCAGAATTAAAAATATAAATCGACCTGTCCGAGGATTTTTGTATTTTACTTGTAACTAAAAAGTTATTCGGGTGATTCCAGACTTAATGCACGCACTGTATATATGATCAGTCCCAAATATAAAATATTTAGAATTAATCATAGATCAACACTTAAAATGGGCTATACATATTGAGGCACCAGACAAAACAGGTACCAAATTATTTTTCGTAAGAGATTACAAATCTAACTTCTTGCAAAATTACAAACATAATTTCTTAGCACAAAATATCTGTTGATTAGTATAATAAAATCTAAAAACATGATAATATCTAGTGAAATTAAAAACAAGAGTTCAACATAGCAATGCAAATAAAATTTAGGTTTGTTTTGAACCGCCTTTTTCGGATTTTACTTTCGCTGAAAAAAGTAGGACAATGTTCTACTAGCGAATTAAGAAGCAAATTCTTCGTCACTGGAGGTATTAAACTTTAAAATAAAAATTTTACCCGATTACAGCAACGCGAAAGGAGGGATATATTTTAAACTTTTTATGTAGATATATGTGTTGGTTTGTTTCCTTCTAGGTACTACTTGGCCGATTCTAACAATCGAGGGGTCAAAAGATTTGTCCTGGTCACGCGGATGACAGGCTATATAAAATTCCATGTTTCGACAATAATGATCGTTATCCTCAGTAAATTTGACGGAAAAATAAAAAATAAACTTTAGACTTGTTATGAATTCGGTATCAAACGGTTTTTTGGCACATCACGATGCATCGGCTTATTAAATACTAATAAATGAGAATAAATTACAACATTATATCAAAATGTAATTTTTTTAATTATACATGCATAATTAAGAAATGCAATTAGTAATAATGTACCTATATTTTATTCGAGCTTTCCAAATGCAGCATTTTCTTTTTGCTTTCTACGGCTTTAAAATCACTTTAATAAATAAAATATCTCTTTACTATACTCCTCGCAGCTTCATAGCAGAGGAGCATTATACGTTAACGTTGCACCTAAAAAAAAATGTCCAAAATCAAGAATTTTCGTACCAAAGTGCGTTATATCTAATTCTTAACAACTTTTAAAAATGTCCGTCCGTCTGTCCTCATGTAACATTTTCTGGTACGCACGATAACTCAAGAAGGAATAAACTGATCGACTTCAAATTTTTAGGAAAAATCAATCTTGTTAGGGACACTAAGTCTATTCAAATTGAAAAGAATCCCTCCAAAAATAAGAAAGATATGGGGGGCTTAAACACTCCAAAAAATCGAAAATAGTGGAAAAAATCCCCGACCAACTACATTTTTTATATAAATTACTTTTATTAAAAAGATCAATCGTGCAAAATTAAAAAAAAATATATAGGGGCTAAAATTTTCAGGAAAAATTGCCTTTAAAAAAAACTATGAGCAGTATACAATATAATGTGAAGCATTTTACATCTTTACGGCTGGTTTATAATTAAATAATAATAATAATAATATTTATTGCATTAAAAATTTAAAGTATTACAATAAAATTTAAACATAATGCTACAAATATGCTAAAAGCACTAAAATGTGCAAATAATTCATTACAATTAATTAACACTAAATTAAATTAATTATTTAATTAGTCCTTGGAGATAATGCATGTTCACGCATCTCAGAATTTCAAGATTAGGTTGATATATTTGAAAAGCTTATATTTTTCTTAAATAATTGTTTAATAATCACTTTTTCCAACCAAAAAAGTTCTGTTATTTACAAAAACTGGAAAAGTCTTGTATTGATAATTCTTTTTTCCCACGTGCTTTTCAGTTTTGTAGAAAAAATAGTATAAATTACTCTAAAGGAAAAGGTTTTTCACGCTCTTGTGAAAATATAGCGCACTAGGCTCACGTCTCTAATATACTGTAATTTTTCTTTCAAAAAATTTTTCCGACATTTTTCTGTCTGTCTGTATGTCCAGCAGAAAAATTTACAGTGCAAATACAAATATTGCACCATATATTTCTTAGCCAAAGCTCTCTACTGGAATTGTTGTATGTTAAAAATAGGGGAGGGGTAAGAGCTTAAATAAGGTAAAAATATGCTGTTAATTTTTTATTATATGGATTATATTTTTTCATTAAAACATAAAAAATTGCATTTACTTTAAAGTGTTGCAATAGTTTTACCATTACTTTTTTGCAATATGGTCTGTTTCATCAAGCAAAAGAGTAAATTAAAAATCGCACAGTGAATATTTTCAAAACAGATTCGAATATTGGATGTGCGAATATACTGCGTAGTTTATTTTATAAAACATAACTATATTCTATACACAAACATATACTATTCAAACCTGTTGTAAAAATATTTACTTTGCAATTTTTAACTTACTATCTTGCTTGAAAAAACAGACCATAGTACTCAAATTAACTTAAATATGCACTAATAATAAAACTAAATTCTTTTAAAAAATTAATATGGATAAATGCTAATAATCTCAAATCCTATGATTCATAATAAGAAGGAAAGTGAAAATACTATGAATGTGCGATTTTAATTTCTTGATCTAGATTTTAAATGTGCACAAAATTTGACATGCTAAAAACCAATTTATTTTAGATTAAACTCAGAGGCGGACAGGGGGATAATAATGACAAAAAATTAAAATCGACTGAATTTTTTTTTGCCTTTTCAGATTTGGAATGTCATGAAACGTTGAAAAAATGTGAAAAAAATGGGCGTTGAAAAAATATCGGTCTGTTTGTCCGTATGTTTGTTTGTATGTAAACCTTGTAACTTTTGAACGGAATGTCAAATTTAAAAATAAAAAAATCACCAAACGATTCTGGACTATTGTAGTTTGTTTCACGTGAAATATGGTTAACATTGGGGTAGGGTAAGGTGGCAAAAACTAATATTTTAGGCAATAACTTGCACGTTTATTAAAAAAAATTGTCATGGGTTTATTAGTTTCTGATATTATCCCTTTCGTTATTTAGTTATTTTTTTTTCTTGTAAATAAAAAAAATAGCAATGGCACTAAAATTAAAACAAAAAAAGTGAGATTGTTAAACCTGAGTATTTCTCAACCTTATACCTCCCTTTTATGTAAATATTTTTTATTTAATAATTTCAACACATTTTCTGAAAATTATATATAGCAACGTAATAAAAAGCAGTCATTTTGTGGAACACAGAGATACCGGAATAATAATCATTTATGGGACAAGGCCAGAAATAACAATAATAAATTCGCCCCAGGGATGACGCGAAGGATTTTTACTGGGGGGGGGGGTTAGGGGGTAGCCAAAATATAAAATCTCTACAGCCTTTAATAACGCGAGAAACTAGGTATGAAGTGTATGAATATTGGTCAATTTGCGTGATGTATTTTATGGACGACCGCAAAGTTGTATATTATATTTCATTGACCCAAAACAAAAAAATTGTATATTTTTCTATTTTTCAGAAAAAAGTCGTATATTGCAGGGATTCAAAATACAAAAGTTGTATATTTCACGAAAAGGTCCTTTTTTATTTTTTTGTCATTAACTTTTTTTTCGGGGAAAAAAGTTGTATCTTTTGACCTTCTCCCCCTCCACAAAATCTTCTTCGCTACGGCCCTGCACTTCAGGGCCAGACATATCAGAGAGTTATTTTGTGTACGTCATAAATTAACTATTTTTAGAAAAAGTAATTCCAAAAAAGCCTTTTCTAAACAACTTAAATTTCTAAATATTTACTTAAAAAATATATTTATCTATTATTATAATAATATTATAATAGTGCCTTTCAAAAAAATTGCATTAGAAATCCCCCTTAGTTAATTAAAAAAAATAAAAAACAAAAAAAAATAAATTTATAAAAAAAATCATAGGTAATGTTGACAATAGAAAATTACTGTTATTTTCAAAAATACTGAATTTTCGTGATTTTTTATTTATTTGAATATTCAAGAACATTTTATAATATACTGTAGAACATATAATGGGTTTCTCGGCTCAAATAATAATAATAATAAAAAAATTGTCTTTATTAACCAGTAATACATGGTATGCATCAAATTTAAAGCGCGAGACCCCGTTTAAATGAACACTATAGCCTATAATAACTATTGTTTAGTTGGTAGCAGTTTCGATAATAAAATGATCCTTCCTTGTAAGTTATCGACAATATTTACAGAGGGATCTAACAGTTTTGCGAACTGTAAATCAAGATAAAGATAAAATAAAAATAAAAATACCATTTACGTACCTCAATTGTTAATAATTTAGTTAAAACTACTGTTTAAATTACATACATATATGTAATAGTTTCCGTTAGAGTTAGGTGTTCTTTTGAAAATAGTTCATTTCTTTTAGATTAGTGTGTGATTGGCAATTATTTCAAAAAGTGAGTTATTAATTAAAAAAAAAGGTATAAGTCCATTCAAATAATAAATGTAAAATGCAATAAATGTACATGGGCCGATATTTTAGTTAGTACTGGATGGTAACAGAACACTCCTGTTAGTTTTTCACCGGGTGATTTGCCTAAGGGGTGTCCGCTATCTTGAATTTGAGGGGTGGGTTGCTTAATATGCATCTTACGAGAAAAATGCATATAACCAATTTTGTAAAGGAGGAAATTTCCAACAATTTTTGTTTGTATGATTTTTTTAATATAATAATAACAACCGAGTTAATTTAAAAATAGCCATGTTGGAGGTGAAATTGTTTTTTTCCATTTTTGGGCCAAACCATTCATCGGACGATAAAAGTGGTTATAAGCAAACTTGTAGCTCTAGAAATTCTCTATAAGTTTCATATATTATAAATTTTCATAGGTACTTTGGTACGGTTACAGAGGGCGCACCTCGACTTTCACCGCCCACTGTAACCGTAAAAAAATACTTATGAAAATTCATAATATATAAAACTTATAGAGAATTTCAGGAGCTATAAGTTTGCTCATAACAACTTTTATCCCCCGATGAATAATTTGGCTGAAAAATTGAAAAAAACTATTTTACCCCCAACATGGCCATATTTAAATATTTATAACTCGATTGTTATTAATATAATAAAAAAATGATTCAAACTAAATTGTTGAAAATTTTTTCCTTAACAAAATTGGTTATATACATTTTTATCGTAAGATGCATATTTAGCGAGATAACCGCACTCATCCCTAAAATTTAAGATAGCTGACATCCCTTACGCAAATCACCCGGTGAAAAACTAACAGGGTTTTTCTGTTACTATCCACTACTACCCTTTAAAATATAAGCCCGTGTACATTTATTGCAATTTAACATAGGAATTTTTCATCATTTGACTGGACTATAAGGACATTCAGTTCGGCGAAAAAATGGGAGGGCAAGGACGGATTTGGACCTTTTGGAACTAGGGGGGCCTCCCCTGAGGTTATTAGTGTATATCTCAAACTGTTAAAAAGTTACCATTTACAAAAATAAACTTTTGTATGAACAAAAACTGTTTTTTTTATTCAGCATTTAAAAAATTTTATTAATTTTTTTAATTATTTTTTTTTTAGATATAAAAACATGAAAATGGGGCAACACAAAAACATTAAAACCGAAAATTTTTTCAAAGACAATAATAACAACAATAACAACTACTTATTCAACGCACAAGATGTTACCATAAACAACATAAAAGAATTCTATAAGGACACCAAAATATTTATCACAGGTAAGAAGGGGCTGTCCAAAAATAACGTTACGCAAATTATTCTGACATTTTAAAACCATGCCCCCTTTTAGGTAAATAATTCCAGCCCGGAAACCTAAGGTCCATATCGGAAGGCTTTAGCTCAAAGCCTTCTCCAGGTGGTCACAAATTTTTCGAATTTTCCAAAATTAGAAAAAAAAAACATATTTTTTCCAATTTATTTTGCTAGGTATCTGTATTTTTTAAATTTACTTTTTATTTATTTTTTGAAATTTTTTAGGGGCCACCGGTTTTGTTGGCAAAGCAGTTGTAGAAAAATTATTAAGGACATGTGACTCTTTGGATTCTATTTATATTTTGATGAGGCCCAAACGTGGTATGGCGGTTGAACAAAGACTGAAGGAGCTTTTTAAAAATCCGGTAAAAAATAAACTAATTTAACTCGTTTGTTAGAAAACCATTAAGGGGTCTTTCTACCTTAGAAATTATAAAAATAAAAAGTCCAAAACATTTTTTTTATATATAGAAAGAAAAAAGATATCTTTGTGAAATTTTGTAGGTATGTTTATTTATATTCAAAGAAGACAAATAAAATTTGTTTAAAATTTTAAAGTGACATTTTCTGGCCATTTTTTTTTTCAAAACAAATGGTCAAAAAATCTAATCTAATCCTTGAATATAAATAAATATACCTACAAAATTTCACAATTATATCATTTTTCTTTCTATATAAAAAAAATGTTTAAAAAAGATTTTTCAAGTTATTTTTATTAAGTGGGACATGGCTGAAACTACACAGATAAAAATGACACAATAAGCTATGTAAAATTTCACATAACATAACATAACATAAAAAAGTACCTTTACATAACTTATTACTACATTTTTTAAGTTTAACATAATATATTATGTATTTTCACGTGACAAGTTATGTAATTTTTGGTGCGCTTTATTCACAAAACAGAACGTAGGTAAGAATGTTGCCAACGTTATGTAATTTTTACAGAATATGTTCCGTAAAATTTTATTTCATATGATTTTTTTACAGAAGATATTACGTAAAATTTTATTTCGCATAATTTATTATGAAATTATACAGGACATGTTCTGGAAAACTCACATAACGTTGGCAACAATTTTTATATATTTTTTTAACAGTGTACTTCTACACTGGATTCGTCTTTATCCTAGTCCAGAAAAACGTTCTTTTTGGCCTTGGCATACAAATTAAGACTTTAACTACGGCCTGTAGTCTACAGGGTCACCATGTCAGGATGTCTCAGAAGTAACGCACCTAATGTTCAGGGGTTATTCTACATAAAAAAAATATGAATAAAAGTTCCTATAAATATGTCCAAAACGGGTTGTAACGGAGCTACGCCCGTTTAAAAGTGCCTCCTTCAAAATTTCGGTTTTTATTTAATAACTGAGAAACGTAGTTGTTGTATCTCAAAAAGTTCTTGAGTTATTAAATGAAAACCGTATTTATAGGAACTTTTTTTCATATATTTTTATGTAGTGCCTCTGGTGCCTCCTCCAAAATTTCGGTGTTTATTTAATAACTGAGAAACTTTTTGCAATTTATGGTCTGTTTCATCAAGCAAGAGTAAATTAAAAATCGCACAGTGAATATTTTCAAAACAGATTCGAATATTGGATGTGCGAATATACTGCGTAGTTTATTATATAAAACATAACTATATTCTATACACAAACATATACTATCCAATCCTGTTGTAAAAATATTTACTGTGCGATTTTTAATTTACACTCTTGCTTGATAAAACAGACCATAATTGCTGTATCTCAATAAGTTCTTGAGTTATTAAATGAAAACCGTCATTATAGTATTTTTTTTATATATTTTTATGTAAAGAGACACACAGTATATTATTTTTAATTGTTAGGTTTTTAATCGAATAAGAGAAAAAGATCCAAACGCCTTTGAGAAAGTGAAAATAATATCAGGAGATGTATCGATGGAAAACTTAGGATTAAGTGAAAATGACGCAAAGTTTTTAAGGGAAAACATCGATGTTGTGTTACATTCAGCAGCAACAGTAAAGTAAGCCTTTTTACACGCTCTTCACGGATGGTGTTCAAACTTCAATATTTTAACAAACATTATTTTAAATGATATATTCACTTTAGAAAAAAAAAACCTTAAATTATATTACAATTTTTGGCGGAGGAGTTTTTCAAAACAAATTTTAAAAAGCATAAAATAAATATAGCATAATTTCAGCTCACAAGGCATTAAATTTAAGTGTGGAAGAAAATTTCAGGAATTTTTTACTATGGGCCCCTCAAAAATGACTCAAGGCCCCTATTATAATTATATTGTTCAAAATTTACGTGGGTTTGAGACATATTGCTCGTTTGTACAGAATTTGATAAGGAATATTTTTGATTCTGTGACTTTTTTTCGTCAGATCTACGGTTTTAGAGAAAAATGCGGTAAACCAGCACTCCCAGGGATGTTTTTTTGAAAAAAAAAAGGGGTTTTGCGCCCCTCACTAAGAATGGGATGCTACGGGGCCTTCGCTCTACTCCTTATGGGTAGCATAATACCAAAATATCAAAACTATAGCCGTATTAATGGTTCAGGTCGCTTGCAAAACAACTTTACACTAGGATATTTTAAGAACGCTTTGACACAGGGACTTAATTTTGGACCAAAGATTTTTAGCATGGCAAAAAACTTCTGGTCAAAATTTTAAGTCTCTATGTCAAAGTTCTCTATTTTTCCTAATTTACCCAAACCACTTTTGCTTAGGTTTAACGAAGATTTAAAAAACGCCGTGATCCTCAACACATTAGGAACCAAACGCGTGGTGGACATGTGCAAAGAAATGCGCGACCTAAAAAGTTTCGTATATGTCTCGACAGCCTACAGCAATTCCGACAAAATGGAGATCGAAGAGGTGGTTTATGATGCGCCCTATGACCCTAATGCAATAATGAGCTGTGTGGACAGTTTTCCGGATGACGTCATCGATTTTCTGGGCAAAAAGTTGCTGGGAAAGCATCCCAACACTTATACGCTGACGAAAGCCATGGCGGAGCATGTGGTTTCGGAGGGTTCAAGCGTTATTCCGACTTGCGTTGTCAGGCCTTCTATTAGTAAGTAGAATTTCTGAATTTTTGACTCTCTCTACCTTTAAATTTTAAAAATATTTTTTTTTAAACATTTTTTTATATAGAAAGAAAAAAGATATTGAGAGTTGTAGGCACATATGTTTATTTATATTCAAAAAATACAAAAAAAAAATAGATTTTTAAAGTGCCATTTTTTGGCCATATTTTTAAAACTTGAAGGTAGAACGAGACCTTAACAAAAGAATACTTTCGCCTAAAACTTCCATTTTTAATTTCAAAAAAATACAAAGGCTTTTCAATCTTGTTTTTATATTATAATATATATAATATTGTTATGATCTATCACAAAACAACATACTTTTTAAAAAATTTTCAACCACGTTTTCAACTATTTCTAGATTTTCAAACCACAGTAGTCTTAATTATTTGAATAATATTTTTTTAAAACTAAGTCAGGTAAATATTGAAGATAAAATTAAATAATAATATTTGAATTGTGATAAAAATCCGGTTTTCTCACTTAAGACTTTCTTATCTGACCTCCAATTTTACTTAGGGACGTCAAGAATGATTCCGCGCTAAATATCTCGATAATCCTAGGACCCTTAACCTAATTAAAATTCTACTTTAACATAGTTCCTTTAAATACCGTAAGTTTTTAGACATATTTTTATGGGAGGATTGGTGTAGTGGTCTACCGCGTCTGTACATGACAAGTCTACTTGCCAACTAGCGTGAGTTCGATTCTCACTGGTGCCGATTTGCCTTTTTCAGTTGATTAATAATTGAATTTGGCGAAGGCATAAGTGAAGCGGACACTCCCTATAAAAACTGGTTCGAAAGTCAGTATAAGCCGGTGGTTCCCTCTACTAATAGCCCACACAAGTGCTGGACTTAGGGGATACTTAGGGCCACTTGCACCAAATTTTCGTACGGGATTAACTCAGCTAAACCGAGTTTAAGTTAAAAAGGCTGAGTTCTGATTGGTGAGCCGTCAATTTAATCCAAGTTTAAAGTTAAACCAGCATTGGTGCAAGTGGCCCTTAATTAAGTAGAATAGTACGAGGTTAAACAAACAAACAAACAAATATGAAGATAATCTTGGAACTACGATTACTTATGACCTAGTGGAGCTAAAAACTTCAATGGATGTCTTACCTAATAATAATAATAATAATAATAATAATAATAATAATAATCTATGTTTGAAATTTAAAGTTATTAGCTAAAATAGTTATCCAGTAATCATAGTGACAAGTTGATCTTCATATGTCTAAAAACTTGAATGATTTTTTATTCAATAATATTTTAACCCACATTGTAAGGTGACAGTTGTTGAACTTGTTTCTTAATATATTTTAATCCTTTTTACTAAAACACTTAAAATTAAACATTTGCTTGACTTAAATAAAATAACAACCTACTGTCAATTTACAATGTGGGATAATATGTTTCTGAAAAACACAGCCTATATACAAGGTGTTTGGACATGAAAAACCAGCATGGGAACATGGGTCCGGAAACGAAAGAGAGTTACGACCCTTTAATATTGTACTAAAAATAAGGTTTTTAATTAATAACTCTAGTACCCTTTGAGCTAGAGCAACAAAGTTTTGCATGTATACTAGTATTAATAAGGGAATTAGCTTATGTTAATTTTTAATCTATCCAGAGGCGTGCCTAGACGGACAAACACATTTTTGCCCCAAACATTTTGTGTATTTTTTTTTTAAACAATAAAGATGCCTTGAGAATACATAAAAAATGTCATATAGTGTAACACCATAGAAGCAAAAGTTTAAAACAAAAATGTAAAAGAGGAAGTAACATTTTGTGCCACCAAAAATGTTACTTTTTAAAAGACTATTACTCGTTTAATATTAAATTTAGGTATTTCAGTGAAGACTAGATTTTTGCTTAGTTTTGAATGAAAAATCGCCCTGAAGCATTAAAATTTTATTGGTGCTTTTTTTGTTCCCCATTCAACATGTCCATCTTCGAAGGGCCGTAGCTCCCTTAGGGCTTATTTTCGGACATATGTTCCTTTATTAGTTTTTCATGTTTTGTGATGTAGAATCATCCCCTGTACGTTCCGCCAAAAGACTGCAAACACCGTGTATAAATTAAAAATTAAAAAAAAAGGAATATTCAACCTTACCTTTTCTTTTTTCAGTCACGTCAGCATGGAAAGAACCATATCCAGGCTGGGTCGACAACGTTTCGGGCATCACAGGCATCTTCATGGAATGCGGCCGGGGCACCATCAAATCCATCATCTGCGACGACCGCTGTAAAATGGACCTGATCCCCGTAGATCTGGTGGTGAACACAATCATCTCCGCAGCTTGGCACACCCACTCCCATCGCTCGAACACGATGAGGGTCTACAATTGCACGAGTGGAGATATCAACCCGATCACCTGGAAGGAATTCGGGATTTTAACACACGATTATTCGGTTCAATACCCGAGTAAATATGTGACCTGGTACCCGGGGTTCAGCTACACCACCTGCAGGTGGTGGCATAGCATTGCGGCGACGGTGTTCGTGACTATACCTGCGGCGATTTTGGATTGTTATCTCTATTTGACTGGACAAAAGACAATGTAAGTTGAGGGGTTTGCACTTAAAAAACAAAAATTTAAAAAAATCTAAGATTCATCAGTACTGGTCGGATCAAAGTATTCATTTAGGAAACGTTCAAGTATTACATAAAGCAAAATTTGGCCATTTTAGACCCCCACCACCGGTATGAGGTCATTCCCGCAACCGGTTAACCGAAAGCCAGTTATTGCTTATGATTTTCTATCTCAATTTTTTTTTGTTTAGAGAATTTAATGAACGCCGGGTGCAATAAAATTTGAAACGATTTCGTATCTTAGGCCTAGATCATTATTAAAAACGTGATCCAATAAACAATTTATAAGTTTATAATTTTTTAAGTGTTACGTAAATTTTTTACTGACCCCCACCCCCCCCCCTCTGTAACACGGCGTAACGTTTTCGAGACCCCCCCCCTAGAGCGTTACGTAATACTTGAACGTTCCCTTACCGGGAACAAGCAAAAATTAAAATTAAAAAAAAAGTCAAGAAAAATTAAAAATGATCTACTATCGCAGGCTTTCCTAGGAGAAAGTAAAAGATATCGAAATAAAGATATTAAAATAATGGAACCGACTTTAGTCTCTAACAACTAAAATTAAAAAAAAAAACTTTATATATTTTTTTGGTTTTTTAGGATGTTGAAAATCTCGAACAAATTCTACAGCGCCCTGGAGGCAGGTTCCCATTTTTCCACCAACCAGTGGAAGTTCGAAACCAACCAGATGCGGTCCCTCGCAGAGGCCGTCCACCACGCTGAAGACGGCGTCGATTTCGAGGTCGATATGCGCAAGGAAAACGGGTTCAACTGGAGCGACTACGTGAAAGATTTCATTTTGGGAGTTAGACAGTATGTCCTGAAGGACGATATCAGCAGCTTGCCAAGAGCCAAGACTAAGTTAAACAGGTAAAAAAATCATCCCTGAAGATTTAGTTTAAGACGAAACGTTGTACACATAGTAATGATTTTTATCCAATACATACAGATAATAAGACAATTACCAGCTTTATTTTAAATAGACAAACTCAATAATAACCCCCGCGTGGCTTTTACTTTATTGAGTGGATAATTATTTATTTTACCCACTCAACTGTCACTTGTCAAATAATTTCCTTGTAAATGTCATTAAAATTTTTAATAAAAATATGAATTCCTAAGCTATTTATTGGATAAAACCTTGTATGGCACTTATGGGTAAACCGATATTGCCCTCTCGAAAATTAACCTGATTGGCTGACGCCTCGCAGGTTAATTTTCTCATGGGCAATATCTTACTTTACCCACTAGTACCATAAATAACTATTTTTCTGTTAAAATTGACTTTTTGTTTTTTTTTCTTTTAAGTAAAATATTCAAGTAAAAAAGTTGATTTTTCTACATTTTAGTTTTTTTTTAATTGTCCTTTACATTAGTAATATTAATATGTATATTTTTTTTTCAGGTTGTACTGGTTCCAAAAAATCTTTCAGTTAGTTTCCCTTTACACACTATTCAGTATTGTTATGAGTCAAATACTATAAGAAAATTTTGTTTGTTATTTATTTTCTTAAAATTACAATTTTTTATTGTAAAATATAGTTTGATCAAGGGGTAAAGTTTGCTCGAAATTTAGTACAATGCATTCGGGAGTTCCAAGGAATTCTGGGAAGTTCCAAGGAATTCTGGGAAATTCCTAGGAATTCTGCGGAATTCCTATATAAATTCCTAGATTCTGGACAATAAATTCCAGGGTGGTCTACAGATATTTTCTTGAATATTTATATAGACTTAATAACAGTGAAAACTTTAAAACCATGATTTTAATTTCTTTAAAAATAATTAAAGCCATGCTTTTAAAAGCTTAACCTAAATAAATTTAATAATATGCATTTTTTCTCAGAAATAATTGCCAATTAATTCACACAAGTGGTAATTTTTTTTAGAACTATCTATTTTTTTTATTGTTTATTATTGTCATATTTTAAATTCACTAGTTAATAATTATAATAATAATAATAATAATAATAATAATAATAATAATAATGCCTTATTTTAAGATTATAAATACATATGTAAATAAAAACTAGTTTTTAGTATATTATCTATTTCAAATAAATAGGATTTATTTAACAGAATCTATATATATTCGTTATAATGTTTTAAAGTTAATTAGTTTAAGGTAGAGATAGTTTTATATATGACAATTATTATATAAGATGTTTTAGGGGTCATAATTTAAATATGTAATGCAAAATTGTGCTAATTTTGACCCCCTCCCACTTTGTAACCCTGAGACTTGACTCCCCTATAAATATGTAATGCTAGCAACCAAAACCCCATTTAGAAAATGTTTTCCGTTAAAGAACAAACCATTTTTATTTTTTAAATATTAAAGAGCATTATGTAACACTAAATCAGACCCCTTCCCCCCTTGTAACCCTAAGCTCTACCACCTCCCCCAAAGTGCGTTTCCTATTTTAAGTATGGCCCCTTATAAAAAAAATACTTTATTTATTTTACGCTTTATTTTTAGTTAATTTTTAGATCATTTACCCAATTTTACTTAAAAGTTTAATTTTTAAGGCATTTACCAATCAAGTTCTGGTTTTTAGGAAATCCAATCACAGTTCTACACAGTTCTACAAAACCTCTTAAAACTTACAAATAAGTCTGTGATCAGGCTGGAGATTGTGATAAAATCTGAAACTTGGTTGGCAAATAACTTAAAAATTAAAACTAAAAACAAACCTGGGATAATTTGCCTTAAAAATTAACCAATTATGCTGTCTACAAAAAAAAAATCCAGTAAATTTTACCACAAAAATAAGTTTTGTTTATTTTTGTGGTATTTAGTTACGAATATAAATGGTATTGTATGTATCCTACCGTTACCCCCATGTATGGCAGCAATATTTAGACTACTGTATATTATTCATTACATTTTTGGATAAGGTATGGACTAACTATTGTTATTTATGTTTGTATGTTTATTAAAATAAAAATTTTGTTATTGAATGTTTTTTTTTATAAAGATTAATCCAACAGATATTCAGCTACCAAATAATAAAAATAATGTGTATGAACCATTTGCAGAGTAAGTAAATCGTGTAAATAATAATAATAAATAATTACCTACGCAATTTTCATCGTAATTTAACACAAAAAATCAAAATTTTCACCAAAACAAGCTCGACACAAACATCAAATTCTTCTTCTTCCTTCTAAAAGTAAAGATGGTTTATTGAACACTTGATCTAGTATTGTAGCGCCACCTACCCGACGTGTTTTCAACTATGATATACACATGGTACATTAGAACTACTCGAGACGCCTACTAGGGCCATCTACGTGAGGGAAAAGAAAACTAAATGTAACCTTAGCCACTGTCAAATTTAAAACCGACGCCATTTTGACAAACAAAAATACTGTCATTTCTATTTATGGGCAACGTTGTGCAAAAGTAAAAGCGTGTTAGAAAAAAAGGTGTGTTTAGTTGTAAATAACGAGTTTCAAGTGTAAATACATTACAATCGGTTAACTGTTTCGTAAATATTATAATTATATACTCTTGGACCGGTTTCTTTTGGTCGTTAATAAAAATTTTCGTTATTTTTAGTTTCAAGGTCGACTGTTTACCGCCGATTTGGGACCGACGTGCATCACCCAAGCAAATGCAAATTGTGCTGGGAAAAGCGGGTTTTTAAACATTTTCCTTAGTACATCACCAAGGATCAACATTTAAGGTATGTATTTTACCAAAAAAAACGTACAAATCGAGTTGCTTAACCTCAAAATATGCATTATCGAAAATGATGTCATAGTTCAACGAATTCAATTTGCACAAGTTAAAGTTGTTTCTTTCATTCTAGATGGTGAATGTGGATAATCTAAGCGATGCCGAACTCCGGACGAAACTGTTGGAGTACGGCTTCCCAGTAATGCCTATCACAGGTACCACCCGCAAAGTTATGACCAAAAAACTAAAATTACTGATGGAAAACAAAACCAAAATCAATAGCGACACGTCCAGCGGTCGCAGATCCCTTGGAAGATATTCCAGTGAGGAAGAAAGTGATTCAGACCTCAAACCAATCATACAAAAAGCTAAAAAAGACAACCGTAGAGCTACAATGGCTGCACCGTTGATGCAACCCCCTCAGCCACCTGCACAAAGTAGTAACCAATCTAGACGGAGCACTTCAAGATCAAACGATACACTAGAATCTGAAGTTCAAGTAAAACGATCCCCCAAAAAGGATGCTTCAAGGATAATCACTCATAATGTTACTCGTACAACAAAAATCTTGAAATCTGCTCAGGATGAGTTTGATACAGGTTCGGATTCTGAATCGGATGTTATTGCAAGTAACTCGGTGAATAATTCATATAGACAAACTACTTTTGGGAGTGCCTCTAGCGGAGGAGTTACTTTTGCTGACTACTCTCCTGAAAAAAGGGCTGATACATCATTTGGGAGAAATATTTCTTATTCTACAGCATCACCAGGTAGAAGCAGTGCTGGTACCAATTCTACTTATAATTCTCCAATTTTGGGAGGGGGATCCACTGCTTCCGATTATGCAAGTGACAGATTGAACCAGATTAGATCCAGACTCAGCTTGAATAGTCCAAGTAAGTTAAATATGTTTTTGATTTTAATTTTATAAATTGTTATAATAATCAGTTATAAAGAAACTAACTCAAAAGCAGGGCTGCCAAACTTCTACCCAGCCAAAAAAATAATAAAGAAGTTTTAATCGGTTTTAACTGAAAAAAACTTATTTTATGAAGCTGAAGTTTGCAACGTTTTTTTGCAACGAAAATTCAAATAGTATATTAAAGTACTAGTTTCATAACATACGTTTTTAGCGCACGAGTACAAGTTTAGAAAACAAGCCGCTTGCGGCGAATTTTCTAAAGTACTAGTGCGCTAAAAACGTGTCATGGAATAGGTGCTTTAATATAGTATTTAAATTTTCGATGCATAAAACGTTGCAAACTTCAGATTCATCTTATTTTAATTGACTGATTTTAACCGGAAGTGTTTTTCCAGTCAATTGCTAAAAAATAATTTAAAATTGTGTCATATTTTTAATAAAACTTTATGAAAGAGTCTCGCAAAATTCTTCGCACGGTTGCGTAATTTTTCGCAAGGTTTCGTAATTATTAGTAGTGTTCTTCACAATTTTGCCAATTCTTCGCAATTTTGCTAATTCTTCGCAGTGTTGCGTAATTCTTCGCAATGCTACGTAATTTTTCGCAGTACCAAGTAATTTTTTGCAGTGCTACGTAATTTTTCGCAATGTTACGTAATTTTTCGCAATGTTGCGTACTTTTTCGCAATGCTACGTAATTTTTCGCAATGCTACGTAATTTTTCGCAATGCTACATAATTTTTCGCAATTCTACGTAATTTTTTGCAATGCTACGTAATTTTTCGCAATGCTACGTAATTTTTTGCAATGCTACGTAATTTTTCGCAATGCTACGTAATTTTTCGCAATGCTACATAATTTTTCGCAATGCTACGTAATTTTTTGCAATGCTACGTAATTTTTCGCAATGCTACGTAATTTTTTGCAATGCTACGTAATTTTTCGCAATGCTACGTAATTTTTCGCAATGCTACGTAATTTTTCGCATTGCTGAATATTTTTTCACAGTGATGCGGAACTCTTCGCAGTCTTGAGTAAATCTTTGCTATGTTGCGTAATTATTTGGAATGTTGCGTGGTTCTTCAAAAATTCGTCCTATTCTTAAGAAATTTTCCGTGCGGAGTTTGTCGCAAACTTGACGCAATATTGAGAAATTCATCGTGATATTTCAAAAATAAGTCGCGATCTTAAATAATTGTTCGCATTTGTGCGAAATTCCATGCAAACTTTATTATTTAAGATTTAACAAACTTCTTAATTTTCAGCTTACGAAAAACCGGTTTCCTACACCTCAAACAACGATCCCATCGACAAGGAAGCAACCCCATTCCTCAGCAACTTCACGCGCCGTCTGACCGCTTTAAGCGCCAACCCTGCAACCCCAAAAACCCCAGCTTACGAATCTACCATCAAGGAACACGAATCTAACAACGGAAACTCGATTTCATCTTACCTTCGTGGGACCAATTTGAGCTCGTACAGGCCTTCGAGCTTGACAAGAGGCAGAGATGCTACCTACGACTACAAGAACAAGAAATCTGGGAACTTTGTTTCTTTTGCAGTGTTGATAGGAGTGGCATTGTTTTTTGTTCTGTTGGCGGTCGTGTATTTGGGGATGAGAAGTGACACATCTATGGTTACATCAGGTACGCAACATACTAATAAGTATTCTAGTAATTAGGGATTTTTTATTTATATGGTGGCAGTACTTTGTAATAAATTCAATTATTATCATTGATAATTTATCAATGAACTAATAACTCTAGAATAAGCATTTCATTTGTAAAAACTGAAAAAAACGTAGCCAACATATACATTTATTATTTTTTTATTTAATTAATTTATTAATGACACTTAAGCAGTGACAACACTGATGACAAGGCCTAAATTATTATAACAATAAATCTCTTATTTTACAAATATTACTTATATTTTTATTTTTTATTTGTCTGTCTTACTCGCACAGCTTTGTTCTAACAGAGACAACAATAATAGTTACTGGTAATTGTTATTGTTCAGGCCTGAATATACCTGCTATTTGTTTACAAACAAACCGAGATGTTGGCGATACTTTATATTAACGGTATGCGTATTCTAGAGAGGAGTTGTTAGTTCGTTGATTATTATTGTGTATAGAAAAAAGTCGCTTCTTTGAGGGCTATAGTGATAAATACTAGAAATTTAATTTAAATCCATGAAATTATGATGTCTCTAATTTTGACTTATGTATGGATGGATTTTTGAACTTAAATATCTCGGCTCACATGGCGTTTTAAGTTGGGACGCCGTTTTAAAGGAAATTCATCGTATTATTTACTATACTGCCCTGCTAAGACAAGTTGTCCTATCTGCAAATTAGTTTGTTACAGTACTGTTACATCTAAAATTAAAATTCTCAATATCAACTTGAAATAAATATTGCTGAGTGAATTTTTAAAAGTTAAAACCCATTACACAGTTTTGATGTTTCTGTTTTATTAAATTTTCGATGAACAAAATTTTACAAATTGGTTACCTTCTCATATTTTTGGGGTCCATGAGGCTCAGAAAATGTTCCATTCTCACTGTTTTTGAATATTTTTTTTATTATTATTAGACATAGATTTAAAATGATCAAAATTTTACAAATTAACCGTTCTCAAATAATTATTTTTATACTAATAACATAAATTTATTTTTTTTATTGTTGCATTTTTTATATTTTGATTTGTTGATCAAGTCATTTTTTGTGTGTGTGTTTTTATTTATGAAACAATAGTTTTAAATGTTATTCACAATTTATTATTGATTAGATTAGAACAAAAAAACAGGATATTTAAGCACAAAAAGATAAGGAAAATTGATATTCTTTAGGGTTTAAAATATAATTTGTTTTTTTTTTGTCTGAAATTTGATTTTCCATATCTTTTTTTGTTAGTCTTCGTCATAAAAAAACTTCATTATTAATTTTAGTTACAAAATAAATCATATTTTGTGCAGGAAAGGAATCTTAGCCATAAAAAATTGACTTCTATGTAAAAAATTTTATATTGCTTTAAACATGGATCTAAAATTTTGTATATTAAATAACTATAGAGCAAGCAGAGTGGCAGTTTAAATATTTAGCACAATGCGTAAAAGCCGAGTGCGCAAAATTTTGACACGAGCATGAAAAAACACTTTTATCTCGAGTAATGTACACTATTTTTTCTACAAAAGTAAAACGCGTAGAAAAAGGTAATTTTATCACCCTAAGATTCTTTTTCCGTTTTTTTTTTGTCCTAATGTTTGTGCCTCAAAACTTGTTTATTTTTTTATATTAAAAGAATTTTTATCACGTTGTTTAGTCACTAAGGATCTTTTTTTAATAAACAATAAATATTTTGCACTCGAATGAATATTTTTTCTTTTATTTCGAAAAACTTTTATCCTTACTCCTTTAACTTATGTCTATTTTATAATTTTTTAAAGCCAAAATTTAACGAAAAAAGGCCAAAATATTTATTGCTTATTGAAGGATAAAGCATCTTTGTATTTTTAAACTTTTTAAAAATGTGTAAAAAATTTGTATTGTATATAAAAATTGTTTAGTTTCTATAGTTCGACGTAAAACTATAGAAATTTGAATAATTTAAAGGCCATCTAGATAATTTAAAAATCAAAACATGATTTGTTAAATTAAGTAGTCAACTATCTGTTGTAAAAACAGATGACTGGCAAGTCTCAGACCTTTATTTTAAAAATAAAGAAAAAAAATCAAAATTAAATGTTTTCAAAAATTATAAAACAGACATAAGTTTCCTTTTAAGATGAAAGCATGAAAAAATATGGCTGCTCAAAGACAAGAAATAATTATAAACAAAGTTTTTGACAGAAGTCAATCCCAAAAAAAAAAAAGATTTTTACCAAAATATTTAACTTTTTACAGCAAGTCGAGAACCTATGTTTTAAATTTAAAGCATTTAGCTCAAAGTGTTCTCAAGTTATTTTGATGACAAATTTTTGCAAAACAAGTTTACACTATATTTCAAGAACGCTTTGACACAGAGACTTAAATTTTGGACCAAAGATTTTCATTGTGGCAAAAAACTTTAGGTCAAAATTTAAATTCTCTATGTCCAAGTTTTCTTGAAATATCGTAGTGTAAAGTTCTTTTGCCAGCGACCTGCACCATTAATACGACTTTATGGGGTAACCTGGTAATGGTACTGCAGTTATTGACAAAAAAAAACGATTTTTCCCCTTCTTTTTGTATAACTTTAACAACTTCAGTCCCAGGTCTGGCAAAAAAAAAAGTATTTATAACTTTTTTTTGTCATATTTTAGAAATTTATCAAACACATTTTTCCTAAAAAAATATTAAAAAAATAATAGTGGCGTAGAAATTTTGTAGATTTTAAGGTACTGAAATAATTTTTAAATGTTTTCAATATTTCCTTGAGAGTTGGTGGGGTTTTTGAGGTCGCTAAATCTGAATCCGATATTAAAAAAATTCTAACTCCATCCTTATGGGAGGGGGAATAGTTTTTTTTATATAGGGGTTTTTGAGGTCGCTCAAACTAAATCTGATAATGAAAAAATTCTCACTCCACCACCGGGGCGGGGGTAGTTAATTTTAATTGTTTACTTTGTTTTCGTGAAAATTGGTATATAGGGTTTTTTGGGGTCGATGTACCTGTACAGTTTTTTTTTTTTTTTGAAAAATCCTTTTCGTCACAATTGGCAAACCTGGTACTGAAGAAGTTAAAATTACTTAACGCAAAAAATTCTTTTCTTAACAGTACTTTCTAGAAAAAAAAAATTGAAAAGAATGTCAAAAAAAAATCGAAAAGAATGGCAAAAAAATCTTTCGAAGAAACAATACTTCCCCGATCGAGAATACATATTTTTACAAAGAAAAAAAATACAAAGAAAAATTGCAAAAAAACTGCTCGTCAAAAAAAAAACTTATTTTTAGGCTATATAGTCCCTGCCTGCGTGTCAACGGATTCGACGACTAAAAAAGGAGTTAACTGCCTTATGGAAGACGAAGTGGTGGACGCCATTAATCTGCTGAACGCGATTAGACCAGAACTGCTCAAAAGAGCGGTGGCAAACAAATGTTTTGTCCCTACGATCAAACCGCACATGACTGAAGAGGAGGTGATATCCTTCTGTAAACAAAACTATGGCCTTAAAGTGAGTACCCATACAAATTTTTTGAAAAGAAAAACTCTTTTTTGTAAGGGTCCCTTCGAATGCGAAAAGATTGTTTATATATGTTATATTATGACTCACATATTTCTCAGATGTAATTAAAGATATTAAGATATACATACCTGTAATAGCCGATTTTTTTCTTTTTAGGACGATAAGACTATCCGACACGATCTCCGCAACCTAGAAATCCTAACCTTCTCCAACCCGACTTGGGGCATCCAAATCGCACAAAAAAGTCCCCAATTCCTCGCCCACGTCCATGAAGAAGACATAGTCCCAAACATGGAACGCCTTATTTTCAACTCAGCAGAAAAAATCACCTCCTTGGTCATTTTCAACCCAGATGTACCATGGAGATGTACCGTTGTCAATTATTTCACTTTTTTGGTGAAAAGTCTCGTTTTTTTGGTGGTAGTTTTCGGTAGCTTATGGGCGGGGAACAAAGGAATAAAATTGTACAAGATAAAGAGAGAGGAGTACAGAGAGGAGGTTAGTGGAATTGTGGAGAGGATTGTGGAGATTTTGCAGGGAAATGCTGCCAACGGTGAAGGGGGTGGAGATGGAAAGGATAAGTTTGTGGTGATCAACCATGTGAGAGATATGATTTTGCCGGTTTCTGAGAGGAGAAGTGAGTATATTTTTTACTGTAAATAGTATTTTATACAACACCTAATAATAAATACCCAGTTTATTTTAGTAATTTGAGTGAAATTTTAGGCCCAAAAAGAAAAAAAAAAGTTGTCTGGGGTTGGGTTGAGACCCACCTATTCTCATTTATTTTGGGATGCTGAACACAAATCTGTCATAAAAAAGGCACTTCATGGGCTCATTTTTTTTGCTACACTGAAATTGTAGATGAGATTTTCTCAAATTTAGACAGTTTTTTCAGTGTAGCAAAAAAACGAGCCCATGTGTTGCCTTTTATGGGGGCCTGTGACATCAAAAATTGTTCCCTTCTAATTTAAGTTATAAAACCATAAGTGTATGCTAAAAGTTATAAAGTGTGAAATTTCCAATGACTTATTTGAGGAGTATAAATGCAAAACCAGTTAAATCCAATGCAAAAGTTATTTTGAGGAATAAGTTGTTTTGTACGCATCTCCTCATAATATATTAAAAAAAGCGGAGTTACTGATTGCGTTTATTCTCCTCATTTAAGGTTCACCAACTCCTCAACACAAAACGCCAATCACAAAGAACACACGGTCCAATCACGAAATTCTGGATGATGATTCGAAAAAACTCGGTTTTGAACAATTAAAAGAAGAGTTTTTGTCAAAATTATCACAAGAAAATATAGAGGAAATTGAAAAATTGACAAGAGGACAGGGAGATTCAGACTTATGGAAGGAAATGAGATTAAAACGTTTAACAGCTTCAAATTTTGGGAAAATTTGCAAAATGAGGGCTTCAACAAGTGCCAGAAGTACCGCAAAAGGAATGGTGGATAACAGGAACCCATTTAGGGGGAATGTAGCCACAAAATATGGACAGGAAAATGAAGTAAACGCTGTTAAAGCCTTTGAGGAGTGTTTTGGAGTTAAAGTGTCAAAATGTGGGTTGTTTATCGACAAAACTCGACCTTATTTAGGAGTATCTCCAGATGGTATGATAAAATCAAGAAATAGTTTGATAGAAATTAAATGCCCTTACTCAGCAAAAGATTACACTCCAGAAGACGCTGTCGAAAACGGTCTTTTGAAATATCTCTTTAAAACGTCAGATAATAAGTTAAAATTGAGGAAAAATGAGAATTATTATTTCCAAATCCAAGGCCAGTTGAACGTTTGTGGATGTGATGTTTGTTATTTCGTAGTTTGGACTCCAAAAGGTTTTATTGTCGATGAGATTCAAAGAGATGACAAGTTTTGGAAGAACGAGATGGTGGAAAAGTTGGAGAAATTTTATATCGACTACATGTTGGATGAAATTGTCAAAAAAGAGATGAAGAATAAGAAAAAATAGAGAAACAGTGATCTTTGGAACTTATGCCGAAGTTTCTAAATGTCTGACTGATATAAATTATTCGAATTTAGCTTTTTTTTTAAGTAGAATTAATTTATTTAGTTTACTTATTAATGTGATTCCAAATATTTTCATTTTAAGTTAAGAATATAATTTTAGTTTAGTTTTCTTATAATATTTTATATAATAATCTCTAGAAATAAATAAAAAAAACTATTTTTGGACAACAAAATTAAGTTTTCTTATTCAAAGTTCAGGGTTACATACACGGTGTTTTCAGTCTTTTGGCATTAAATAAAGGGGATGATTCTACATCACAAAACATGAAACCCTGCATAGGAACATAGGTCCGGAAACGAACCCTAAGGGAACGTTCAAGCATTACGTAACGCAAATTTTGATCATTTTTGACTTTTTCTGCGTTCAAAATCTATAGAAATCGATATATCACAACCCTTTTGGAAACAGAATAAATTTTTTATGGATCTTTGTTTTCATTGATAACTTACTACCCCTTTGTCATTGAAGGTAAATCGAAATTGTGGCAAGAAGCGGTCAAACTAATCTCGGAAACCGAGTCCAGAGTCCGTACCGAAGTCCAGGAAGTCCAAGGCGAGCCGTACGAAGTGTGGCGCTGGATCGGCGCCCCCGCTACGAGCGCCCCCAATTCGCCCGGCCTGAACAAAACCTGGCAGGGACAGGCTTTTGAAACGCAACAGGGGTCTGTCAACAGTTTGCCTTGTTCACCTACTCCGTGTCTGAAGGTAAGACTACATCTATTTTCAGTCTGTCTAACACTGGGATTTAAACAAAAAAATTGTTTCTTTCTCATTTATTTACTTTTTACGAACAAACTAAGCAAAATAAAAAAACATTTGTATAAATATTTTTGTAGAGAATTTTATAATCTACAAATTAAGTCCTATAAAATTTATATACAGATTTGATAGTTTTGCCACAAAAGAGCAATTAAGTAAACTCTGCACTTTCATTTTAAGCTTTTTATTTTTTTTTTTCGCTTACTTACTCTAACAGTAGGTCCTTGGAATATATATTTTTGAGTTCCTCGTATTTTTTTTAATATACCCTAAAATTTTCAAAATCCTACTCTTTTTTTAAAGATTTTGAAAAAAAGCGTCATTATTTCCTGGACTTATATCTCAAAAATTTTAGGTGCTGAAATTTTTCTAAGGTCAGATTCGGTTTCTACGCCCTCGAATTAGTAAGAAAAATTTACTTGCCGATCGGGGCAAAAAAAAAGTTGAGATTTGTTGCCTAGTGTTACAGGAAAAACTAAATATGAATTTTATATTTCTAGATTAGAGGTATGGTCGAGGAGGGAGTAAGAAGCGGCAGCAACGCGGAAAGAATGATCAAGGAGGCCGTTTTGGGGAAACTGGGGGGACAGGGATGTCGCGTGCTGCATTGCCACGTCGACCCAACATCGCAGTGCCTCTATTTGAAGTGCCAGGACCAAGGGGACGCCGCTATCGCTTACAGGAACCTGCACGGATGGTGGTAAGTAACTAATTTTATTTATTTTTCAAAAAAAGAAATCAAAAAAACTGTAGAAAAAAAAATCAAAAAAAAACGTAGAAAAATCTTTTCCTTTGCTGTAGTCGGGTATAAAGTGTGAATTTAGGGTTTTTGTCATTTTTTTTTTTTTTGAAAAACGGTATTTAAACTAATGAGGTTTAAAGAGGTAGATAAAAAAAGACAAAATACAGCGTGATCAATAACTGGCATGCCAAAATTTAAGAGGTGATTCTACATACAAAAGTTTTTATATATACTTTATGTTACTTTTTAAAAGGCTATAACTCCTTTAATATAAAATTTAGGTGTTTCGCTGAAGAATACTTTTTTGATTACTTTTAAATAAAGAATAGCCCTGCAGCACTAAAATTGTATTGGTGCTCTTTTTGTTCCCCATTTAATATGTCCATCTTCGAAGGGCAGTTGCTCCCTTAGGGCTCATTTCCGGACCAACCTTTATAGAAACTTTTTTTCATATTTTTGGATGTAGAATCACCTCTTAAATTTTGGCATGCCAGTTATTGATCACCCTCAACAAAGAAAAACTTTGAAAAAAAAATATGTTTTTTATATAGGTATGCTGGAGACCTAGTAACTGTCAAATATCTGCGTCTGGAACGCTACATGCAGAGATTCCCGAATTCTCCAGCCAACGGCCCCCCCTACTTGAAAGCTGCTGTCGCAACACAAAACGACTGGGCCAATTAAGAGTATTTTTTATTACTTAAGTAATAATTAGGATATTTTTTGCATCAACTAATAATAGGAGATTAAATTAATTGTATTTAAAGGACTATTATTTGCACATTTGCAGTGTGAACGAGACAAAATTTGAACCTTTCGTAACTTTTAATAATGTTATTACGTCACGCTAGCTAGACTTTTTTACCCCAAATGCTGACATAGAACTCATTTTTTATTCAATATATTTTTTTAATTTGTTTTTTCTTAATCAATTACGAATTTACCCAGATTTATTTTAATTTTGAATAGTAAAATTATGTCCAGACACAATTTTTTACATTTTTGGGGACGGAGGGTGCCATGGAAACTGGACTGTAACTCTTTTTTACCTTTTAGGTGGTTTCCTGTTGTGAATAACGAAAAAGTTAAGGCCAAAACAGAAATTTAACCCCCCTTCCCCCTAAAAGATTTTGCTCAAATACAAACTTATCCCAGATAATATAATACATCTGCATACCAATTTTAAGTCGCTAGCTCAAAGCGTTCTTAAGTTATCGTGGATGCAGACAGACAGACCGACTGACAGACATCTTTTTTTTTGTTGCTTATTTTGATTTTTCTCGACGTTCCAGAAAAAAATAATACGATTTAGCAAAACAAAAATTATTGATTTTTTTATCACAGTACTTTATGAGAAAGTAAAAAAGGTCAACATAAAGTCTAAAATTTTTAATAAAACTGGATAAATTCAATTAAAAAGCGTCACAAAACGCCAAAATTTACTCAAATTATTTTTGTTTTGTTTTTTAAATATAGTAGCGTGACGTCAGGTTTGTCTTTTGGTTGGTTGGTCTTTTTTCACTCGAGAATTTTATTGAAGTTAAATTATTTAGAAAATTACACAATGTTTAAAACATGGTTATGTAGGTATTTGTTCACGAATATTTTTATAATTTTTTGGATTTTGGGATTTTCTGTAAAAAAAATAAACCACCGTTTTTTTCATATACTAAGGGGCCATACTTAAAATAAGTAACGTACTTAGAGAGGGAATGCGAGGTAACGAGGGGGAGGGGGACTGATGTAACGACACATAATGCTTTTTATTTTTACGGGGAGTTTTGGTTACTAGCGTCACGTATTTATAGGGGGTAAGTCTCAGCGTTACATGGGGAGGGTAGGGGTTGAAAACTATAACATTTTGCGTTACATATGATCCCTAAGACCTTAAAAATATATCTACAACATTTTGACTAAAAAAAGGTAAAATACTCAATTTTAGCCTTTGAAACGGTCCAATCCCGGAGACAATAGTATTATAATTATATTTATTTATTGTTAAATTAGACTACGATTTTTAAAAATTTGATTATTTTTGTTTTGACTGAAATAAAGAGGATTTTAGTAAAAAAAAAAAATATAATTTTTAAATTAAAAAAAAAATGTTTCAATTTTAATGGCAAATTACAAAATCACAGGGTGTATTTTTTTAAATTTTGGCGAAGGCGCCTAAAAAGTTACATTTGGGGTTACTATTACGTAAACACCGAAAATGATGCAGCCTGAAAAATAACAACAAAATAACAAAAACTTTTTCGCGAGAAAGTGCGGTGGTACTGTACTATTTGCAGTTTTTTTTATTATGGGCTTAACAAAAATAACAAAGGTTCCCTATTTTGTAATTTTCTACTAAATTCCTCAAAATAAGTTCTTAAATTGTTCTGTTGTTTATTACTAATGCTTGGATCAAGGTATTCATTTACTTAGGGCCCGCAAAAATTAGAATTTAAAAAAACTAATTTTTAAAGTAAATAAAAGTATATTATACTAACTGGACTTTTATTTTGACGCTGTTATTGCAAAGTGACTCACTTAAAACACAAAAAAAAATTGAAAAAGAAAATAGAAAAAAGGAATTTTTTTTATTCTAATTTTTGTGTCTGTAAATGATTACCTCAATTTGACCAGTGTTTATGACTGATTGTATATTAGATAAGTACTCATTTATTTAAAAAAAAAATAAATATATTTTAATTTAGTAATATTAAATTTAAATTATTTATGAAATACATATTTTTATTTTTCAAGTTTATGTTTAGTTTTTAATACTTGTAATTTGATGTATTTTTCAAAATTCTTAATGATATAAATAAATTGTATTTGTATAAATTTTTGAGGGTTTATTTTTTATCCGAAAAAAAGTCCAAACCAAAAAATATATATTTTTAAACAAAGGTAATATATTTATAAAATGTAACAATATTTTACACAAATAACATAAATTATTTAAAAAAAGCAGAAAAAACATATTTTGGGTTATAAGATTGACAGTCACAGAAAAAAATTGTAAGTCACATGTGTAGAAAGTATTTTTATTAGACTTCAAAGCTAGTAAACACTTTTCAATGAGTGCTTCCAAGCAAAGAAAGAAAGAAAGAAATAATTTATTGTGTTACAAAGGGTTTACACTCGTCAATGTACAGTACAATTAAAAAAACATAGAATACATATAAGTAAAATATCAAATTTTTATGAGTTTCAGGTTACTGATAATATCATCCATTTTGTAAAATTTGTTTTTTATTAGAAATGTTTTGATTACATTTTTAAATGTTTTGGT
Organism: Brachypterus glaber; assembly: GCA_958510825.1. Taxonomy (NCBI): domain Eukaryota; kingdom Metazoa; phylum Arthropoda; class Insecta; order Coleoptera; family Kateretidae; genus Brachypterus; species Brachypterus glaber. Next base: position 30,367,224 of record OY294053.1, read on the forward strand.
TGACAAGGATTTCACATTGGTAGGGAGGCAATTGAATTTAGGTCCATAGTAATTAATGCCATTTCTTGAACGATCTAGTCTTATAAAGTCAATATTTATGTTGTTTTGATTTCGAGTATTATAATAATTTTCATGTTTATTATAGATATGAATATTGTTTTTAACATAAGTTAGGCATTCCTGAATATACATGCAGGGTAGGGTAAGTATATTTGCTTCGCTGAAAGCGTGCGCACAGTCAGCTCTGTACTCTAATTTAAATAATACTCTTAGAGCCCTTCTTTGAAGCCCAAACAGTCTGTCTGCGGAAGATGCGTGCCCCCATACTAATAAAGAATATTGGAGTCTGCTGTGTATTGTTGCGAAATATACGGTTTTTGCTACCTCAAAAGATACAGTACCAGAAAGGCATCGCAGGGCATATACATACTTTGAAATAGCTGAGGCTACATAATCTATATGTCTATGCCACACAAGGCCGCTGTCTATATGGACGCCCAGAAATTTTACTGATACTGGATTGACACAATCACCCAGATGTCTAAGTGTAAATATAATGTTTTCTGTTTTTGTATTATTCAAGCTTAACCTATTCGATGAGAACCACTCTAGGGCATGCGTCTGCGTCTGATTCATACTACTTTTCAAATTATCTATGTTTTTGTTTTTCTTTAAAATCGTCGTGTCGTCTGCAAATAAGATGAAATCAGCATCAGGGTCAGATTTATTATGTCATTTATATAGGCGAGAAAGAGCACAGGGCCAAGGACGGATCCCTGCGGTACCCCGATGCTGACCTCTTCTACTTGAGAAGACTTGTTATTTATTATAACAATTTGTTTTCGGTTTTTAAGATAGGATAACATAAGGTCAATAGCTTCTTGTGAAAATCCGTATTTTTTTAGTTTCTCAATTAGTATATTTGGACAGACGCAGTCAAAGGCCCTAGAGAGATCACACAAAACAGCTCCTATGTAATCCAGGCCCTCAAAACCATCAACAATTATGTTTATTAGTTTATTTATTGCATCTGTGGTAGATTTTGAGTTTCGGAAACCAAACTGAGATGGGTTGAAAAGGTTGTTTTTTTCAAAAAAATAAACTATTTGTTTTTTTAAAGCTTTTTCATAAACTTTTGAAAATAGAGGTGTTATAGCTATTGGCCTAAAATTTGAGGGATCATCACAAGATCCTTTCTTATATACCGGCACAATTCTGGATATTTTAAGTGATTCCGGGTAAATTCCTGTAGAGATACTTTCATTTATCCAAACTAACTAGAAACTTAAATATTTGCAAAAAATTCTCAAAATTTTTATGTGGTTTAGGTTGGATGATGTAACAGGTTTTATGAGATTCTATTGCCAATTTTTTGTGGTAACGCCGGTTAACCTGTATGTATCTCTTTCTCTGTTTAATTGATGAGTTAAAAAAAGAAAGAAATACATATTCCCCTAACTTGGTTAGTAACCGCTGCTCCACAAAAAATCGGCTTATGTGGTTAAATTTTTATTTTTGATACGGTTTTGAATATAACACGGCGAGAGACAAGAAAAAATCATTAAAAAATTGTCAAGGCAAGACTTTTGCCTTTATATGATTGAATTATGAGAAAAAAAAGTAAAATTTGTAAAATATCTTGGACCAAAACAAAGAATATAAATATGATTTTACAAATTGTAATGTATGTATGAAGAAGAAGAATGTATCTTTGATCTTACCATATTTTCTGAAGAGACTAATGCCATAATTAACAACAAGTATCTTTTATAAGTTATTAATATCAATATTTTATCACACAAGAACAGAATTACTATTAAAACACGACTCCACAGCAAGATGGCTGGAGTTATATATAAAAGTTATACTCCAGCCATCTTGCTCCACAGGTCGATAAGAAATAAAAACAAATCTTGCAAGGTTGCCAGTCATCCGTCTGTCGTGTCAGGAGCAAGCGTCGTCGTATCGAAGTTAACATCGGCAACGTTGCTCTACCGATTCAGCTTGAAATTTCCTGCCTCGAAAATAAAAACTTTTCGTAAGGATGGGAAATTGAAGCATTTTTGTCGATGTTGGATTGGTCATGGATGCTTAAAAGTGTATATTGAGGTTATGTTTCTGATCGACTCGACATCGATTCGATTTTAATCAAATATTTTCAATGTGAGGTGTTTTTTACAATAATGGGGATGTTTTTTAGAAATAAATAAGTATAAATGTTGGTGATTAAATAAGTACAAGTTGTTGGAAAGTTTTTTTGGTGTTAATTTACCACATGGTTTATAAAATTATTTTTGGTAAGTACAAACATCTAAATTCCAGTTAAACATCTTTTTTTAGATTTACTCAATGATAATATAGATGGCTGCAGCCTTCATTTGCAAAATTTGCTCAGCGATATTGTCAATCATTTAGGGTCTCTACTAAAAACATTTTTAAACAAGGCAAATGCATATTCTTATAAAATTCAAAATTTATACCTTTTTTTTCTAAAAAAATCTTCATTTGGCTCAGGGTACATCTGAATACATCCATTCTTCTAAACATTTTGAACAAATTTCAGCTGCAAAACTATCGATACCTTTTTCCACACACATATGAAAAATATTCCTAAAATAGGACTGTTTTACTTTCAGTTTTTCTTCACATGCGCCATTATATTTTTCCCAAAGCATTTTAATATTTAGTTGTTTATATAAGCTAATCACTGTAGGTTCATTTGGATTATTTTGACTAGATTCTGGTAATTTTGGCGCGTTTAGCGCGTTTTGTAGACAACTACAATCAATATCTTTAAAAGAATTAATATAGTTTTCAACGGCAACTTTTTTTTCTATGTAAAGTTTCGTTCTACGATCCCCGCCTCGATTTTCTGTTGGTAACTGTTTATTTTTGTATAGTCTTTCAGCTATACCCCATACTCTGTGTTTTTTAATGCACAAAATGTTTAAAAAAGCCACCCTACACACTGGTACTAACTGCTGGCCAACTGGTACAAAATACTTTAAGTTAAATATCTTTTTTTCACGAGTAGCAGATGAAGGCCTCCTTCTTTTCACAGGCATTATTTTGATGTGTTGTAGTATGAAAAAATCTTGGGCTACTTTTTCTGTGTTACTATAAAACTTATCGTGAAAGTCTCTTATACTAGATTTGTCAATTTGATCACATTGAAACGATTTGGCTTTGGTTTTGTGACTACATAGAGCCTCTGGGGGCTCCGTATGTGGTAGATATCTAAAAAATAAATAGAAAAAATGAAAAAAAACATTTTTTTTCTATTGTTTTCTAAATAACTTAAAAACTATTTGTCATAGAAACTTAAAATTTGGCAGACATTTTGATGTAAGTCAAAAGAAACAACATTTTCGTAAGAATGCATGTAGGGTAACTCGGTTAAAACGGGGTGAAACCCTTAATTTTTCAATATTTCTAGTGAAACTTTTGAACGATTGGACCTAGAGACATTAATTTTGGTGGAAATCTAAATAATAATTGAAGTAACGTCTGTGTCAAATTTGGAGGCGTTAGATAAAGCCGTTCATAGGCGTAACTAGGGGGGCTTGGGGGCTTAGCCCCCCCCCAATTTTGTTAGCCGTTTCCCACCGTTTTAAATGATCCGCTAGTATAAAAATAGAGATATCATGTTACAAACGGTCGTACATAATTTTTTTTTAAATGAGATTTTCCAGCGAAAAAATATTTTTCACGTTTTCATATATTTTTTTAAAAATTTATCGCCACCAAATTTCAAATATATCGATCCCAAACAGTTGAATGTCAAAATGGTGAATTACCTCAACTTTTTCTCCACATTTCTTTTCCAGTTTTCCGGTTTCGGGGTTTTATTTCGTTTGGACTTTGAACTGCACTCCCCCTCAAGATCTTCCCGTCTCAAAACAGTCTTTAGATTCAAGGGTTGTAGAGTTATGTATTCTTTGGATTGCAACCCTTGCATTTCAAAACAATCGGCACATTTTTTCACACCCTTTTCCAGGGAAAACAAAAAATGACGACTTTATTTAGATTTTTTATAGCGCCATCTAGGACGTAGCCGGTTTTGAAACGCACGAGGGAGGTGTCCGGTTTTGTAGATAACTTTGTCTTAAAATAGAATGTTAAAAATAGAATCTCTAGCATAATGCACGAGTATAGCCAGATGTTCAAATCTTATAGAGGTAGTTAAAAATAGAGCAAGTCTTTCTGTTCAAAAGGTCAAAAATATTCGCTTTAAATAAAATTTGGCACATATTTGGACTTCTTTTGTTTATCTGATTATTTGGCAACATTGTAAAATGTTTAGCGCCGCTTGCTGTGATCAGCTGTGAAAGTTTTGTGAAAATTACTTAATTTTTCTCCAAATTTGGTGAAAATAGTGTTTATTCCAAGGTAAGTCATACAGTGTGTTAATTTTTAGTTATTTAAAGCTTAAATATAAAGAAATTGATGAGAAAAATGAGATATTTTAATGATTTTTATGTTTGAGGTTAAGCATGCGTAACGTAAACAAAAATATAAAAAAAAACGCATATTCAATATATTTTTCATATTAAATACAAATTTTATACCTGATGATAAGCTTATTGTTTCGTTTTATAATAGTTACTATTAGTACTACAAAGGTTTTGTATGTATACCTAGTATTTTGAAGATGTAGTGTCCTTGGTCCACAGATTTCATATCTGTGCCTTAGTCCCTCTGCTGCGCGGCTTATATATTTTTATAAGTCTCTAGGTGAATCCATACAATAGTTATTGCATGCGCACTCTAGATAATCAATTTGGGGGGTTGTACTTTTACTGTGCGAGTTTTAAAAAATACCACTTTTAGAAAAATGGAATTTTACTAAAATTTTTATATTTTTCTTACAGATTATTAGTTATCGTCCATCTACAAGTCAAAATAATGGTAGGGGGCGGCCTAAAACGACATTACGCCTGCAGGTACCCAGATTGCCCCAACGTCCACTACAGAAAATCAGAAGAAACAATAAAAACCAGAACAAAACATTTTTTCTCGTGCCCACAAAACCCCATGTTGAATAAAATCTGGAGAACTAACTGCAGAATGCATGAACCAGTCAAAAAATTTTATATATGCCAAGATCACTTCCACGATAAGGATTTTACAAATGCTAACAAACATCGGCTTAACTACAGAGCTGTTCCTATATGCTACGTAGAGCCTGCAGTTGAAGAAGATGAGGACCATACTAATTTATTCGTATTATCTGTGCCTTCTTCAGGGTACAGTCAAGAAGAATATTCCACAATGGTTAACACACAGTTTTCACAGCTGAAAGAACAAATGAATGAGACTGAAGCACTAAAAAAAATAAAGAGGTTATATAAAAACGTAGTCTCAGCTACAAAAAACACATCAAGCGATACTGAGGAAGTCATAAAATCGAAACTAGTCAAAGCCGACAAGACTGATATTAGAAAATGGTCCAACGACGCCAGGGCGCATAGTCTATTAATGTATAAACGCACACCGAAAATATTTAACTTTTTTCAAGAGTTTTTTCAACTTCCTGATGCCCCATCGCTAGATAGGATTCTGATGAAGCTCAACTTCCAAACTGGAGTTAACGAAGAAATGTTTGTAAAATTAAAAGAAGTTGTGGATAGTAAGCCGGTTAAAGAAAGGTATTGTAACCTTCTGTTTCATAGAATCAATTTACAAGAAAACAGAACAGATTTTGATCCTGTGAATGAAAATTTTATAGGGTTTGAGGACTTGGGACATTTAGGAAGAAAGGACAAAATGGCTACACAAGGTGTTGTGTTTATGGCAAGAGGTATTAACTCTCCCTGGAAGCAGGTGGTTTCCTATTACCTAATATCTGAAGAAACTTATGTAAATGAGTTAAAAGAATTGATCGTATACAATATAAAAAAGTTACAAGATGTAAGCTTAATAGTTACAGCTGCTGTATGTGAGTATGATGAGCTAAATCATATTATTATGGCAAATTTATGCTCAATACATCAAGAAAAAAAGAGTTACAGTTTTTTAGTTAATAATAATCCTATCTCAGTATTTTATAATGTTCCACATTTACTTAAATCTACCAGAGACGCTCTAATACAGTGTAACATAATGTTTGATACAGATATGACAGCTAATTTTGATCATATACATGCAGCATACAAGTCCGATTCTCAGAGTAACTGTAAACTTTTTTACATGCTTAACGATGAAGTTTTTAATTTTGAAAATGAGTTTTTAAACTCAAAAACTTGTCTAGCTGAAGCACAATTAAGCTACAAAATGGCAGCATTAATAGAAGCTAAAATACCTCACACTTTACCTAATGAAGCCCTTCAAACAGCCCATTTTGTGGCGTATGTTGAGCAGTTATATGATTCTTTGACTAGTTCAAAAACTGGTGAAGAAGTTGAAGAACATAGACCGTATAACTGTATTCTAACAAATAGGTCACCTCATTTGAAGTTATGGGCAAAAATACTAGGTGAAATAGACGATTGGGCTTTCATCGATAAGACAACTGAAGAAAATGTTACTTCAAGATACAACTATCTCATTGAAACATGGAAATTTAACATACGATCAGTAACTTCCTTATGGAAATATATTATTTTAAATAATCTGGGTTTTGATTCAATAAATATGGGTAATTTTACTTTGGATCCGTTGGAAAATTTGTTTGCTATAATTAGAGGAAGCCCTAATAACGTACCAAGCCCGAAAGAATTGATTGATGGTCTTAAAATTAGTATAATTGATGGTTTAAAATTTGACGAGAATAAAATTGAGAGCTGCTGCGAACCAGATAACTGCACTATGTTGTATAACTTCAGTAGTTTTATACCTGATTTTGAAGAAAACTAACATTTTAAGTTGTAAGTTAAGTAACTACCAGATTTTGCCTTAATTTGATGCAACCATGTGAAAATTCTTGACCAATTAATAATAATATTTATTTTTAAAAAATATATATTTGATGCCAATTAACATAAAAAATGTACCTAGTCCAAAATATTTTATGTTTAAAATATATATTATGTATTTATTATTAGAAAAAAAATTATTACCAGTATCATTGGTGTTTTTACAAAGAGGCGCATCTCGTTTTTTTTTTTTTAGATACGCCTTTTCTTAAAAACAGCGACTTTAAATGTGATTTTGGGAGTCTGTAAATTAACTATATGAAGTAAAAAGCATTTAACCAAATTTACATTATTAAAATATACCTACTGTAGTATTTAATGTTTATTCTAATTATTTATTATACGTATGTATGTTATTATAGTTAACTAGTTATACAATAAATATTATAAAATAAGTGTTATATATTTCTTCTTTCGAACTGCGTCTATTTTTGAATTTAAATCTCCCGCTAAAAATGTTTATGGGTGCATTTGAACTACTCAATTTTATTAAGATTTTTTTTAGATTTAACAATTTCATGTGCTTTAATTAAAGTACCGTTGTAGATTGTGGGTTTAAATTCTACTGGGAAAATTAATAAAAAATAAGTTTTTGCCTTGATTTGATCTTTATTTAAAAACATTTTTTTGAAGAAGAGATTTGGCAACAGAGCTTGTCATTGTCGGCGCCATGTTTTAACGTGTTTTTACGGTGAATCTTTGCTGTTATTTATTGTAAAAATTACTGTAAAAGGTAAGAATTTTACTCTAAATTTTGATGCAAAGTTATTGTATATAATGCGATTATTCTATTAAACTAAAAATCCTTAATAATTACGTTGAGGGTTAACATTTTGACGCTATCACATTTCACTTGCACAGAATCGACTATTACGAATTATTTTACTTAGAAGTAATTAAAACAACCTAATTTAGTTCAGTCTAAAGTTCAATATTTTAAGGGTGTGGTATTTTGACTTTAACTACACTCTTGCTGCGTTGTCAATGATAACACAATAGCAATGATAACTCATTCATCGATGCATGATTCATGCATACTAAAGTCCCTGAAAATCAGGATCCTGAACAACACTGAAAGTTTTAGTTAGGGTTAGTTGTGAGGGGCCCTAAATTGATTGTCCAATAGGGTAAAGAGCTATACTAGAAAATTATTTTAAGGCAATACCATCCTAGATTTTTGCATTGAGGATCTCTGAGAAAGGTAAATGTTTAAACCTGTCCTAACAGATCAGTCCTGAAGAAGTGTTATTTTCAAGTAGATAATCTGTAACATTTAAAAAATTGGCCAATATGGCTCATACAATGTCCCATGAATCAGCCTTGAGTGAGCTTAACTCCCCCCTTCCCCATCTTAGGACCATATTTTTATTAAAATTTAGTGACTTGGCAACATGGGTCCTGCCATAGATTTTCTGTAAGTCCTGTGAGGCATATGTGGTTTAATGTAAACCACATATGCCTCACAGGACTCACAGAAAACCTATGACATGACCCATATATGGGTCATTGGACAGTGAACGTGTTAAATTTTGATAAAAAAAATGTTTTTAAGATGGGGCAGGGTGGGTTATTTTAATGCGCACTCAGGGTTAAATGTTCATGAGATATCGTAACAGCTTTAGGTATTAAATTATGAAATTTAAATATTTATACTTCAGGATACTAATAAACAGTCCAAAAATGTATCGCAGAAAATTTTCGAAGGACAAGCGCCCTCTGCAAATACGCACAACGTAATTGCATTGAAAAAAATGGAAAAACTGTTTGAAAACCTTATACTGGCTTCCGAATCCGATACAGAAGATGAAAATGTCAATGAAATCATGGAATTTCGCCCAGAAGATTTATTTATTGGTTTGATAGGGAGATATATTGAAGCAGTGATTCTTGATGAATACAAAACAATAAAGTTGTTTAAAGTTGCATATAAGAAAATAATAGATGGACTGGATATGCTGGAGCATGGTAAGATTTTACAGTTGTAATAAATAATAATAATAAATACTTTATTTACATCCCAAGAAACATTAGTTTATAGAGGGACACCTCTAATCATACAGTTTAATATACATTTACATTTCTTAATTCTAAATACATATAAATATATTTTATCACAGAAAAAAATATTACGATATATCACTAAATGTTTATTCCATATAATTATCCACACAAGATGACATATATTTTTTAAATTTAAAACCTTTGAGTTCTGTTACGCCTTTTGTTAATTTATTATAAACAGATGCTCCCTTAAACAATATAGAGTTTTTACCGAATTCTGAAAATACTCGAGGTAAATCCACATTTTCACTGATTCTGGTTGCATAATTATGCACATCTCTTCTATGAGGGAATTCAAGACATGAGTGCCGTGATCCATTTAAAACTTGATTTATAAAAATATTTACTTGATACGCATATATACTTTTTAATGACCTAATATTGTAATCATAAAGATCAGCTGTTGGATAGCGATTTTTAAGAGAATAAATATTTTTAATTGCTTTATTTTGCAGTACTTTTACGGGTTTTAAATGTTTATCATAAGTACAAGTCCATACAATATTTAAATATTGTAAGTGACTATGAATCAGTGAAAAGTAGATTGACCTCAAATACTTTTTAGGAACAGTGTATAACCTCCTTAGCATACCAATCGGACCGGCAATCTTTTTGGAAACATAAGCAATGTGTTCCTTCCAAGAGAGCCTGTCATCGATTACCAAGCCCAGAAATTTTACACTGTCTACCTGTTTTAAAGGAAAATCATCATTTTTAAATATATTACGGTTTCTATTATTTTTTTTTATAAAAATAAAAGATTTATCAATGTTGAGTGAGAGTTTATGAGAGTCTAACCACCTCCTTATTATCTTTAAATCAGAAGCCATGAACGCATTTATTTGCTCAACAGAACGATCAAAATAGACAATAGTTGCATCCTCGGCATATAATATTAGTTTACCTTTTAACTTTAACTTTGACAACGAATTGATATAAATTAAGAAAAGAGTGGGGCCAAGAATTGACCCTTGAGGTACTCCACACTCAATTTTTAGATTTGAGTTTTTTTCTGTGAATTGATTAAAACATACTGCATCCTATCTCTAAGGTAGTCCTTAAACCACTCGAGACAGTTTCCTGTAATACCGATCAGTTCTAGCTTCTGAAATAAAATATCAAATCTTACCGTGTCAAACGCCTTTCGCTGATCAAGTGACACCACTGCACATTTTAAGCCTTGGTCTAAGTTGGTTTGTATGTCAGTAATTAAATCTATAGCAGCAGATGCAGTGTCACTTGATCCACGAAACCCGTACTGGCATGAAGATAAGAAGTGAATAGACTCTAAATAATCCCTTAGTTTGTTATTTACAATGCGTTCCAAAATTTTAGCAAAAATGTAGTTAGTTATGACGTCATAACATTTAGAACTTCACATTTAGATGGAGGTTCGTACCTATATACGTCGAAAAAACCTAAAAACCCTCAATTAGCTAGTTTATCTGGCACTTTAAGGGTCATTTCGAATAAAAATATCTAATATATTTGAAAAAAATAGGAAATTTTATGTAATTTCAATCATAAAAAGTCTTTAAAGCAAAAAAATTAAAAAAAGGGCGACGTTAGCCACCTAAGAAACCCTTTAACTTTGGTTAGAGCCCCATATCGATATCGATATTAATAACCGAGAACTTTTGTATCAAAAGAGCCTTACAAATGCAAAAAATTGCATTTCAACCAACCGGAACCGGGTTTAACTTACACATACATATTTTTTTCGTGGACAAGAAAAACTTTGTAGAGTTTTTTTTTATTCAAAAAGACTCAACATTTTTTTTTTTGAATTCAGAAGAAAAATGCGACGAAGAAAAAGACAAGGCGGCCGTAGAAATAATCGAAACGATCATAAAAAAAGTGAAAGAAGAACACAAGTGCGTTTTGAAAATCACCCCCGACGTTTTAAAGTGGTGCTTTTTGATCTACTACCGGTCCCCCAGAATTTACGAATATTTCTCATTGAACTACAAGGAGTTGCCCAATGGTAACGCCATGGACGATCTTTTACTGAAATTTCGCTACGACACAGGTATGGTAATATTTTCAGACTAAAACGTTTTTGCAAAACAAAGTATTTAAAAACTTTTTTATTTCTTTTTGTATTTTTAGATTAAATTGCCTTTTATTTTCAATTAATGAACAAGAAAATGTAATGTTTGTTCAAATTAACCTATTATTTAAAATTTAAGGAGGTCACGTGACTTTTTTGCAATTATAAGACGTTTAGTCTGATAGATTATTTGAGTTTTGGTTTTAAATTGATATTTGTATAATAAGTAAACAAACTGTACAAAAAAGCTGAGTGTTTTCCAATCTCGAACTAAAAGTGAGTAACGGCGAACCGTGAGAATGATTTAAACTCAAAGTAGGGTATCATATTTCAGGCTAAATCGCCTTCAACGATAAGACTTTACATTCTTATAACTTAAAAAAAAATACTTGGCCAAAATTTCGGCCCTTTTTAAATCCCGGAACATACTTTAATTAATTATTTTAATTACAAATTTTGACATATGTCCATGCACGATTTGGCAACATTGCACCTAACGATGGTTCGTGTCAAGTGCCATGTCATAATAAAAATAACTTCTGTGGGGCCAAGGGCTGTGTATTGTGACGTGTTGACTGCGCTTGACTGTAAAATATTTTTTTGTTTTCTTGTTATTTTTTACGGATTTACCATGTTGTAAAATACACATTGTGTATTGGACTTATCAGACTAGTTTTTCAGTAAGATTATCGAGTTGTTTTTGAGGTATGTATTTATACCAATAATATTGCAAAGCAATCGAGCAGCTCCAACGTTATAGTATAAAAACCTAAAGCCTGCAGTCCCATGGGACAGTGTGACCCCAGACTAGTAATTTAGCTCAAAACTCACCTTTAAAACGATATCTTTCTTTTGTAATCTGCAGGTATTCATCCGACTATATTGGAAGTAGGGATACTGAAAATTATGGACTTCACTAAAAAAGAAAAGTACTGCATCCTTTCTTTCCACCACATGGCCATAAGCGACAACGAAAACGACTTATCGTATGACCCGGTGCTGAAAAAAACAGTAGGCCTCGAAGATTACGGTCATCTTAAAGCTAAAGAGACCCAAGCCACACAGGCTTTGGTTTTTATGGTCCTCGGCATGGATCTTTCTTGGAAACAAGTACTTTCGTACTACTTCGTATCAGAAAAAACGCCATCGCATGTTGTTAAAAATTTAATTGTTTACAATATTGAGAAGTTGCAAGAAATGGGTCTTAAAGTGATAGCGACCGTATCGAGCGATGAAGAATCTAATAGAATACCGCTCGAGCAACTCACAAAAGAAAGCGTCACAGTTGTGTCTGATTTTCATTTTGAGGTTAATAACCAACGAATTTTCATCATCTACGATGTTGCTGACTTGTTGAAATCATTACGAAACGTGTTCGAAAAACACGATATTATTTACGACAATGATAAAAAGGCTACGTACAAGTATGTGAACAAAGGAATGAGGGATCATGAAGAGAAATTCTCGAACGAATTTGAGAGATCTAAATTTACTGTGGCCGCTTTTCAGTTTAGTTGTATTATGGCTTGGAAATTAATTGATACAGATGGTGATGATGCAAATCCTACGGCAAAATTCCTTATTGGTATTGATTTTTTTATCCACGCTTTGACGTGAGTAACGGCGAACCGTGAGAATGATTTAAACTCAAAGTAGGGTATCATATTTCAGGCTAAATCGCCTTCAACGATAAGACTTTACATTCTTATAACTTAAAAAAAAATACTTGGCCAAAATTTCGGCCCTTTTTAAATCCCGGAACATACTTTAATTAATTATTTTAATTACAAATTTTGACATATGTCCATGCACGATTTGGCAACATTGCACCTAACGATGGTTCGTGTCAAGTGCCATGTCATAATAAAAATAACTTCTGTGGGGCCAAGGGCTGTGTATTGTGACGTGTTGACTGCGCTTGACTGTAAAATATTTTTTTGTTTTCTTGTTATTTTTTACGGATTTACCATGTTGTAAAATACACATTGTGTATTGGACTTATCAGACTAGTTTTTCAGTAAGATTATCGAGTTGTTTTTGAGGTATGTATTTATACCAATAATATTGCAAAGCAATCGAGCAGCTCCAACGTTATAGTATAAAAACCTAAAGCCTGCAGTCCCATGGGACAGTGTGACCCCAGACTAGTAATTTAGCTCAAAACTCACCTTTAAAACGATATCTTTCTTTTGTAATCTGCAGGTATTCATCCGACTATATTGGAAGTAGGGATACTGAAAATTATGGACTTCACTAAAAAAGAAAAGTACTGCATCCTTTCTTTCCACCACATGGCCATAAGCGACAACGAAAACGACTTATCGTATGACCCGGTGCTGAAAAAAACAGTAGGCCTCGAAGATTACGGTCATCTTAAAGCTAAAGAGACCCAAGCCACACAGGCTTTGGTTTTTATGGTCCTCGGCATGGATCTTTCTTGGAAACAAGTACTTTCGTACTACTTCGTATCAGAAAAAACGCCATCGCATGTTGTTAAAAATTTAATTGTTTACAATATTGAGAAGTTGCAAGAAATGGGTCTTAAAGTGATAGCGACCGTATCGAGCGATGAAGAATCTAATAGAATACCGCTCGAGCAACTCACAAAAGAAAGCGTCACAGTTGTGTCTGATTTTCATTTTGAGGTTAATAACCAACGAATTTTCATCATCTACGATGTTGCTGACTTGTTGAAATCATTACGAAACGTGTTCGAAAAACACGATATTATTTACGACAATGATAAAAAGGCTACGTACAAGTATGTGAACAAAGGAATGAGGGATCATGAAGAGAAATTCTCGAACGAATTTGAGAGATCTAAATTTACTGTGGCCGCTTTTCAGTTTAGTTGTATTATGGCTTGGAAATTAATTGATACAGATGGTGATGATGCAAATCCTACGGCAAAATTCCTTATTGGTATTGATTTTTTTATCCACGCTTTGACGTGTAAGGTTAGTTTAAACCAAATACTGAGAAATAAGTTCTTAGACAAGTAGGTCCAAAAATCGCTTTTAAAGCTACGAAGGCCCTTTATAAATGGTGCCTTCTTAGGGTGCGGTAACTCCCTTATGATCGATTTTTGCATTTTTAATAGGCCACATAATTTTAAGGGGTGATTCTACATCAGAAACTATGACAAAAAGTCCCTATAAACATATGTCTAAAAATGCGTCGTAAGGGAGCTAAGCCACTTTGAAAGTTGCTAAAAATTTGGTTTTTAATAACTCAGGAACGCTTTGAGATAAAGCAACGAGGTTTTGCATGTAAACTAATCTAAATAAGACGTATCTTCGTATGTTATTTTCATGTATCAAAATTTCAATGATGCAGGGTGAATTTACATCAAAAACTAAGTAAAAAACCTTATATACAGGTACTTCCAAAAATTAATCGGAAGGAAGTTATGCATATACATGTACAGGGTGTTCCAGAACTCGCGTACCGAAATTTAAGAGGTGATTCTACATCCAAAAATATGAAAAAAAGTTTCTATAAAGGTTGGTCCGGAAATGAGCCCTAAGGGAGCTACGGCCCTTCGAAGATGACGTATTGAATGGGAAACAAAAAAAAGCACCAATAAAATTTTAATGCTGCAGGGTGATTCTTCATTTAAAACTGAGCAAAAAAGTATTATACACCAAAACACCTAAATTTAATATTAAAGGAGTAATAGCCTTTTAAAAAGTAACGTTTTTGGTGGCACAAAATGTTACTTCCTCTTAATTGCATTTTTTTTGATAACGGTTGCTCCTACAGTGTTACACTATATGATATTTTATATGTATTTTTACTCTAGAAATCTATATTTTTTACAACAAATCCAAAAAACATACACATAGAAAAGTTTGGGGCAAAAATGTTTTAAGCCTCATATATTTTGTCCGTCTGGGCACGCCTCTGGATAAATTAAAAAAATAAATTAACATAAACTTATTGCCCTTATTAATACTAGTATACATGCAAAAGCTCGCCGCTCTAGCTTAAACGGTACCCGAGTTATTAATTAAAAACCTTATTTTTATTACAATTTTAAAGGGCCCTAGATCCCTTAGGGCTCATTTCCGGACCAACCTTTATAGAAACTTTTTTTCATATTTTTGGATGTAGAATCACCTCTTAAATTTCGGTACGCGAGTTCTGGAACACCCTGTATATGGTCTCCTAAAAATGCACCATTTTTGAAGGGCCACTGTTTTTCTTAGTTTTTGATATAGAATAACCCTGCATAATTAAAATTTTGGACTTTTTAGTGCACATGCAAAACAAATAATCTAGGTTCGTGTGCAAAACGTTGTTGCTGTACCTCAAAGGGTTCCTGAGTTATTAAATAACTTTTAGTTAACCCTATTAAAAATACACCGTGTATATGATACGTTTGTTTTTTCAGTTAAACCAAAAAAATTTTAAGAGTGCTGTGTTCTGTCTGTCGGAAATGCACGAGCAAATGAATACCTGGAAGTTCTACGATAGTGCAAGTGGAAAAGAAGTTACAAATGAAATCCATCCAGCAAAAAGCTGGCAAACTACAATAAAATCAGTGCTTCATTTGTGGTACCACATCGTCCCGAAAGTGGGATTTACCAGCCTCAAGTTGTACAACTTTAAAATAGATGCGCTGGAAAATTTGTTTGCAGTTATCAGGGGTAAGCCTGGTGTTGTTCCGACCGGTCAGCAGTTTGTCGAGCGTTTAAAAGTTAGTGTTTTGGATAGACTGAAAATGGATAGCAACATTGAAAGTTGTTGTGAGCCTGATGGCTGTGCCTCTTTGTGCAGCCTCTCGTTTTTGCTTCCGGAATTTGAACCGGAAGAGCTTGCTTTCCATGCCAACGATTTACATGAACATATGGCAGAAATGCCATCAAATAGGGTTCCGTAAAATTTTAAAGAATACTTTGCTTCATGAAAACCCTTTCTTTAATACTTTTTCCAAATAGTTTGCTTTATCTAATCATTACTTTAGATTTAAAAAACTCATGTTTTGTGAAGTATTTTGTTTGTTATATAACTTCAAGATACGTAATGTAATACGTGATGATCTATTTGTTTTTGTTTACATAATTTATGAAACGGTTCAACTTTGCCGTTAGCCGTGGGCTTATATGCTCTATCGTTTTTTGTTTTCCCGAGTATATAAATACCACAGAAAATTAAAACACCATTGAATAGTGCCTTAAATATTACAATAATAATAAAAATA
The DNA here is from genome assembly GCA_958510825.1 of Brachypterus glaber. Taxonomy (NCBI): domain Eukaryota; kingdom Metazoa; phylum Arthropoda; class Insecta; order Coleoptera; family Kateretidae; genus Brachypterus; species Brachypterus glaber. Next base: position 30,383,452 of record OY294053.1, read on the forward strand.
TATTTCTGTGGTAGAAAATTCTTATAGATGACCAACTAATATATATGTTAACCAAATAATTTGCTTTAATCTTTAATACTTTTTAGTTTTTAAGAAGAGTGTTACGTTTCGTTATATATTTTTTTTTTTTATAGTTTGTATAGTAAGTTGGAATTTAATAGTAGTAAGTTGTAAAAGAGCAGTCTGCCCTCCTTAAGAGGAACGCGGAAAATCCAGATAGTAATACAGTCGATATTTCTGTGACCGCTTTTGTAAAAATCGACTGTATTTGCCATCTGGATTTGCCGCGGTTCTCCTAAGGAGGGCAGCAGTCTGATCGGATCTGTTTAACAGATTTTTGAAAAAAGTTAATATTTTTTTTAACTTACAAGTTAAAATGTTGTATGACTTACAAACAGTATTATGTTTTATTATGTTTAAGGATTTATTTATGTTCATTTATTGTATTTGTTATATTTCAGTATTAAAAGTTAAACGTATGTAAATGACACAATTTTTGGCTCCCAGAATGTTTTATTTTTTTTTACTGGGCCTAAGTTAACTTACTATAATAATAATAATAATAATTGTTAAGTACAGACTTAAACATGGTTGTGATTACAGATAAGATATAATAAGTTTTCATTGTTTTGTAATATCAACACATAGTTTTAAGGTTTATTGTTGTTCATTGTTCAAAAATATGTATATGTATTTAAAATATATATTTTTAAAATTTACTCTTGTATTATCTAAAATTTAGAGTTCGAATTTTGAAAATTACTGAATTTCTATTCATTCTAGTAAAAGCATTAAGATTTGTTGGTATTAAATATCAACAAATCTTAATATTTTTACCAGAATAACTTGCCTAAATGTAAACTAAGATAAAAATTGGATTTTAAATATGGCTAATAGAGCTATATATATTTTTTGTATTGCATCCGTTTTGTATGCGTGTATAGTAAACTTGCAGTATTTTACATACAAAAAATATTTGGCCAACATTTTAAGTTTTCACTCCACTGTGCAATGAACTTATTAGGTTGTGTATGCGAACTACTGCATTTGACCTACTATGAGTAAGACGTTTTAATTATAATTCCTTAAAATATAGTGATTTCAAACTAAAATCAATAATCTAACGCGTTTATTACACAACTCGAAACATTCTTTAAAATATTTTAACATTTTCAAAGGTCATTAATCCCTTAAAACGGTCAATTTTCCGCAAATTACCTAGACATTTCCTTTAACCTTTGTTTTCACAAACGTCAAAAGTGACATTAAACGTAAATCAATAGTTTTCGATGAGTAAATAAAAAGACCGAAAATAAAGTTTTTAATGCCTCGTATAAAATACACCAATACTTGTGACAAAATGGACGACAATAGTGATTTAGTTGGAGAAGTCTCTGTAGTGGATGTTTATGATATCGCCTCAGATATAGGTAAGGAATGCGAGAAAATCATAGACTTATATGGGGCAGATGCTGTGACTTCGTTAATGCCGAAAGTTATTAACGCCTTGGAGCTACTGGAAAACCTTGCGACTAGAAATGAAAGGGAGAACACACAGTTGTACGAGCTGCAATCGAAGATATCACAGCTTGAGAATGACAAGCTCGAAAAGGCTGAATATAGGCAGAAGTTTGAAAAGGTAAGGGTTTTACATTTAATGGGGACATCAAAACTTTTTTGTGGGGCTACAAAGCAAATATCTATTAAATTTCCATTAAAATGATGCCCCAGACTTTAAATTTGATGCCATGTGAGCTGAAAAAAGCTAAACAAATTTTTGATTTGATATATCTTGTTATTTTAAAGTGATTTTTTTTAGGAATTGGAAATTATCGAAGAACAGTGGCGTTCTGAAACCAAAGAGCTAGTCACAATGGTTTCTAAACTGCAAGAAGAAAACAGAAGATTAATAAAAGACCATAGTCCCAATCACCAAGTGTTACCGTTGTCACCAAGTAATGGTTCTTCAAATGGTGATATGTTGCAAAGGATGAAGGATTCTTTGGAAAAACATAGGGACGAGATCAGATCAAAAGATAAAATATTACAGGATAAAATGGTAGATATCGATAATGTAAGTTTAAGAAAATTGAGTAAAATTCTTAAAATATTTTTTACAATAATATATAAATTTAACTTTCCCTAGGAAAAGTCTTTCATTATCAAAACAATTATTGTTTTTTTTTGCTACTTTTCTCGACGTTTTCTAGATGTAAAAAAGCTAATTTTTGTGGAAAAAAATCTGTGGGTCTGTTAGGAAATTATGTGACCACAAAAACTCAGAAATGCTCAATATTTGTCTCACAATATATTTTTTTGTAAAAAGAAAATATGTTTTTGTAAAAGGAGAAACATTTCTTTTTTTTTTGTAAAAAGAAAATAAAACTTGTTTTATTTTCCCCAAGGAAAGCCTTGCGTTAATATTAAAAAATATTGCTTTTTTTAAATTTCTCAATATTTTATAAAAAATTCTGCAAAAAAATCTATTAACCTCAAAATTCGAGAATCGGGATGAAGGGGTCACAAGCTGTTTTTTTTTCGGTGAAAACTTTCGTATGACCGAAAACAATATTAAAAGTTAAAAATCTTTTTTTTTCGTATTTTTTTTTCAGTTAAAATCACAAGTGGATAGACTGACAAGCACCAGTCGTGACCTGCGAAGAAAACACAAATCACAACAATCACAAGTCAGGACACTTTGTGACGAGAGGGCCGATTTTCTCATTCAAATGCAGGACCAACAGCGGGATATTAACGCTTTGAGACAACGACTCGGACTGGCACAAAAAGAAAATGAAGACTTAGTAAAGGTAGGCATTTTAAAATACGGGATATTTAAAAAAAGAAAAATCGCGGCAGGGACAATGTTGAGAAGGCTTTAAAATGTTTATGCTCACTGAATATTAAAAAAAACTAGATGAAATGTTGCAAGCACCCTGTCAAAACATCGGCACTATTGTACACTAGAGCCATTTAGTTTGCAAATTTCAAACTAGGTGTTTTGTTTGATTTTAAATTCTGTATCTTTAAAACATTATATTCTAGCAAAAAACTGTATATAACATTTTTTATAGGGCTTAAAAAGAGCTTTTATTTAAAATATAATTTTTTGAAATCGGGTTATAAATATGTGAGATATGCTAAAAAAACCTTTTACTGCTTTAAACGCCAATATCTTGAAAACAATGCGTTTTAGGAAAACGTTGTTTATAACATTTTTTGACCAATTTAAAATTATCTTTTATGTAAGTGCTAAATTAACCAAATACAATAATAATTGCCTTATTATAAACAAAAAACGCTAAAAATAGGAGTTTTACCCTATTTTTACCCCTTTACCCCCAATCATTTACCCCCAAAATCTAATCAGCTCTTCGGAATACGATAAGAAACAATATGCAAAAAACCGCAAGTCGATATCTCATGTAGAAATGGAGTTTGGATTTTTATTTACTGATTTCGACTAATGGTCTAAAACGTCGAGAAATGTGAAAAAAACGTGGTCAAAGATTTTGACTTTTCGGCGAAGATTTCAATACATCGGCACTCTTAGTAGCACTAAGTGCCGATGTAAAACGTCTTCTAGAATAAGTGAGTTATAAGGGAAATTCTAGCGCCTGACAATTATTAACTATGTCCTTAGCAATTTTTTTAAGAAAAAATATGTAAGCCTATTTGTGCATTTTATTTAGAGAAACAACGATTTTTGTTATTAAAAAAAAAATACAATTTAATTTTTTTAGTGTGATCTTCCTATACCCAGCAACAAGGCAGTATTTGACTTAGACGACCCAAACAGACCTAGATTTACCACCCAAGAATTAAAAGACATTTTGCATGAAAGAAACGAGCTGAAGGCGCGGGTCAGCGATTTGGAGGACGAATTGGAGACCTATAGGCCTAAAAATAAAGCAGAGTCGTGAGTATTATTGAGGAAAACGATATTATTAACGCTTACAGTAAAATATTTTATCCAAAACTTGTTTATTTTTCTGAAAATATGTTTAGGTTTTTGTATTTTGGTAGTTTTTTAATTGTTTCTGTCTAAGATTTGATTTCCTTATTTTAAATGGTAGGAGTAAACAGGGTGTTTCAAAATTGGGTGTTAGGTAAAAGTATTTGATATTTTTTCTTTGTTTCCAACTTATATGGGACACTGTATATTATTTAGTCAGTTTATATTATTTTCTCTTATGATTTTTTTTTTAGTTTTTTAAATTTGGTGCCACTCATGGATAAAATAGAAAATGCATGTGAAACATTTTTAGGTTCTAATAAATCCTCGCCTGTTAGAGAAGATTCTCCGTAAGTTTTTATTTTATTTGTTTTTTATTAGTTATATTTTTGAATTCACTGCAATTATTCATAAAAAAAAGTTTAATAAGGCGTAAGATATTTTAACTACCAGAACTTAAATATTTATTATTACTTATATGATATTTAGGCCCATTGATGAGGATGCTCCAGTACAAGGACCCCTTCCTTATGAGCCTGACGATGCCCCTTGGAAAAAACAGTCTGAATCCGGCATTAGAAAATTGTGAGTACTTATTTTTTCTTTTATGAAAAAAAAAATACCCTATTTTTACCCCTTTACCACCAATCATTTACTCCCAAAATCTAATCAGCTCTTCGGAATACGATGTTAGTTAGAGAGTTTACACCCAGACAGACAGACGGACGCAAATTTTTTTTTACTGATTTCGACTCAGAATGGTCTAAAACGTCGAGAAATGTGAAAAAAACGTGGTCAAAGATTTTGTCTTTTCGGCGAAGATTTCAATACATCGGCACTTTTAGTAGCACTAAGTGCCGATGTAACTTTGTCTTTAAAAAATTACAAGTACTACAATCAATATTTATATTGATACTATTTATTTTCTTTTCCAGTTTTCGAAAAATCTTTTCGGAGACCAATTCTAGCGGCGGCAGCAGTTTTCCAAGGCGCAGCCTTTCCACACTATCAAAAATGGCTCTGTCTTCTACTTCTGAACCAATTCCGGTGTAATGACAACCCTGGGTTGTCATGGCAATGGGTTGTCAACCCATTGCAACTAGGTTGGTATCCCCAAATCGGTATTGATATGTCAGGTAATTTGTACCATGTCATGTGATAAAAAATTTCAAAAAAAAAACCTTTCAACCTTTCAGGGTGGGGAGAATGTTGAAATGGCGTGCTTCCCTTGAAATTTATTTTTATTTCACATTGCATGGTTGCATTTTTGGGCCATATTTTTTTTATTTATTTTAACCTGTACTAAGAAGTTGTAATACAATATAATATCGTTGGGTAAGTTTTAATAGGTCGTAATCTTAGATTTATTAGTTACCAAATGAAGTTTTTGCGTTAAATTTTCGTTCACTAAGTCAAGATGCGATATATTAACACATAGCCATCAATATAATTTTTTTATTATTTTATTTTTATCCATTTATTTGTTTATTCTCTTACTCTTGTAGTAAATATATTTATTATAGTAAATATGTAGTGTTCATATTATGGATTCCATAAGTTTTACCCATATTTTGAGTTTATATATCAATTTAATATAAAGTAGGTATCATTAATAATAAGATTTAGTTGTATAAAAAAGCAATATTGACAACGAAAACATAAAAAAGACACCAAACATTAAAATAGATTTTAAGTCAGGGTAAAATAGCTTGTGTGATAAATAACATAATCATATTTTTGACATATCATTAAAAAAATGTATCTTTAAACGTTGACTGCTGGCATGCCAACGTGTTGTAAAAAATATCTGAAGAAAAGTTCATTCATATTTTCATTCTGTTTTTATTTTTCACTACCTTTTTACTATAATAGTATATTTACTACTAAAATATTTTAACCAAAGTCGCTTTAATTATTAACAAAAGAATGCAATTATATTTTACTGTTTTTACTTTACATAAATATTATTTAATTAAGAAAAATAATATATTAATAACCAACAGTATTAAAAAAAAATAGAATTTAAATTAGGTTTTTCTATTATTTGGAAAAATTAGTCTATTATATTTAAAATTTGTTAAAAATGATGTAAACGTATGCACTTAGACATGAATTTGTGTTAAATAGATGGCGACGATTCATAAAGCTGCAAAATTTAATAAACGGAGTACAAGAGTACTTTTTTTTTTAATAACCAGGATATTTTTTGTTGGTTTACTTTTTATCTACCCCAGTGAAGGTCCAATTACTATAGAATCCTAAGAATTCACGATTAATTTTTTTATTTTAATGTTTGCAGTAAGTACACATTAAAATATCGTCGTCAGTAGTAAATAGAGCACCTGTAAAACATTCAGGTACTCTAAATTAGAGTCTCTAATAGTAAATAATATAAATTACGTTGCCTTTTTAAAGAATTATTTATTTTTTAAGGCGAATTTATCCAGTTTTCTTTTAAGTTTTTTTTTTTAACACATTAAAGAATCAAGTTTCAAAAAATCCAGCAATCACAAAAAAAAATTTTAATTTTTAAGGAACATTTCTGTGATTGGCGAATGTCTTAAAAATTAAAACTTTAAATAAAACTTTGTAATTTTGCCTTTATTCTGTGATAAAAGTACATCTGTTTTTTAAATGATAAAAATTTGCATTTTTTTATTTTGGGCTCAGAAGAAAAATTGTTCAATAGTCAAGTTTCTTCATGTCACAAAAAAACAAGTGAAAAAATTGCAAAAAATGAAAAAATTCTTTTTTTTTTAAGAATACCTCAAGTGCTTTTTATGTAAAACAATATGATTTCTAGGAATATATTATCTCATGGCTGTACATAAATTAGGTAATTTACGGACAGCCCCCTTAAATAAATTAATAATATTAGGGAACATATTATACAAGATAGAATTAAAAGTTTTTGAAAGATATATCAAACTACAAAATGGTAGTATTTTCTTATTAAATATAGATATTTTAGTTTTTAAAATATATACAACTTCCATTTATTTGACAATCTTTTAATTATTAGATAATTAAACACTGTTGTTTTTGTTTAATTTTCTATAATACTTTGCAAAAAAATAACCTTTATTTCAGTAACTTCCACTATCACATGCCTAGAGATTTCAAGTTTTTTTACTTATTTTTACGTTAGTAACAAAAAATTTCTAACAGTTTTTAATGCGTAGTATTAAAATAAAACTGCTGTCTGTTAAAAGATCGTCAATTTTTAATATTATATTTGATTTTATACTCTAACTTGCTTTTTATACTTTATTTTATATCTTGATTTATTTATTAATAAATTTATAATAACTGCACACTATCTGTAGAAAAAATGTAGAAAGGGTGCCAAAAATTTAATAAACTGTAGTACAAATTTAATGTTTTATTTAAAAACATGCTCTTTAATAGATTTTAGATCATTGCATCACAAATTTTCTAGAACCAGCCGTCTCGAATGAGCGAGAACACTTTCTCATTAAAAAAAGTTATGACTAGAAACAATTTATTACATTTTATGGAGAATGGGAGAGTTCATAGAAAAAATAATATTTTTTGTGTAATTTTATTTTATTCTTTAGGCGATTTTAAATTTTTCTTCTATTGTAAATAATAAAAAAAATACGACCAAAACAAAAATTTAACCCCCCTTTTAGCCCCCTTCCCCCAACAGATTTTACTCAAATATGAACCTGTCCAAGATAATATAAAATACACCTGCATACCAAACTTCAAGTCGTTAACTCAAAGCGTTTTTAAGTTATCGTGGATACAGACTGACAGTCATCATTTTTTGTTTTGCTTATTTTGATTTTTCTCGACGTTTCAGGAAAAAATAAGATGATTTAAGCAAAAAAAATTGTTTTTTTTACCTACTTTCTTTTATGAGAAAGTAAAAATCATCATTTCAAGAAATTTCTTTATTTTTAGTATCCAAAACTTCATTTTGACTGTGACTTTTTAAATGCTGTTTAACATAACTCTTATCTATGAATGTCTTATCACATTTAGGACACCCAAAAGGCCTATCTCCAGTATGACTTCTAATATGTTTCTCTAACTTGTTTTTATTGTAAAAATTTTTAGAACAATATTCACAAAAATAATTTTTGAATCTATCTGACCCAATATTGTGTGTTTTAGCTTTGTGAATATTTAAAGATTTTCGATATTTGTAAACATTTATGCATAAATCACATCCAAATGTGAGACTATCAGAGTGAGTTTTGATATGTTTAGTCAATGCCGTATTTGTGATACATTTTTTATCACATAGATGACACGAAAAGTTCTTTTCGCCCGTGTGTATTTTTAAATGATTGTTTAAATTTACCTTGATAGGGAACCTTTTGTGGCATATATTGCAGACATGTTTCCATTTTGATTTTTCCTCGTGAACGCAAATTTTATGTTTGTGAAGGTTTGAATAAGTGTTGAAGGCTTTTGGGCAAATTTCGCATCTGTAAGAGCGTTGATTAGCGTGGATTTTTTCGTGGTGGTATAGATCACTTTTTGTTATAAAGCCTTTGCCACAAAATGTGCAGATATAAGGTCGATCTCCTTTGTGGTATCTAAAAATAAGAGAAAAATTATAAAATTAGCTAATTTTGCTTTCCCATTTTGAAAATTTCCAACATTTTGGAAAGCCTTGTATTCATGCAAAAATTTTCAATTTTGTTTTTGCGTATTATGGCGTTTTATGTCGATATAAATTAATTTCAAGCAAAAAAAAAATATCGGTCGACCGACGGGTCGTTCTGTCCAGGAAATCTTGTGGGCACGATAACTTAAGAACGCTTTAAGCTAAAGACTTGAAATTTGGCATACAGGTATGTTACCAAAAGTTCTTGCTCGGGATTGTTTTTGGTAAACATTGGGGTGGGGTAAGGGGGGAAAATGGGCTAAATACAATAATTTTTCACAAAAATTTGAAAATTGCTTTATAGGGGTTTTCTGAGGTTGCTGAAATCGAATATGATAAAAAAAATCCACCCCCCAGGGGGGTGAGAGAGTAAATATTTTTAAATATTTTCGTCAAAATTGGTATATAGGGGTTTTTGGGGACGACGAAACTGAATTTGATAATGATTTTTTTCCAATTCCACCCCCTAAGGGATGAGGGGTAGTTTTCGTGAAAATTGGTATATAGGGGTTTTTGAGGTAGCTAAAAGTGAATCTGATAATAAAAAATCCTTTTAATGCGCGGAGGTGAAAAATGGGAAAGCGGTTATACCTTTATAGTATATCTTTCTTAGTAAATAATAAATATAATAAATCATCTGTTTTGCAATAACATGTTAATCTACACTGTGAAATGACTAGGTTGTTGAATATTTTACTTAAAATCTTTTAAATAATTTGAATTAAAGATAACAATTTTTGTACATTTTATGATATATGAACAAATGCTTAATTTTAAGTGTTTTAGTCAAAACGTTTAAAAGAAATTAAGAAAGAAGTTGAAAAGCTTACTGTCATCGCACAATATTGTGGGTTAACATACTGTTTCATAAAACAATCCAAATACAAAATTTGTTACACAGTTGGCGCCCAACCATAGGCCTTTTTGTAAAAAATCTCCGAAAAAGTTGTAATTATTTACAGACTTCAGTAACGATGGGTTCAGGGGGTGGTAGAAACGAACGCTCCACTTAAGAATCATAGTTTACTTATATACTTAAAAAAGAAATAAGCAAAAATGATTTACATACATATGTACTATAGTGCTTTTCATACCTGTATTAAGGCTATTTTGATTTTTTGCGCCAATTTGTGCAACATATTCAATATACAGTCAAACCTCTATAACTTGAAACTCGAGGGACTGTGAGATTAGTTCAAGTTAGATTTCGAGAAAAAAGGTGAAGAGTTAGATTTAGAGAAAAAATGTGAAAATACATTGTTACAATAGAAAATGGGGGAACAGTAGTTACAGTAAACTTATGGATAATTTCGAATTGTCGAGGTTCGAGTTATAGAGGTTTGGACTGTAAATCAAAAAAACTAAATATTTACTTTTTATGAGCATCCAAATATCTTTCCGCAACAAAGGCGCGGTTGCAAATATCACATTTGTACTTCTTATCTTTGATATGTATATAATTTACATGTCTTTTTAGTAAATATTTGTTTCCAAAAGTGGTACCGCATAAGTCGCAAATAGGTGGGTCATCAAAATTTGTGGTTTCCGTTTTTAAATCATCAGGATGTTCATAATCTTTGGTTTTTAAAATTTTAGACAGGCCTAAAATAGAAAAAAAAAAACAAGCCGTAAAGATATGTAATGCTACACATTCAATTCTATACTATTCACAGTAAATGGGCATTTACCCAAATACTTGAAAAAAAAAATTTCAAAAAGAAATTCAACAAAAACTTAAAGAAAACTTTCATATATTTTTTTTTTAATTTTCTGTCTGCGAAAAACGAAATATTTCGTTTTTTTATTGTTAAAAAAAAAAAAAAATTAGTTAAAAAAAACAAAACGAAAAATAAAAAAAAAATGTTTTGCTGAAAAAGGTACGTTGATCGGAATTTTATTTCACTAACCTTGATCATCGTATAATTCTAATGGTACTTTTTTTTCTTTACATATCTTTTCATGTTTTAACAATGTATTTTTATGGATATAAACCCTTAGACAACTTTTACATTTGTGAACAATATTTGAGTCATCTTTTAACAAAATCTCTTCAAAACTTTCTTCATTGGGGCTATTTGATACAGCTTTATCTTTAGTTTCTATAAATATTTTATCTGTTTCTTTTTCTTGTTCTTTAATCATATCTTTTGCATCTGATTTTGGTTCTATTGTTTTGTTTTGTAATAAATTTGATTTTAAACATAATTCTCGAAAATCGTGTAATATAAGGAACTTTTTATTGCATTCATTACATAAGTTAAATGGTACAATCCAATCCTAGAAAAAAAAAATCATTTTGGAGTGTTACGCCCATGTTAAAATAGTGTTACAGGGGGGGGTCCAAAATGATCAAAATTTGTGTTACGTAATACTTGAATGTTCCCTAACTGTAAGATAGGTAAAACAAAGGCAACGTATTAAAACATTTAAGGTCTAAATAACTGAATATACATTATGGCTCTATCAGAGGCCCATAGGAATTTGGTAGTTTACCTTTTGATGTAGTCCCCCCCATTAATGGTTGTTAGAAAAAAATCGAGAAAAATATGCAACTTACTATTTCTGAAAGGGATTCCCGAAATTTCTTTAATAAATCAACACATTCTTCGTTTATTAACAATATATTTTCTTCTAATATTAAGCAAACACTACACTGCAACATATTTGTTTACTTTTATAGGTTATGTCGATCAAAACAAACCAAAAGGTCCAAAACCGCCACTGCTGCTGCGAATTTCAATTAAAATTTAATTTTATTCTTTGGTAAAGGTCCCAAATTTGGACTATTTAATTCTATATAAAAGTAAATGAAAAACTATTTTTTTTCTTGGCGAATGCGCCTAGATTTTATTAAAGCTAGTTGTTGAACCCCTACCGCCACCTACCGTTCAAAATCTAAAACCGGAAACATAACCTCAAACTCAAAACAAAGCCAACTGTGACGCTCGTAGAAAAAAATCATCAATACTTGGTGCAGTTTTAAAAAGAAAATTACCCATTAAAATGTCATCTCCTCAGCACACGCCCAGTATTAAAAAGCACAAGAAACACAAATCCGATAGAAAAGAAAAACATGAAGCTGGGGGCCTAAAATTGATCCTTAAAGTTGGAAATCAAGACACCCCTGAACATTCTTCAGAGCCTATGCAACCAACAGAAGGGGCCCAAGAAATGCAGGTAGATCCTAATGACCCCTATTCCCAAATGGGAAGATCTCACCATAAGAAAAGCAAGAAAAAGAAGAAGAAAAAGGATAAAAGCAAGGATCGGGAGAAGAGACATAAGCACCATCACAAGGATAAGAAAAGGAAGAGAGAGGATGAAGAAGAAGTAGTGCCGTTTCAAACTTATAACCCCCAGACACAGGCTCCTACGATTACCCAACCTGCCCTGCTTTCACCTAAAAGACATCTGAGTGGTGGTAAGAAATTAAAATATGTAACGTAAAATTTTGCAATTTTTTTGGTATCTGAAGAAGCAAGGAACCTTGTGTTTTCTTGTAAAAGACATAATAAAATTAATTCTTTTATGCTTTATAGTTAATTTTTTATTGTTTTTTTAAATATTTTTATAGCTGAGGACATGCCAAAGACCCAGTATGACCAACCCCTGTCACCAAACCGAGATATCCCCCTTCGAACCTGTGTAATAAAAAAAATCCATGAAAGAACCCCTCTATCAAAAGGCCTGGACCACCTTTTAACCCAACTAGAAAAACGAGACCCTCAACAATTTTTCGCATGGCCTGTCACTGACAACATAGCCCCAGGGTACTCTAATATTATCACAAGACCAATGGATTTTAGTACAATGAGGCAGAAGATTGAGGAGAATCAGTACAAGCACCTCAATGATTTTATCGAGGATTTTAAGCTGATGTGTACAAATGCTATGAAGTATAATCATGTTGATACAGTGTATTATAAAGCAAGTCGGAAGTTATTGCATGCTGGGTTAAAGATAATGGTTCCAGAAAAACTGGGTGAGTTAATGCAAAATTTTCAAAAATTCCAAAAAATATCTAAAAAAAAATTGATACTAAAAAAATATATTTTAATAATTTTTCAAAGTTTCTTCACATTTATAAAAAAAATAAATTTTATGTATGGGAAAATTTATTACTATTGCTTTCCCATTTTGAAAATTTTCAAAATTTTGGGAAAGCCTTGTATTTGAGCAAAAATTTATTATTTTTTTTGCGTATTATGACGTTTTTTGTCGATATAAATCATTTTCGAGCAACAAAATTATCGGTCGTTCGTTCTGTCCGGGAAAACTTGTAAGCATGATAACTTAAGAACGCTTTAAGCTAGAGACTTGAAATGGGGCATATAGGTGTGTTACCAAAAGTTCTTGCTCGGGATTGGTCTGGACTTGGACTCCAAACATTGGTGTGCGGCAAGGGGGGAAAAATATTTTTTTTTTTCAAAAAATTGAAAATTGTATAGGGGTTTTTAAGGTTACGGGGGTGAGGGTAAGTATTTTTAATATTTTGGTTTTTGAGGTCGTTAAAACTAAATTCACCCTTTGAGGGGCGGGGGGTAGTTTTCGTAAAAATTTGTATATTGGGGTTTTTAAGGTTGCTAAAAGTGAATCTGATAATAAAAATCCATTTCAAGCGCAGATGTGAATGAGAAAGCTCTTTTACTGGGCAGTGTATTTATAACTATAAAGGTTTCTTACCCAAACTTCTCGGCTGGCATTGTTTTTGATAAAAATCGGGGTGGGGTAAAGAATTCAAAGGAAATAAAAACTATTTATGGCAATGTTTAAGTTTTTCAAAAAAAAATCTTATATTTTTTTTACTTTTTTTTTAAATATTTTAATTTTTTTTTTTTCAGGTTGGATGTTGAACCTTATCCCCGAAATAACAAGTGACGATGTCGGTTTTGAAATAACACCCGAATTGCGGCAAATTAAGACTATGGAAGAACACGATGCTGATGAGTTCGCGGACGCGAAAAAACGGATGCCTGTCAGTAAGTTTGAAGCTATTCCTGACGATTTAAGTCCTGAAGAGATTTTGGCCAAGTCGCAGATCGCTGCTAGGGAGGCTAAGGCCAAACTAAGTAAGTGTTTTTTAATGTTTTTGACGTTTTTTTTTCTAAACAAAAAACCGTCAAATTTTAGTAAAAGAAAATTTTTAAAAGCAGCCATCTCGACCTCACCAAATTTTTTGATTTTTTACCCAACTACAGCAATGCAGAAGGAAGGTTATGTTTTTAACGTGGTTGTATGTATGTATGTTTGTATGTATTTTTGTTTGTTCCCATAACCGATTTTAACTATCGAGACTATATAAAATTCCGTGTTTTGATAATATTGATGGATATCGTCAGGAAAATCAAAGAAATCTATACATTTTCGAAAAAAAAATTCTCAATAAAATTTTAAACTTTAATTTCCAGTGCAAAGACGTGGTGGACCAGCCATGGGCTTCCTAAAACAAAAAAAGGACGGTACCACCCATCTAAACATCCTAGTCGGCGGCGACGGGGTAATCCCCGGCACGAAAAAACGGCCGGTACTGCTCGGTCAACTCACTGGTAAACTCACAGAGGGAACTGGCCAGATATCCGGTTTCAGAGAAGACCGCCGCAACGTTGCCAAACCGGTAAAACCGCTCTATTACGGAGCGTTCGGGAGTTACGCGCCTAGCTACGACAGCGCTTTTTCTAACCTAACAAAAGAAGAAAGCGATTTGGTGTTTCAAACGTACGGATCTGACAGCGCAGTTCAGTATGCAGAGTCCCTGCAAGATTTCGTCAAGGACAGTGATTATGCAACCCATTTGGTCGATAGTCTTCTTGATTTGCTGACCGGAGGGGATCATAGTAAAACCAAGTCGGTTTTGACGGAAAACAAAAGCGTGAGAGAAGAAGAGGAGGCTGTGAAGACTTTGCTCGAGGTGAAGCCTATAGATGCTGTCAAGGTCAATGTTGATGACCTAAAGAGTTTACAGGGTGAGTTAAAAAATAGGTCAAAACAACAAACTGTTTATACGTTTTATTTTGGTCATTTTGGAGTGTTACGCCCATTTTAATGATATAAGAAAATAGCGTTACAGGGGGGGGGGGGTCCAAAATGATCAAAATTTCCGTTACGTAATACTTGAACGTTGCCAAAACTAAACTTGAATTACTTGAATTTTTACTTAATTACGTCTATGGATCATCGATATTACTAAAAAGATTATTTTTTTCTCTTTACAATGATACCAAAAAGTTAATATTAATTTTTTAATCTCTTAAAATTAAAAGAAGTTTGTAGATATAATAATTCGCTCCTGTATCGCTCGCTCGCTCATGTGTCTTTTGCGGCATCATCAAAGGAACGAATGTCATGTGGCACGCCGCGGAAAAAGGTACTGGATAAACGCAATTCCAAATAAATATTAACTTTATGGTAATCTTTGGTCAATTTTATGTGGAATCAGTCACTAGTCGATTTGATGTGGAAGCAGTCATTGATCGGTCTTGATTACTGATTTCATTTGAAATCTTCAAGGAAAAATATTAAGTACAGATCCTTGATGTTTATTGTTACTTTTGACTATTATACTGCCCTGCTAAGACAAGTTGTCTTATCTGCAACAATTCACTTTTTGAGATAAGCACACCATTGTATTGTATATAAAAATATATATTTTTTCACATATTTTTGAGTTAAAATAAAGCATAACCCAACACCATATTTATTTAAACATGTTTTCAAAGAGGGGAAACAAAAACAATAAAACTGGCCATATCTTAAAACATCTAGTTTGCAGATAGGACAACTTGTCTTGGCAGGGCAGTATAATAGTTTCAGTTTTTATTTTCTTTTAAAACCTTACTTTTAATTTTTTTCAGATCTCGGAATCGACGTCAATTTCCTAGAAAACATGGATGACGAGATCCGCCTTTCCGAGGAGCGGAACGAGCTCCAGCAGCGCCTCGACAGTATGGCCAAACTCCTGGAGAAGCTGCAACACACCCAACACCGGCGCCTCAGTCTGCCTCCTCCGATAAACCTCAACAATTGTCCGCCTCCTGGTGAGGAGGAACTGCACCTCGCGGGCAACATCACCGAGAATTTGACGGATATTGCCAAAAGAGTTACACCAGGTAAGTTATGTTACTTGACTCATAGTATCACAATTTTGTTTGTCTTTTGGCATTAAATAAAGGGGATGATTCTACATCACGAAACATGAAAGAATCGCCCTGCAGCATTAAAATTTTATTGGTCCTTTTTTTTTCCAATTCAGTATGTCCATCTTCGAAGGGCCGTAGCTCCCTTAGGGCTTATTTCCGGGCAAATGTTCCTTTGTTGATTTTTCATGTTTTATGATGTTCAATCATTCCCTTTATTAATTGTAAAAAGACTGAGGATTAATGTAAAGATGAAACAACTAGAAAAAATACAAAAATAAAATATGAACAATTTTTTTTAGGTGACATAACTCCGGTGGCTGGAGTTAGAAAAGCGTTGGGAGTGGCAGCTCCAGTGCCTGATGTTGATGTGGATCTGGAGTCAGAATTGAGGCAGTTTTTGGAGAGTGAGACCAGTTTGGCCCAAAGTCCGTTGAGAGATGATAAGACTATTGAGGAGATACTTATGGAGTAAGAAAAGTATTTTTGGTTATCCAATATGTAATAATTACCCTAGTAGAAATTTAACGTTAGAATTCCTAAGGTCAGAAAAACGTGGTTATAGCCTTACGTTATTCTAACGTTAGACCCTAACGTTGTTTTAACGTTAGACCCTAACGTTCTTCTAACGTTAGACCGTAACGTTCTTCTAACGTTAGACCCTAACGTTGTTCTAACGTTAGACCCTAACGTTGTTCTAACGTTAGACCCTATCGTTGTTCTAACGTTAGACATTAACGTTGTTTTAACGTTAGGCCCTAACGTTGTTCTAACGTTAGGCCCTAACGTTGTTCTAACGTTAGACCCTAACGTTTTTCTAACATTAGACCCTAACGTTGTTCCAACGTTAGACCCTAACGTTGTTCTAACGTTAGACCTTAACGTTATTCTAACATTAGACCCTAACATTCAAACCACATTTAACATTGAATGAAGTCGTTTTAACGTTATTTTACATTAGGGTACATTGTAAAAGTATATAGATCTTTCTACTGGTCAAATAATGGAGAAATTTCATTTTAAACGGTGTCTCGCACTTTAACATTGATGCCCTGTGAGCCTCAGTACTTAAATTCGGCTATATACAATAACTGTAATTATTACATTTATGTTTTTTTGATTTTAAAATCGAGATATGTATTTTTGTGTTTATTCATATTTTTTTGAAAGGATCTGTATATAATTTTATTTAGATTATAAAATTTGGCATTTTAAATATTCAAAAATATTTTAAAATATATTAAGATAAAAGTATTTATTATAAGTTAATTTTCCTTTTTGGCTATTTTATATAATGATTGTTAATTAAAAAATATATTTTAAGTGTAAGAAAATATGTATTGTAAGAAAAAATATAATTTTATAGAAATAACCAATTAATGTTAAAGATAAAAATGGCCAGATAGAGTTACAAACGTGGGCGTGTTGAAGAGACATGGGTTAAAGCTAGAACTCTGGTAAACAAAATAAAACCACCTTTTACTTTATAAAAAAGTATATTTTTTTTCATATTAAACTAAAATTAAATAGTTAAATACAAGTTCATCTCGCAATACGAATTTAACAAAAATAACTTTTATTCAAAAAATAATATACGAGTTGAAAGGCGGCTATATTGAAGAGTTCACAAAAATTTTACGAGGTGACACTACTGGCAGCCTGCCAGTAGTATCATCTCGTAAAATTTTTGTGAACTTTTCAATATAGCCCCCTTTCAAATCGTATATTACGAGACGTTTTAACAAAAAAATATCACAATAATTTAATATTTATTAAACTAAAATTTAACTAATTTATTTGCATTAAATTATTTGAAAATTTAAATAAAAATAACTTTTTGCACATAGTTAACAACTTTTTTTTTAACAACTTTAATTTTGTATTTATTCCCAGAGAAATTTATAAATATATACATAAAAAATATTCGAAGATGTTAACTTTAAACCTAAAAAAGTTCTGTTATCTAGATTTTTAGCAATCCTTAAAACGAAGGAACTGAAAAAATGAATATGGATCCTGCCATATTTTATTCAAATTCCATAAAAAATAATGTAAAACATACATTATTTTTTTAATGTGCAAAAGTTATAATAAGGGTCCGAAAAAAAGGAGTTACCCAACGAACTAATAACTCTTCTCTCTAGAATAGGCATTTCATTCGTAAAAACTGACAATAACGTAGTCAACATAAACATTCGTCTGTCTTACTCGCACATCTTTGTTCTAACAGAGACAACAATACCAGTTACTGGTAATTGTTATTGTTCTGGCCTGAATATACGTACTATTTGTTTACAAACACACCGAGATGTTGGCGATACTTTATTTTGACGGTATGCGTATTCTAGAAAGAAGAGTTATTAGTCCAAACCAAGCATATTAATTTATTATTTAATATTATGACAATTATTACCATATTAGACAATTAGTGTCGAACTTTTTACCTTTTTTATCAATTCATTTTTTGTTATAATTTTTTGGAATACTTAAAAAAATATATGAAAAAAATTCAATATTCCTAAACGCTTCCTGTTAAAATTCCTATAAACAAATATTATAGCATTTTAATAGAGTAAAAGCGTATACGTTACGTCTACGTTACTCGCTTGGGCATTAAGAAAACTAGGGATAAAAAAAACAGTTTTTTTTTTCTAACTGGGAAAAAGTTACCAACTTAAATCTGTACGAAAAGTCTGATTGTCACTCGAGTTTGGAAAGCATTATCTTTCGTTCTTGTATAATAAACTGCATTTTTTTTGTCTAAAAGTTCCTTTTTTCGGGACCCCTGTTAATTAAATAATTAATTATCTAAAAAATTAATTAAACTACTAACATTAGAATCATTATCTACTTAAATTAGTGACGTATATATGCTTTAATTCGGTTTTTGGAGCGTTTTCGAACAAGGCCGCTCGGTTTTGGCCCTCTCCCTTTTTTACCCAGTGTCCGTATACTCGGAAAGCACAACCATCGACAATCTGAAAAAAAGGTAAGATTAATATTTTTCATAATTTATTTTTTTCCCGAGGAGCGAACCACCACAAAATCTTTGTTTTTTACATAAAAAATCTAACATTTTTAGGCTTTTAGACCAGAAAATTCGTAGAAACCTTGTCGAAACCCTATAAAAAATTTCCGACGAAAATACTTTGTTATCCCATGAACCTACATCAGATTTTATGTGATATATCTTTTTGATCTAAAGTTTTCTTCAGTTAGCTATTATAGGAAAAAGTGTAGTTTTGTTGGCAGCAGATTTTTTACATTTCTCGAACGTTTCATGTTAAAAAGTTAATTTTTACAATAAATTGTCTGTCAGTCGGCCTATCTGTCTAGAAAAGTTCTGCCTTGCTAAGCTGAAAGGTCCTATCTGTGTATGTTAAACCTATGCAGATAGGACCTTTCAGCTTAGCACGACAAAGTTGCGACTTATTGTCATTAACTCAAATTTGGACCTAAGTAATCGGTTGGAATTGCCTTCGGTAAAAACAGGGGGTAAAAGCTTTTATTAGTAAAAAGTATTTTTTTTTCGTGAAAAAAAAAATTGAAAAAAAAATATATTTTTTAATTTCCTTACCTTTCTTAACAATTTTATCCGGTAAGGATCAGTCCTGGCAGTTTCTAGGGACAAAGGTTCAGGGGTGAACCTCAACCTCTGTATTCTGACCATAGCCCTGACAACCAGAATGGCCCACTGGAACTTTCTTTTAGCGTTGAACTCCCGTTGTTTCAATTTCTGAATTTTCGTAGAAAAAAAATATATAAGTCTTGATTGGGAAACATGGTTGGAAAGAGGTTAAATTGAGGTTAACTTTAAGTAGAGTCACTCCTGGCTCCACACAACCGGCGTTAGATGTAGTGACTCTAAGCTTGAAGTGTTGTATATCAGTATAATACATAACTAGAGAAAGCAGTTTACACTCAAGTAATATACACTATTTTTAATATGAAATTAAAACACATAGGACAAAGCTGTTGATCACTAAGTGACTGTGAATACAAAGGATGTTAAAAATGCCAAAAACAAAATGTTATAAAAAACTTTTTTTTATGAAAATAGTATGCACAAAAAAAAGCACTGGAAGTGCACTGAAATAGGTTTGCGTCGAGGTGCGTATACTATTTTTCCTACGACCTAACATCTAAACATCCAAAATACAGTGTGTTAATTAAAAGCAAAAACACAATGTTAAAGGTTAAAATCAAGTTTTACCAAGGCCATTTCTGTAATAAGACTGTAGCGCCTTGAGTTGCGCCTTAACGACTCTTTTAAGTGCCCAATGTCCTGATCCCAAAGTTGCTACAAAAATTTCCAGCATTATATTCTACAGTTACTCCATCTGGCGGCAGCCATATTTAAAAGTTAAAAGGCGGACTCCGTGTACTATAGACTATAATACACCGTCTGCCAGCAGTGTCATCTCGTAAGAATGTTGTGATCTTTTAAATATGGCCGCCGTTCTCCAGAATAGCCACTAGATGGAGTGACTATTATATTCTACATAGTATTGCATGTTAGTTACATTCTATTTAGTTAAAAATTACATAATAAATGAAAAAAATTGTCTAGAAATAGGGCGAGATATGGAGCTGCCTCAAACCAGTTTTGGGAATGATAAACTGATGCTGATGATGATGCAACTAGTATGCAAAATAAAAAATAATTTACCAAGATGACTACATATGTAAATTTATCTACAATGTTAATTAATAATTCTACAAAATTAAAATTAAAATTCATTCATTGGGCTTTATGAAACCCAAATGGATGTCATAAGATTAATTTTATAAAACCAAAATAAAAAAAACACCCACCACAGTTTGGAAAAAAGGATGTTCTAGTGCCTCTCTTATTGAAATCCGTTGTTTGGGGTCTACCACTAGTAACCTACGGATCAAATCTTTGGGAGGTTCTAAAAAACAAAAACAAAATAATTGGGTAAAATGGTGTGGTACAACAAAAAAAAATATTTCAGGTATATTTTTAAATAAGTGTGAAATTAGACAACCTATTGATAGTTTTGAAGCTGAAATTTTTTATATATTATATATATTTTACAAACTTTACTATTTAACAGATATAGAGTGCAAATATTTTGCATTAGTAAAAATATAATATAATATATATAAAAAGTCTCGAAAGAGTGAGAGGACTTTCTCCTAAACGAAAAGAAATGAAATAGATTCAAAACAAAATAAAAACGCGAAAAACGAAATAAAAGTGGGGCATTGCACTTTAATTGGGGCCGTTATATAAAGTTTTTTTTCGCTAAAAAGTCTGATCGGGCCCTATGGCAAGTATTTTTTTATGCTGGGGTCCGCATTATTAATGGGGTTTTTAAATTTTCTGCTTTTTCTGCTGATTTCCGCGAAAAAAAAATCTCGAGAACGCTTTTCGGCTAGGATTTTTTTTAGTAAAAGTCGAATTGGGGGTCAGAGGAAGTAATTTTATTTTATTTTTCGTTTTTTTGAAAACGCGAGGAAAAAAAATAAAAATTAAAAAAAAAACGTTTAATTTTTTTTTTTTCGAAAAAGGGCGAAATAATTATGAGTATTTTTTTTCGGTATTTGGTAAAAATGAAACTATTTTCTTACCTGAGACATCGGCCCATTCGGGCGAGGCGAAAGAATATTTTCCCTCCATTATGTTTCGCATCATGACCATTTGTTTTCGGTTCCAAAACGGGGGGCAGCCCACTAGACTACAACAAAGAGATGGAATAATTGACAAGAAATCACTAAATTAGTAAATAATAGTAAATGAATAAATAAATGTTTAAAAATAATAAAGATTTTTATGCGGGGTTTCAAATCGATTACACTGACCAACAAAACTTTTAATACCCGTCCCCTATGTAACGCTAATCAAGTACCAGCAGCAAAGATCTCCCTTAAAAAAAATTGGGTAAAAAACAAACCATTTGTTTCTTTAAAAATATTACAGCGTTACGTAACGCTACACCAGACTCCCTTCATAATGCTAAGCACTGCCCCCCACCCAAGTACCTTACGTATTTTAAGTTAGTGTGCGTTGGAGAGCCTTAGTGTGACGTTTTCTGTCAAGGACAAAGGCACTCTAGTGTAAGTCAGTAAATAATAGTTATTTATGGTACTAGTGGGTAAAGTAAGATATTGCCCATGAGAAAATTAACCTGCGAGGCGTCAGCCAAGCAGGTTAATTTTCGAGAGGGCGATATCGGTTTACCCATGAGTGCCATACAAGGTTTTATCCAATAAATAGCTTAGGAATTCATATTTTTATTAAAAATTTTAATGACATTTACAAGAAAATAATTTGACAAGTGACAGTTGAGTGGGTAAAATAAATAATTATCCACTCAATAAAGTAAAAGCCACGGGTTATTATTGAGTTTATCTATTTAAAATAAAGCTGGTAATTATCTGATTATCTGTATGTAAAAGTCCAAACTATTTTTATCCATGGGCAATATCTTACTTTACCCACTAGTACCATGAATAACTATTTTTGGCCTGTCTGGAAAAATTTACTACTTGGTACGATAACTCGATAACGCTTTAAGCTAAAGACTTGAAATTTGAAACATAGGTTAACTCTTAGCCAAAGATCTCGGCTGGGACTGTTTTTGATAAAAATCGAGCTGGGCTGAAAACTATTAGTTTTTAGAATAGCTCGCTTTTGAAATCTTGTTTCAAACAATTTCTTTTCTAAAATTTTAATTTTTCATGTTTCCTTTTTCGAAAAAAAAATAGAAAGAAAAACAAAACATTCAGACGAGAGTGGATAACACTTTCCTATTGAGTAATGTACAAAAAAAATCCTACGAAAATAAAAAGCGTAGGAAAAATAATGTTTTTGTTTTAAAATGAGATAATGTTTATTGTTAGGCAGTGTATGGAATCTCCAGGTTCCATAGTACACTTTGATAACGATTATTTTCTAAGAAGTAAATAATAAATTTCGAAGAATGGACATGTTTACGAATTATCATATAAATACTGTAATATATTGTATTTATTGCGAACCATAATAGTTATTTATATATCTAGGGCGTTAAGCGTCAGTTTCCCGATTATTATTTTTGAAAAAATCAAATAAAAAAAATAGTTTTTAAAACCTTTGATCTTTTTACCCCACGCCGATTTTTACCAAAAACGACCCCGGTCAAGAAGTTTGGATAAGGAATCTATCTATCTATGTTTTAGATTTATAGTCTTCAGCTCAAAGCATTCTTGAGTTATCGTGGTCACAAATTTTCCCGACAGATAGATTTTTTTTTGCGAAAATCGTCTTTTTGTGTATAAAACATCGAGAAACGTAAAAAACTTGATTTTTAGTAATGCAAGAGAAAGTAAAATTCAACCTGTAGGTCTAAGCCCAAGCCTTCTTATATCCGGCCCCAAAATGAAAATTTATTATTAAATTTTTACATTACATTTTCCTGAAATTTCACATGATAAATAACTGTAATTTTACAAATATATATATATATATATATATATACACGTAGAACTATCAATAGGAGGCCCGATACATAGCATAGGTGATTCGAAGCCCGGGTTTAGGGGCAAGGAAAAAAGATATATGTGTAACGCTAATACGAGTCCCTATTATATTTTCCGGTCATAGCAAGCCCAAATGCATATTTTTTTGATTTTTCACAGTTATTTGAAGCCCTGCGATGTTGCCAATATTTCCTACTTATAAATTCGATATAATAATTATTTAAGTTGTCTTTGTATGAAAGTTTAACGCTTGTTTTTTAATGATAAATGAATAATATTGTTATAAAAGTAGTTTTTATTTTTAATATTTAAAATGTTTAAAATGTAATGAAACTATTTTGTTTTTTATTAAAAAAGTGATGTTTTGGTCTGGTGTAAAAAAATATCAACATAATTTGGAATAAATAAGGTTAACGTTTATTTAGAAAAATGTTTCAAAGGGGGAAGCCCCATTAAATATTGTCCGATGGGGTTCAAATTTTAGGATGGGGTGCGGGAAGGTCTCTTAAGTCAGCATACAAAATTTCAGCCCGATCGGATAATTTAAAGTTCTCGTTTTTTACCATTCCGCAGAAAAAAATCGTTTCGCAGACGTAAACCAACCCTAAATATTTTCCGATGGGGTTAAAATTTTAAAATGGGGTGCAGGGAGGTCCCTAAAGTCGCTGTAAAAAATTTCAGCCCGATCGGATAATTCAAAGTACTCTTTTTTACCGTTCTGCAGGAAAAAATTATTTCACAGGCGTAAACCAACCCTAAAAATTTTCCGATAGAGTTGAAATTTTAGAATGGGGTGCAGGGAGGTCTATAAAGTCAGCATACAAAATTTCAGCCCTATCGGATAATTTAAAGTAATTGTTTTTCACCATTCCGCAGAAAAAAATCGTTTCGCAGGCGTAAACCAACCCTAAATATTTTTCGATCAGGTTATAATTTTGGGATGGGGTGCAGGAAGGTGCCTTAAGTCAGCATACAAAATTTCAGCCCGATAATTTAAAGTACTCTTTTTTTACCGTTCCGCTGAAAAAAATTGTTTCAAAGGGGGAAGTCACCCTTGAATATTGTTCGATGGGGTTGAAATTTTATGATGGGATGCAGAAAGGTCCCTTAAGTCAGCATAAAAAATTTTATACCGATCGGATAATTTCAAGTACTCGTTTTTTACTATTCCACAGAAAAAAAAGTTTCGGAGGCGTAAACCAACCCTAAATATTTTCCAATGGGGTTGAAATTTTAGGATGGGGTGCAGGAAAGTCCTTTAGGTCAGCATAAAAAATTTCAGCTCGATTGGAAAATTTAAAGTACTCGTTTTGTTTCATTCCGCAGATAAAAATCGTTTCGCAGGCGTAAACCAACCCTAAATATTTTCTGATCGGGTTATAATTTTAGGATCGGGTGCAAGAAGGTGCCTAAAGTCAGCGTACAAAATTTTAGACTGATCAAATAATTAAAAGTACTCTTTTTTTACCCTTCCGCAGGAAAAAATCATTTCACAGGCGTAAATCAACTTAAAATATTTTCCGATCGGGTTATAATTTTAGAATGGGGTGCAGGGTGGTACCTAAAGTCAGCATACAATATTTCAGCCCGATCTGATAATTTAAAGTACTCGTTTTTTTACCATTCCGCAGAAAAAAATCGTTTCGTAGGCGTAAACCAACCCTAAATATTTTCATATGGGGTTGAAATTTTAGAATGGGGTGCAGGGAGATCCCTAAAGTCACCACAAAAAATTTCAGCCCAATCGAATAATTTAAAGTTCTCTTTTTTTACCGTTCCGCTGAAAAAAAAATGGTTCAAAGGGGGAAGCCACCGTTAAATATTGTCCGATGGGGTTAAAATTTTAGGATGGGGTGCAGGAAGGTCTGCAAAGTCAGCATACAAAATTTCAGCCCGATCGGATAATTTAAAGTACTCGTTTTTTACAATTCCGCAGAAAAAATCGTTTCGGAGGCGTAAACCAACCCTAAATATTTTCCGATGGGGTTAAAATTTTAAAATGGGGTGCAGGGAGGTCCCTAAAGTCGCCGTAAAAAATTTCAGCCCGATCGGATAATTTAAAGTTCTCGTTTTTTACCATTCCGCAGAAAAAAATCGTTTCGCAGGTGTAAACCAACCCTAAATATTTTCCGATGGGGTTGAAATTTTAGGATGGGGTGCAGGGAGGTCCCTAAAGTCACCACAAATTTTCAGCCCAATCGGATAATTGAAAGTTCTATTTTTTACCGTTCCGCTGAAAAAAAATGTTTCAAAGGGGGAAGCCAGCCTTAAATATTGTCCGATGGGGTTCAAATTTTAGGATGGGGTGCAGGAAGGTCTCTTGAGTCAGCATACAAAATTTCAGTCTGATCGGATAATTTAAAGTACTCGTTTTTTACCATTCCGCAGAAAACATCGTTTCGGAGGCGTAAACCAACCCTAAATATTTTCCGATCGGGTTATAATTTTAGAATGGGGTGCAGGGGGGTACTTGAAGTTAGCATAAAAAAATTCAGCCCGATCGGATAATTTAAAGTACTCGTTTTTTACCATTCCGCAGAAAAAAATCGTTTTGCAGGCGTAAACCAACCCTAAATATTTTCAGATGGGGTTGAAATTTTAGAATGGGTTGCAGGAAGATCCCTAAAGTCACCACAAAAAATTTCAGGCCAATCGGATAATTTAAAGTTCTCTGTTTTTACCGTTCCGCTGAAAAAAAATGTTTCAAAGGGGAAGCCACCCTTAAATATTTTCCGATGGGGTTTAAATTTTAGGATGGGGTGCAGGAAGGTCTCTTAAGTCAGCATAGAAAATTTCAGTCCGATCGGATAATTTAAAGTACTCGTTTTTTACCATTCCGCAGAAAACATCGTTTCGGAGGCGTAAACCAACCCTACATATTTTCCGATCGGGTTATAATTTTAGAATGGGGTGCAGGGTGGTACCTAAAGTCAGCATAAAAAATTTCAGCCCGATCGGATAATTTAAAGTACTCGTTTTTTACCATTCCGCAGAAAAAAATCGTTTTGCAGCAGTAAACCAACCCTTAATATTTTCAGATGGGGTTGAAATTTTAGAATGGGGTGCAGGAAGATTCCTAAAGTCACGACAAACAATTTCAGGCCAATCGGATAATCTTAAGTTCTCTTTTTTAACCGTTCCGCTGAAAAAAAAATGTTTCAAAGGGGAAGCCACCGTTAAAATTTTCCGATGGGGTTAAAATTTTAGGATGGGATGCAGGAAGGTCTGTAAAGTCAGCATACAAAATTTCAGCCCGATCGGATAATTTAAAGTACTCGTTTTTTACCATTCCGCAGAAAAAATCGTTTCGGAGGCGTAAACCAACCCTAAATATTTTCTGATGGGGTTGAAATTTTAGAATGGGGTGCAGAGAGGTCCCTAAAGTCGCCCTAAAAAATTTCAGCCCGATCGGATAATTTAAAGTTCTCGTTTTTTACCATTCCGCAGAAAAAAATCGTTTCGCAGGCGTAAACCAACCTTAAATATTTTCCGATGGGGTTGAAATTTTAGGATAGGGTGCAGGGAGGTCCCTAAAGTCACCACAAAAATTTTCAGCCCAATCGGATAATTGAAAGTTCTATTTTTTACCGTTCCGCTGAAAAAAAAAATGTTTCAAAGGGGGAAGCCACCCTTAAATATTGTCCGATGGGGTTCAAATTTTAGGAAGGTCTCTTAAGTCAGCATACAAAATTTCAGTCCGATCTGATAATTTAAAGTACTCGTTTTTTACCATTCCGCAGAAAACATCGTTTCGGAGGCGTAAACCAACCCTAAATATTTTCCGATCGGGTTATGATTTTAGAATGGGGTGCAGGGTGGTACCTAAAGTCAGCATAAATAATTTCAGCCCGATCAGATAATTTAAAGTACTCGTTTTTTACCATTCCGCAAAAAAAAATCGTTTTGCAGGCGTAAACCAACCCTAAATATTTTCAGATGGGGTTGAAATTTTAGGATAGGGTGCAGGGAGGTCCCTAAAGTCACCACAAAAATTTTCAGCCCAATCGGATAATTGAAAGTTCTATTTTTTACCGTTCCGCTGAAAACAAATGTTTCAAAGGGGGAAGCCACCCTTAAATATTGTCCGATGGGGTTCAAATTTTAGGATGGGGTGCAGGAAGGTCTCTTAAGTCAGCATACAAAATTTCAGTCCGATCGGATAATTTAAAGTACTCGTTTTTTACCATTCCGCAGAAAACATCGTTTCGGAGGCGTAAACCAACCCTAAATATTTTCCGATCGGGTTATAATTTTAGAATGGGGTGCAGGGGGGTACTTAAAGTTAGCATAAAAAAATTCAGCCCGATCGGATAATTTAAAGTACTCGTTTTTTACCATTCCGCAGAAAAAAATCGTTTTGCAGGCATAAACCAACCCTAAATATTTTCAGATGGGGTTGAAATTTTAGAATGGGTTGCAGGAAGATCCCTAAAGTCACCACAAACAATTTCAGGCCAATCGGATAATTTAAAGTTCTCTGTTTTTACCGTTCCGCTGAAAAAAAATGTTTCAAAGGGGAAGCCACCCTTAAATATTTTCCGATGGGGTTTAAATTTTAGGATGGGGTGCAGGAAGGTCTCTTAAGTCAGCATAGAAAATTTAAAGTACTCGTTTTTTACCATTCCACAGAAAACATCGTTTCGGAGGCGTAAACCAACCCTAAATATTTTCCGATCGGGTTATAATTTTAGAATGGGGTGCAGGGTGGTACCTAAAGTCAGCATAAAAAATTTCAGCCCGATCGGATAATTTAAAGTACTCGTTTTTTACCATTCCGCAGAAAAAATCGTTTCGGAGGCGTAAACCAACCCTAAATATTTTCCGATGGGGTTGAAATTTTAGAATGGGGTGCAGGGAGGTCCTTAAAGTCGCTGTAAAAAATTTCAGCCCGATCGGATAATTTAAAGTACTCTTTTTTTACCGTTCCGCTGAAAAAAAATTGTTTTAAAGGGGGAAGCCACCCTTAAATATTGTTTGATGGGGTTGAAATTTCATGATGGGGTGCAGAAAGGTCCCTTAAGTCAGCGTACAAAATTTCAGCCCGATCGGATAATTTAAAGTACTCTTTTTTTACCGTTCCGCAGGAAAAGATCGTTATTTCCCACTGTGAATCCCACGAGAGTCCGTTAACGGAACTTGATAGACAGTTTTTTTCTTACAATAAAAACTCTTTGAAATATAGAAAATATTTAAAGTTATTTATTGAATTTAGGTATGTTACGTTAACTTACCTTGAGCTTTTAAAGCAAGCTCTAATATCTTCTTAGACCTATTCATTTCTTCTTTAACAAGCACATGACCACAAAAGATTTAGCGCCAATTAATACTACAGTGCTGAACAATTTAAGTTGAAGTAGTCAACAACGTTGCCAAATCTTAGGGACTCATATCATATGACAACTACATAAAAATACATGCAACATACAGTTCTACTGTGTCGCCATCTAGTTCAACTTCCGTGAACACAGGCGCGTATATTTTGATGGGTATTAGAATAATAGGAAGCCCTGGGCAATTTTTCAAGTCTTCTTCTTCTACTATATTTAAGGTCCAATAAAACGATATACACTATAAAAAATTCGAAGCCCAAAACCGGGCCTCGTATGTCGGTAGTGGGCTTCGTATCGCAGGTCGAACATGCAATTTCGGGCTCCCTATTGATGGAATATGAGTATATATATATATATATATATATATATATATATATATATATCTGTTTATATTTTTTCAGTGTGTACACTCACTAGCACTATGTACTTGACTAAATTAAATTGTTATTTTTTGCTTTGCCCTACTCTACCTTTTATTATTATTTTATTATTTTAAGGGTTTCAATAGAAAATTTATGGTGGGTACTTCACTGAAAATAGGCGTAAAGCGTATTCTTTTGAATAATACATTTATTATACGTAAACACTCTGTACACAGGTCTGAAGAAAAGTATTATTATTCAGGGTGACCAAAAATTAAAAATTCCTGGTATTTCCCTGATCAAAATTCAGAATTTTCCCTGATTTTGGTACACACAAAAAAGCTTTTAAAACCACTTTTTAACATGCGCATCCGTCTTCTATCACATTTTTTTGTCCGCGCGATAACTCAAGAAATAACAATCCGATCGACTCGACATTTTCAGGAAAAATCAATAAAACTTATTATTTAATTATTATTATTTAATAACGAGGTAGGACATTTTTAAGGTGTACTAGTCTTAATGAAGAGTATTAATGGAAGCTTTAGTGATCCTTGTTTAAATTGTAAATTGAGAATAGTGGGACTGGATCTTGGTAAAAAAACAAAAAACACCAGTTAATGTATGTTGACGTTTCGTCTTTTATTAAGACTTTTTCAGGACTCTACAATATAAAAGAGATTTGTTTAAGCCAATGTATGAGAAACACAATAATAAATATTATAATAATACAATTAATAATTATTATAACAATAAAAATGCAGTTATAAAAATATGATCTCAAAAAAAAAACGAAAATAATTGAGAATGTTAAAACAAAAACAAAAATCTGCTAAGTACTTGAAGTACTATTTTTTTTTAATATAAATATTAAATGAAGAGTATACAAGAATTGAGAAGCATCGAATAGTTTTACGGCATTGTCAGTTTTTGTAACTACTGGTAACCGATAAGCGGCTTTGTCAGTTTTGCAAACCTATAAGCGGATTACAGTATTATACGTATTATACTAAGTATTACTTAGCCCATTTTGCCAAAATTACCTAGGCTATAGACAAGCTGGAGTTTTAAAAGAGATCTTATAGACCTTTAAGAAAGGTTCATTTAAAAACCTACTTTTTATTCCGTTATGTCAGTCGTCCTTGGTTAGGTAGGATAATTAAGTTGAAATAGCGTCAATAATTTTAAGGGGTGATTCTACATCAGAAAATATGACAAAAATTAATATAAACATGTGTTAAAATGTGTCGTAAGGGAGCTAAGCCCCTTTGAAAGTGAGAAAAAAAAATTAGTTTTTTATTTAATAACTCGGGGACCCCTTGAGATATAGCAACGAGGTTTTGCATGTAAACTAATCTTAATAAGGCCCATCTTCGTATGTTATTTTCATGTAGTGATTTTAAACATGGGCGTGCGAAAGGGAGGGGCCTTATCAGTTAAACAGTTTACATTAAAAACATGTTTTTTCAAATATCTACTTATGGTAAATATGGTATTTTCGATTTAATCGAAGATTAACTTTTAACCAGCGATTAAGATAATTGGCGCAGCCCCCTTAATCTGTAATTCTCATTATATGCGTAAAATTTGACCATATAATCTCAGATAATCCGTATTTAACTTTATTATAACTTATTATTATAATTAAAAACTATAATATACTTACAGAGTGTACATAATAACTCCACAGGCCCATCTGAAATAAAACAAACAAAATTAGATATATACAATAAACATTCTTACTTAAGCGTAATTTACTGACGCAGATATATTTTTTTAGGTTTTCCAAATAAGTCCAAAAATGTTTCCCACTGAATTTTTGATAAAAGACGTTCAATATTATTAAAAGTCAAATTTAAATGAGAGATTAAGTTTAAGTTTTACCTATTACATTAATGTAAAATATTTATTCTACGCCTTTTACTTTTGCTGTTGTGCTTTTTTTTTACTTTCCCAACTATACGTTGTACTTTCGTAGGAAAAATATTGTGCATAACTCGTGAGAAAAGTATTTTTCAGTTGTAAATTATGCTTAAAGCAACAACACGATTCGAACCTACATGTCCACTTCATATGAGTATCCTGGAGCATCTTCTATCATGTTTACGCGTAAAGTTTCTGGAGCTAGGTAGCCTGGAGTCCCACACAAATCTAAAAAAAAAATAAATAATTTTTTAAAAAGGGCTCATACTTTAAATACGTAACGCAAATTGTGCAAAATTTATACACTTTTCCTACGACCTAGTTAGTAGTTAGTGCTTATTTTCCACCCGTTGCCATGACAGCGGTCGGAAAGTGACAGTCAGCTGATTTTACATATTTGCTGTCAGAAAATACAAAAACAAAACGTCAAATTAATAAAATTAATTTTAAGACAATTTTTGTTTTTTTTTTGTTGGATATTTAGGTATTTGGTCGTAGGAAAAATAGTATACGC
The DNA here is from genome assembly GCA_958510825.1 of Brachypterus glaber. Taxonomy (NCBI): domain Eukaryota; kingdom Metazoa; phylum Arthropoda; class Insecta; order Coleoptera; family Kateretidae; genus Brachypterus; species Brachypterus glaber. The sequence continues at coordinate 30,414,793 of OY294053.1, forward strand.
ACCTCGATGCAAACCTATTTCAGTGCACTTCGAGTGCTTTTTTTACACGGCTCCGCCTTGTAAAATGCATAAAATCTACTTTTATTGGGCAAATTCCCCCAACTTTCCGTTAATAAAGGGAAATAAAACAATTTTCAATTTTTAAAACATCGTCATATTAAAACTTAAATTATATTTACCTTTTTGCATCTACTACACTCCAAAACATGTAGGCATTTATAAATAATTTGAATTAATAATGTATAAAAAGTATAAAATTATGAATCTTTCTTGTTAAAAAAATATATTCGCAAAAAAAAAATTCTGTCTGTCGGTTGGTCCGGGAAAATTTCTAACTACGATAACTCGAGAAAAACTGTTTTTATAAATAAACTAGATGAAGCGTTGCAAACACCCTGTCAAAACATCGGCACTATTGTACACTAGAGCCATCTAGTTTGCAAATTTCAAACTAGGTGTTTTGTTTGATTTTAAATTCTGTATCTTTAAAACATTATATTCTAGCAAAAAACTGTATATAACGTTTTTTATAGGGCTTAAAAAGAGCTTTTATTTAAAATATAATTTTTTGAAATCGGGTTATAAATATGCGAGATATCCTAAAAAAACCTTTTACTGCTTTAAACGCCAATATCTCGAAAACAATGCGTTTTAGGAAAACGTTGTTTAAAACATTTTTTGACCAATTTAAAATTATCTTTTATATAAGTGCTAAATTAACCAAATACAATAATAATTGCCTTAATTATAAACAAAAAACGCTAAAAATAGGAGTTTTACCCTATTTTTAACCCCTTACCCCCAATCGTTTACCCTCAAAATCTAATCAGCTCTTCGGAATACGATAAGAAACAATATGCAAAAAACCGCAAGTTGATATCTCATGTACAAATGGAGTTAGTTTACACCCAGACAGACGGACGCAAATTTTTTTTTACTGATTTCGACTCTAAATGGTCTAAAACGTCGAGAAATGTAAAAAAAACGTGGACAAAGATTTTGACTTTTCGGCGAAGATTTCAATACATCGGCACTCTTAGTAGCACTAAGTGCCGATGTAAAAAAAATGATTTGTTTTATCTGTTAGTGTTCACCTACCTGTCAATAATTCTCCACTGCTCAACTTCTTGGCAAATCCAAAATCCGTAATTTTAATATTCAAATTATCATCCAATAAAATATTCTCAGGTTTTAAGTCCCTATGAACCACGTCCCTCGAATGGACATGGGCAACCCCCTCCAAAATCTGCTTCATTATGTACCGCGTCTTTTTCTCGGACAGCGTCACGACGGACGTCAAATAGTCGAAGAGTTCGCCGTTTTTGCATAACTCGAATACTAAGAAGATAAAGGTGCTTGATTCAAAGACATCTTGAAGTTCAACTGAAAATTAAACAAGCCGTGAAGATACGTAATGCTACAAATTATATTATTATACAGTAAATGGTATATTGCCTACTTAAAAAATAATAATGAAAAAAAAAATAATAAAAAAACTTTTTTCAAGAATTTTTTTTTTAATTTTCTTTTTGTGCTAAAAAATCTAAAATGATCAAAATTTGCGTTACGTAATACTTGAACCTTCCCTAATACTAGCGCAGGTGCTGTGAATAGTATAATAAATACCAACAGAAAATTTGCAAAGAAATTAAATACTAAAACTAGATGAAACGTTGCAAGCACCCTGTCAAAACATCGGCACTATTGTACACTAGAGCCATCTAGTTTGAAAATTTCAAACTATGTGTTTTGTTTGATTTTAAATTCTGTATCTTTAAAACATTATATTCTAGCAAAAAACTGTATATAACATTTATAGGGCTTAAAAAGAGCTTTTATTTAAAATATAATTTTGAAATCGGGTTATAAATATGTGAGATATGCTAAAAAAACCTTTTACTGCTTTGAACGCCAATATCTCGAAAACAATGCGTTTTAGGAAAACGTTGTTTATAACATTTTTTGACCAACTTAAAATTATCTTTTATATAAGTGCTAAATTAACCAAATACAATAATAATTGCCTTAATTATAAACAAAAAACGCGAAAAATAGGAGTTTTACCCTATTTTTACCCCTTACCCCCAATCATTTACCCCCAAAATCTAATCAGCTCTTCGGCATACGATAAGAAACAATATGCAAAAAACCGCAAGTCGATATCTCATGTAGAAATGGAGTTAGAGACTTTACACCCAGACAGACAGACGGACGCATTTTGACTCGGAATGGTCTAAAATGTCGAGAAATGTGAAAAAAACGTGGTCAAAGATTTTGACTTTTCGGCGAAGATTTCAATACATCGGCACTCTTAGTAGCACTAAGTGCCGATGTAATAAACAAAAATTTATTATGTAAACACCTACAGACTGTGCACACAAGACTCGTGTCTCCTTGAAACAAATTATGTGTTCAATAATACATTTCATAACAATAAACTTTAATGTTAACTGTAAGATAAGTTCTATCAATCATTTTGAGTATAGTAAACAAAATTTTAATATGTATTTGGCATGCTTATAAATAAAACAAGTTGTGAACATATGTAATGCTACGCATTCCATTATATACTATTCACAGTAAATGGTACCTAAACTCGGCGCATTATCTATCTGAGTAACAAATTAGATCAAGGAAGCTATTAGTGGTTTAAAAATGACTTTTAGTAATATTTTTGTAGCCCATTGTGCTTTTGATAATTTTTAACATTTAGGTTAAATTGACTGTCATTTTACATCTTACAAATAATAACAAAATCTGTTTAAAAAGTAAAACTTTGTTAAAAATTATAATAAAAGTTTTTGTTCATAAAGTGCTATTATAAACTTAAATTATTTTAACCAAAAAATTCTCTGTTATAGTGTTTACTTCAAAAACTTATAGAGCACTGCATTATATTACTTCATTTAAACAAAATGTTTATAGTTTGATGCTTTAGTTTTCTTTTTATGCATTTTTTTTGTTATTTCTTCTTGCTAAAGCAAATTATTTGGATTTTTTTATAAATGTCAAAATAATGTCTTGATTGACAATAAATTTTAAACAAGATGAAAACCTTACATAAGGAACTAAATATATTCTGCCAACCAAATAACAAGAAACAAATGACCATCAGCTCAGATGGATAATGCGCGGAGTTTATATTGCATTTTTCCTAATACTTAAATTAAAAAAAAATCAAAAAAAAAAAAAAAAAAAATTAACATTAATACATATGTATTTTTTTTTTGACGAATTTTTTGAAAAACAAAAAAATAAAAAATAAACTAAAAATTTTTTTTGTCTAGGACGATTTTTGAAAATTCGAAACTACCGTATAATACTATTCTAGCAGGCTATTTTTACAAAAAAAACATTTTTTTTTAATATACGGTGTATAGGAACTTTTTGTCATATTTTATCATGTAGAATCACCTGTTAAAATTTCCTACCCTATTTCAAATGCACCCTGTATATATATATATTTTTTTTTTGAAAAACTAAGAATTTTATTTTTTTAAAGGCAAAATTTTACCCCTTTTGATCCCACCCCGATTTTTACCAGAAACAATCTCAATTAAGAACTTTGGATAAGGAACCTGTGTTCAAAAAAGTCTTTGGCTTAAAGAGTTCTAGTCATAAATTTTCGTCATAATAGATTAATTTTCGCGGTAATCATTTTTTGCATACCTATCGTAAAACATTGAGAAATGTAAAAAATTTACAATTTCTTTTTACTAATGCAAGGTTTTTCTTGGGAAATAAGTAATCTAGTAATTTTATTTTCAAATTTTTCTTCAAAATATTTCATGAGCTATTATTTTTTTCTGTTGTAATAACTATGTCTGGGCAAAATTATAATTTTGGTATCAGCAGTAATTTTATTATTTCACTTACTAATATAAGGATGTCCAACAACATGTCGAAGTATGGCTACTTCTGTTCTAGTCGCTTCTAGGGAAGCCCCACCTTCTATACCATCGTTACTTAAATCTATTATTTTTGCTGCATACTCCCTACCAGTTTCTTTTTCGATACATCTTCGGACAGTAGAACTAATCCCTCTAAGAACAATAAAAAAATAAAATAAAAATATGTTTTATATGAATTAAGTGAACCCCCTGCTTCAGGGTGCGAGCCTAGAGCGCGCTGTCAAGGGGCATTTTTTTGTAGTCATTAAAAATAATTTGGGAGGGGTGGTTTTCTGTTTTTGGTAGAAACTGTCAGGGATAAAGTTTGGGGGAGGGGTTGTTTTCTGTTTGTGGCAGAATTTATTTACAAGGGTCCATGTCTATCTTAAAGGATATTTTTTATGCAGATTTTTTTTTGTAAAAAGGCCTTAGGGGCCATGTTTATTAAAAAAAGGGACTATTTTTATATAAAAATTGTCTATTTTTATTTAAAATGAAACCTTCATTTTAAAAGGGCCTCTTTTTATTTAAAAAGATCAATTTTATGCAAGAAAAGGCCTGGACACGGACCCTACAATAAAATTTTTATTTTTTAATTTAATTTTGGTTTGGCTTATTTTATCTGGCCCTTCCTCATCCAAGTGCGTTACATAATTTACGAACGGCCCTTAATTGCAGCAAACAAACCTAGGGACACATGTATATTTTTTTTTTTGTTTTACCTTCCAAGAATTTCCTTCGGCTCGTACTTGGCATAAAACTCTTTAGCTGCATCTTTATCCGGAAGTTTGTCATCCTCCTCTTCTTTCGCCATGCTCTCTATTGTTCTAATCTCGCACGCACGAAAAGGATAAAAATCACAATTACTAAAAATAGGTTTTTCACTGCACCATCTTTTGTGTACCCTTCATGCTTGAATAAAGGTTAAACAAAACGTTTGACAATATGATTTAATGAGTTATTCCGTTAGGTATTTGATTAATTTAACCGTCTAGATTGATTACTAGCTAAAAATTGATTAGGATTGCTTAATTTTCACGAATTATTACGCATTGAAACAATTTTAACCTTCAATCACCAACTGTCAACAAACATTCATGTTGGCAGCGCTAATTTCACTAAATTAGTTTAAAAAAATACAAATTAATTGATAAATCCAACAAATTATAAGATTTTTCTACTAATCTTAAGAATTATAAGCTATATAACATTAAAGTTAATACAATTTTAATTGTTTAAACAAAATTTATAAATGACTTTTTTGTTACATTTATGTTGGTCATATTGAAGTTACTAATGTCATTTAAAAGTAAAAAATTCTCTCAATTTTCACTTTAAAAAACGTTATTTATCCGTATTTAAAGTGAAAAAATGTATTATGAACACATTTGATCAAAAACCCAGTTAAAATGAACAAGTGGCTTGAAGAATTGTACACACAGAAGTGCAAAAACTTGAGTGAGGAACAAGACATTTCTTGGAGCACAGATTCTGAGCTTGAAGACTTTTATTCAAACTCTGCGAAGAAGTTAAGGCAAGAATCACCTGATTTAGTCGAATTATTGGAAAATCATATAGAATTTACTGAACAATTTTGCTATGCATCTCCTGTTATTTCGAGGTTAAAGTTACATCAACAATCACCCATTTTACCATTACGAAGGCCATATGGTGATAATTTATCACCTGTATTGAATACAACATCGATAAACCGTACTAATTCTTCACCAATATTATCACAGAAGGTAAATAATGTAGTACCATCACAAGATACTTCACCTGTTATAAATAAAAGACGATTTATTAGAAAAATCAGGAGAAAGTATTTAAAAAGTAGGGTAAAAAGTAATGAAAATGACTCTCCAGATATATTTCCATCTCAATCAAGTGCAGAAATAATAAATTTTACCTGTAAAAGCAATTTTACAGAAAAATCCACTACGATTTCTGAATCAAGTACTGACTCGGAAGAAAATCATAAGGACATAGTTCCTTTTGAATTGAGTAATAGAATGAATAGTAGTTTATTTTATCATCCACCTAAGACAAAAAAGAAAAGGTATAAAAAGAAATCTTTATCTTGGAAGTTACAGAATGTACTAAAAATCCAAAATGCCAGAACTCGTTTTTGGAAACATGAACTGTTTTTACAAAAAAACGCTTCTTTAAATAGTATAGAAGACGGTTTTATTAAATTTTTAGTTGTAAAAGAGTGGAAAGAATATGGAACTGTATTTTTTGAGTGTGATAATGAAAAAACTGAAGATTCCTTAAAATTTAATATATTTTTAATAATGTTTTCTTGTGATTATGTTCAGACACCTAAATTAGAAATAGGTAATAAATATCTATTATTTAAACCCTATAGTAAAAAAGTTTTAAATCAAAATTCTAAAGAAGTTGTTTGTTATTATAATGTAACTAAATATTTATTATACAAATAATACATTCATATCTCTAAGGATTAAAATTAAATATAATATATTAAGATTTATGTAATAATTCTTAGAATTATTAACACTTTTATCAAGGGATCTGCACACCTTATAATTAATATACTTTATATATACATTTTTTTGTAAAAACAATATTTTCACAGAATTTCTTAATTTGGAGATTTTATGCATTTACATATTTTGGTAAAAATTTAATAAAAAGTTGGTATAAGTATGTATACACATTTGAATTTTTATTTACTTATACTATATAATTTTTTAGTCATATTCAAATAAAGTTGAATAAAAAATTATATACCAAACCTATCAATGCGCAAAATCAAGGACAACTTGTCAAAATCCCAGTATTTTAAAATAAATCAAGTTATTTTTTCGCCCAGCACTTTTTTTGACGATTAAATAATGTAAATATATACGTGTTTCGACTTTAAAAAGAGGGAAGAGGCTTATGATCCGTCAAGATTTAAAACTTCCTACCAACAATATAAAAATTCAAAAAATCTGCAGTATAAAACTACAAATTAACCCATTATAGATTATCCTATTCGCCGATTAAAAAGTTAATCTACGATTAAGTCGATAATAACATGTGCCTTAAAGCAGTTTAAATTTATCAGTACCACTCTTAAAAATTTGGCACCCAACACAAAATATATAAACGCCTTTTTATTATGGTATAAAGATTAATACATTTAATAAACTTATCAAAAAAAGGAACACAACACAACATCTTAAAAATAAACTTTTACAAAACTCCTCAGAATACAAAAATGTATGTTTAGCTTAAAAAGTCAATTGCCAGCCCTAAGTTTGGGCTAGATCTAGTGTCTCCAGGTATCTTTATAAATGTAATCTTTTATAACAGTACTCTCTAAATACTCTTAGAATCCAATGGTAGTCTATTTTAAAGTTTGTGGATTATGGTTACCCAGTTCAGCGTTAGCAAGAATCTCAGCCAACCTCATCTGAGATTGCAAAAGAAACTCGCTCAGAGTGTCAATAATAGGATTATTTGAAGCATGTTCAATCTTCTGCTTCAAATCATCATAAAACGCCTTCTCTTGCTGCAAAAGCAACTCCTTTTTATGCATCAGAATAGCATTTTGATTCGCTACACCTCCGGTATTACTGTGTGCGTTGCCCAGGGGATTATTGAACGGTACTAAACTTGGAGGAGGAAAACTGGAGGTGGAAGGTAAATTGACAGGAGCGGAAGTATAATGTGGTGCTGTTAATTTTACCGGTGAATCTTTCTTATTGACAGTTTGCTTTTGGGTAGTAGATTCAGTACCAGGTAAGCCAAACTGAATGTTGAAGTTATCATGAAAATACCTGTAGTAGAAATCGTAAGAAACTTTAGGTTTAGACACCTCTTTTCTTTTCAACTTGACGTATTCCTCAGGTTCGTTCTGTTGAAGATACATTTCATGCATGTTTTTAATACTTAATTCAGCAGGTAGGTACTTTTTCGAAGATTTTCTAGACCCTGGGACATCCAAAAAAGAAAAACTCGATATGTGTCTATGAACCGAATCTTTAGTCTCCTGCGAAATTTTATTCGGCCTGTTTTGGTGTTTTCCTCGCTTATCTCGCACGATTACAGTGTTGCCGTCTGCGCAAGCTAAAGCAACTCGCGAAACCCTGGACCTACTGACACCATGTATATTACAAAACGCAGTTCTACAAACTTCTTCCAGTTTTTTACCGATTTTAATGTGGTAATAGAAGGTAAAGTTTCGTTTGTCCTTAATGGGAATTTCAGGGTTAGGCAAAGGGTTTACAAAACCTACCGGAGGATTTGCAAGGATTTGTTTAACAGTTGCATCTTTAATTGATTTTATTTTTTTCTTCGGTGTTGCTAATGGATCTTTAGCAATTTTCTTATCGGGACTTTTTGATGTACTTCCGTTTGCTGAAGACCCTTCGTTATCCGAAACTTCGTTATCACTTTCTTCATTTTGAGAAGGTACATATTCGGATCCATCGTTATCAGATGGAGCATATTCAGCCTCAACGGAGTCAATAGCTGTGAACTCTTCATCTTCAGAATCACTCATTTCTTCAGTCTTGACCCTTCTTTCTTCTTTGTCTGGCTTTACCTCTCTTTCAGGGTTGGTTTCTTTTTCTGGTTTTACATCTCTTTCATTTGTTTCATTTTCCTGGTCATGTTCTTCATTCTCCATGCTTTCTTCTTCATTCTCTATCCTTTCTTCTTCATTTTGTTCTATTCTCTCTTGACTCTCTAGCCTCTCTGCTGCTTCTTTTTCCGCAGCTATTTTTGTCGCTGCTTCAGCCGCAGCTTTGATTAAAGCTTTCTCAGCTTTTTTCGTTAATCTGTTTCTTCCTCTTCTGCGTTTGACGTCTTTAGCCGCGATCAGAGTTCCCAGATAGGTGTCTTGGAATTCTTTGTTGGGCATTTTGTAAAATTCCCGGAAAAGTGTTTCCCGATTTTCCGGAGGGACTTTTGTGTAGCATTTCTTTTTGCAGCCGCAGTCGGGACCTGGTTTCCTCGAATCGACCACTTTTCCGGCGCTGTTTACATATTCTAGACCACTATTTCTCAGGAATTTCCTCTGGTTTCGTTGCCAGGTTTCAGTGCGGCGGACACGCTTTTTTACTTCGGGCATAGTTCCATCTGGATTTTTAGCTAAATCAGAAAAAAATATTTTTATTAAGGGTAAGAACATCAAAAAATCAACAGGTATTTTTGTATTTTCGGATTTAAAATATCAAGGAACGTAATCTATAATGTATGAATTAAGTATGTCTGTCAGTCTGTTTGTAAATATACCTAATAACTATTGAACGTGATGAACGATTAAAAAAAAAAAATAATAAGAACTAGATGAAACGTTGCAAGCACCCTGTCAAAACATCGGCACTATTGTACACTAGAGCCATCTAGTTTGCAAATTTCAAACTAGGTGTTTTGTTTGATTTTAAATTCTGTATCTTTAAAACATTATATTCTAGCAAAAAACTGTATATAACATTTTTTATAGGGCTTAAAAAGAGATTTTATTTAAAATATAATTTTTTGAAATCGGGTTATAAATATGTGAGATATGCTAAAAAAAACCTTTTACTGCTTTAAATGCCAATTATCTTTTATATAAGTGCTAAATTTACCAAATACAATAATAATTGCCTTAATTATAAACGCTAAAAATAGGAGTTTTACCCTATTTTTACGCCCTTACCCCCAATCCACAGAAACCATTTTCAATTAATAATTTTTATTGCAAGACTATAAGTTTTTATAGAGCCTTTAAAAGATATTGCTAGGTTTGGACTCCATTGAGAAATGGGTTTCTGCTGGTATGTCTGAAAAAAATATATATTATTACTCACCTCTAGATTTTCTAGGTTTCTTCGGTTTACTGGGGCTACTTGAAACTGCTACAGCCTTAGTTTTAGGCTTCTTTGCAGTATTTTGAGCCGTTATATTTTCATAGTTTTGCTTGTATGTGGTTTGTTGAATGTTATTGGTCTGCGTATTCGGCATAAAATTGTGATGAGCATGGGGAAATATGTACCCATTATCTATAGCAAAATAAAAAATTATAATTATTCAAAACAAATTTTTAATTTTTTTTTCAGAAAAAGTAATTTTTACATTCTCAGATTTCTGCCAAAAACAGTCCCAAATGAGAACTTTGGATAAAGAACCAATGGTCAAAATTTTAAGTCTTTATCTCAAAGCTTCTTCAAGTCCCTGTATGATAGAAACATTAGTCCTCGAGTAAATGTAGAAATTTAGTTTTTAGACAGACAGACAGGCAGTTGTATTTTTTTTATTTAAAACTCGATGAGCCTTTTTAAGGTGGTCTAAAATTAAGTAGAGTGAATTCATTCTACTTAATAAACATTTTGACCAACAACGCAATACTTCAGCACCATCTTGGGTAAGAGCCAAACTAATATAGTACAAATAACTAAATTTACATTAAAACAAGTAAATATTTACTTAATTTAAGTAAAATACCTTGATTTATATTTTTATTTACTAAGAAGAATCGGCATTATTATCTGACTGATAAAAGTAAAAAACAATTGACGAAGTAGTAATATAGTTGAAACAACTAAATAAATTTAAAATAAGTAAATATTACTCTTAAACCAAGTAAATTACCTTGATTGATGTTCCCCATATACTGTGAAGGATGGGCATTATTGTGGGTGGTGGCCCCAATGTAATTTGGCCCCAGATTTTGTTGAACATTGTAGGTACTGTCCAAATTGAGAAAATGGGCAAATGTTTCCAAATTATCCATTTTCAGGCCAAAATTTCAACAACTAACATTTGTTTGACAGCTAGGCGACTTGTTTTTGCAGCAAACCACCGCTGCCAGATTTTAAATCACAAGTAAATCGCCTTCTTCTTCCCGTTCTTATATGGGTCACAAATAAACTAGATAAGTAAATTATAATTAAAAGTACATCTTAATGTCATTTTTATCTACTTTTCTCAGCGATTTTTTTAATAAAAGCATTTTTTTTTGTATATAAAAGTTGAAACATTTTGAAAGTTGTGAGACGTGGCAACAACGCTCAATTGTTGAGCATGCGTGTGATTAGTGTAGTTTTATAAAGTTTTTGTGAAAAATATCGCAATTTAAACAATAATTTGTCTTTTTAATAACTTATCCACTTATATTTATATAAATAAACTTTTAAATAACTTTTGGGACAGGGTTTTTTAAGAGAAAAACGTAAAATGACTGATGAAAGGTTACACATTGTAAGTACAAAAATTTAATCAATTTCTGCAAAAATCACTTAGATTTGAGTATAAAAAGTATAAACAATATCAAATAAACTGTTTAAATATGGATATAAGTTATTTTAACGCAATAAATGCGCCTTAAAATTATAAATATCAAACATAACCTCACAAAAATGGCGTCTATTTTAGTAAATATGTATCCGGTGTTTTTGTTTAGGATTGGGGCAATGATAAGCTGCATAGGACACAGAAACAAGTGGAGAAAAACCCATACGATTTGGAAGCGTGGTCTATTTTGCTTAGAGAGGCCCAGTCAAAACATATTTCCGAAGTACGAGCATTGTACGAACATCTCATAGAAATATTTCCCAGTGCTTCCAGATATTGGAAAATTTATATTGAACATGAGGTAATTTTGGTTTTTAAAATCATATTTTTGAGATATGAAATTTTCTCTTTGTATAAAGTCTAAAACTTCTAATTTACTTTAAACAAAAACTTGGATATTTGTAACTTACAAATATCCAAGTTACAAATTGTAAGATAATAAGGTCACAATCTAGAATATCTCTTATTATTTGTGTTCTAAATCCAAGTCCTTTTTCAAAAAATCCTTATTTTTATGATTTTTTTTTTGTAAAATTTTGAAAACTTTATTTTCAGATGAAATCCAGGAATTTTGAGAAGGTGGAAAAGGTTTGTATAATTTTATTTTCAGCTAGATTAATATTTAATACTTGTTTTTTAAGTAATATTTTTAATAAAAACAAAATTGCAACAAAAAACAAACAGCAACACTTTTTTTCATCTCTTTTTTTGCTGTGTTAAAAAATTGGGAGGCACTTTTTTGAACCACAATCATTTTTTGTAAAAAAAATAAAATTTGCACCTTGGGATGCAATTTTTTGCTAAACTAGTAGCTTTCTCAACCTTGATGTATAGTTTACTAATATTGATGTATACCTAACTAAAATCTTCAGATTTGAATAAAATTTACCATTTTTAAAACTTGAAAAATAAAGGTAGAAAAATAAAAAAAAAATAAATTTGTGGTTTGAAAGGGTTCTTTCTAATTTAAATTACCCCATTTATGTTTTTATTTTTTTATCAATTTCAAATTGATCAAAATACATTTGTTAACAAATTACCAAATACCAAATGTGTTTTAATTTCTCCCCTATCAGATATCCCAAAAAATGTAACCTAAATAAATAAAATGTTATTTTGAGTTTTTGTATTTTTCTTTGCGCCAGTGTTTGTAATTTGTTTACCAATGTATATATATTCTTTATGTTTATTGACGAGTTTGCAACCTCGTATTTTTCCATTTTTTACATTGCCCACGCCATGTAGAATTTTTTTTATTACCTCACTGTTGAGACTTTGTATATGTGTCCACTCAAACAACTTCTTACATAAGGAAATTCTCGATAGCGGGGCGTTTTTTTTTGTTGGGATCAACCATTAACTTTAGGGCGTCCTAATAAAGTACACAAGAGGTTAAGAATTGGTCCAAAAAAAAAAACGAGAATTTTCTTTTGTAAGAAGTTGTTTGACTGGACATAAAGAACACATATAAAAAGTCTCAATGGTGAAGAATAAAAAAAAATCTAATGGGCGTTGGCTCCCGGACTAAATATTGTCTCTAAAAGCCTATATCCCGAATTTCAACAAAATCGATACAGGACTTAGGGAGATATGAAGATTGTAAGATAATCACGTCGCGCGTTAGAATTTATCTTATTTCTGGACCGATTTACTTGAAATTAGGTTAAGTAATTGTGGATGGGATAATTATTATCCCATCCAATTGTTAAAAAATATGTTTTTTTCTGATAATTTTTATAGAAAATATAGTAAATAATAGGTTAACATATTATGTTACTCTTTACAGCCATCACTAATGGCCCATCAGCATTTTTTTTTTAGTTCATAACTTTTGTCCAGAATCAAAAGTTTACACTAAATCAGGGGCGGATTTATTTGATTTTAACGGGGGGGCATCCATAAGGAAAAAAATGGCCCCCATGCCCCCTTCCACTAAATCCAATTCTAAACAACTTTGTCCATCTGTAAAGTTTTTTTATCAGCATGATAACGTAACTATATTACTTTTTAATAATATTATGTAAAATTTTTATTGGAAAAGTTAAAAATTTGTCAAAACTCTGGTCCTATTTTTACGATTTTTAACAAATAAAGATTTTTTCATTGTTTTATCATCAATGATTCATCATAGAATTTTTTTCGTTTTATTTTTCCCCAAAATAGCTCTTTCAACGATGCCTGATGAAGATATTAAATATCGAACTGTGGAAATTGTATCTTGCTTATGTGAAGGAAACCAAAGCATCTTTACCAACATACAAGTAAGTATATTTTATTTTCTTACAAATAATCCTGAAAAAAAATTAAATCTTGGCCCACCCTATAGTTTTTTTTAGGTTTTTAAAGTGCCAATTTTGGGTCATAATTTTTTTAAATTATTAAAAAAAAAAACAAAATTTAAATTATTTAATTTTTAGAGAAAAAATGGCTCAGGCTTACGATTTTGCTCTGGACAAGATCGGGATGGATATCCATTCCTGCGGTATCTGGAACGACTACGTGAACTTCCTGAAAGGCGTCGAGGCCGTCGGTTCTTACGCGGAAAACCAGAAAATTTCCGCCGTCAGGAAAGTGTACCAAAAGGGTGTTATCAACCCCATGACCGGTATGGAAGGGTTTTGGAAAGACTATATTGCATTTGAACAGGTAATATAATAAAAAACCATAAATTTTTTATAAAACGGTGTCTCACACTTGAAATTTTATGCTCTGCTAGTCGAGATGTTTAAATTTAAAAATTTAGTTTTATACAATAATTCTATAAGTAATATTAGTGGTTCTTCCATCTAGGCAAGCTGATGAAGTCATAATTGAATTGTTTATTTTAAAGACGGCATAAGTCCATGGACTTAGTACAGCGTTGCCAGACTTACTATAATTTTGACTTTTGGTGGATATTTTTTTTAAACTTATATAAATAATAAATAATTATCTAACCTAGGCACATAGCTGTCTGAAATGAGTATTTTCTACTATAGCTTACATATTAATAATGGAAATTTAAAAAATATTTAAAGTTAGACTAAGGTTAGAAAAAGGTTAGAATTTAGTTAGGAAACTAACGTTAGATATATGTATTTTATAACGTTTTTGTCAAACGTTAGTTTTTAAGGTTAGATTTATATATTTTATAACGTTTTTGTATAACGTTTGAGACTAAACATAAAAATGTCACTAATCTAATGTTATGTTAAGTTAGATTTATGTACTTTTCTACCAGGGTACTATTAGATTTTTAAATAAATATATTATTTTATTTAGAATATTAACCCAATTATTGCCGAAAAAATGAGCATTGAAAGAAGTCGGGACTACATGAATGCAAGAAGAACTGCAAAAGAACTGGAAGTTCAGATCAGAGGAATCAATAGAAATGCACCTAGTGTACCTCCAAATGGAACAAACGAAGAAAGAAAACAGGTAAGTCATTATCCTTTAGTATTCTATTAATATTAAAACATTCTATTATAGTATGGTTTTCAAATTTCTAAATCATCACATTCGCGTCCCAGGTAGCAAAATAACATGACATTCACGTGAAAGTCACGTTAATATGTGACATGTGATGTTAAGATTGTAGTCTCATTTAACAAGAATGTAGCATGGTGGGGATGTCCTAAGTCCGCCCCTAATAACATCACACAATGACATCCCGAAAATAACGTGTTTGTGACATCATAACTCCACATTCCTGTTATATCTCCGTTACTGGTACTTTAATATTTAAATATTTTAGCTTTTTCTAAATTAAAACCATTAAAATCGCTATAACCCTATAAAATAAATCGGATTTAAAATCAATCAGTAATTGAAACAATTACAGATTGAAAGAGATAGATTCTAAATACGAAATTGCAGATTAAGCGGAGAATATATTCCTTTAATCCGTGTCCGTGGTCTTGAGAAGCCCGGCAGAGCCCCCTATCCATTGGAAATCGTATAATGTGTATACAATTTCCTTATAATAATTTACTCTATCAACATCATCTTATATCGATTTTTTTGCTTCGAACGTCGATGAGAAGCAAAATAACATGACATTCACGTGAAAGCCACGTTAATATGTGACATGCGATATATTCACAGCGTTGCTAAATATTTGTTATTTAATAACATGGTTGTCACGTCACACGTGTTACGTTGCAAATGTGATGTTAAATACATGTTATTTTTCAATATTATGTGATGTTATGATTTAGTTTAAAAATACACCCAAAAGTGATGTTAATTTCTTGTAATATAACATCCCTTGCTACCGGGGGTAGTATGATGAATACGATGAACGTGTTTCTTGTCGTGCGGTGGGACAAAGCTCATAAAGTGTTTTTTTTTTTGTCTAGTTGTTGACATTTGTGTGAAAGTCGACCTTATTCGCATTGTGGCCCTCAGCATTTTTATTGTGTAGTCTTCAAATATTTTTTATTAGGAATTACCCATATATTTTGATATTTTAAAAAATCGTCTGCTAGAATGGCCTGCCAGTTTCAGCCAGGTGGTCAATATTGACCACTCAAGGGTTTGCGCCCCAACTTACCAAGAAAGTAAAATTTTAACCTTGCCTTTAAAAATATCTCTACATGGAACTTGAAAAAAAATACAAGTTACACAAATTCACATATATTTTTGAATATCCTGACCAATTGTATAAGTACTATCCTGGCTAAGATTACTTGGAATTCTCACACGTAAATTGGTACTTTTCCTGCTGAGTTTATCAATCAAATTCGTGTTTGATTGTGTGAAAGAGCTGATCATGTCCGGCTTATATTTCGAAACTCCTTTCGAGTACAAATCTATTTCTGAAGGATCCTGAGTCGCTTTGTCCTTTTTCATTGGAGTTATCGATCCTTTGGAGCTTATACTGCTTTTTCTGGTGATATTTTGACACACAGATCTCTTTAGGTTTGCAATTTTGTTCATCCTTTCTATCTCGGACTCTTTGTTCCTCAGGTCTAATTCTTCAAAACTTTCGATTTTGTTTCTGTTTGTCATGGAAGATGGTTTATCCATGCTTTTCGATCTTGAAACATTTGGTTCTTTGTTGTAATTTTGGTTTCTATTAGTATTTACCGTGGAATATTCTTTATCTATACTTTTTGATCTTGAAAAATTTGAGACTGTTTTCAAATTTTCTGGTTTATTGGTATTTACCATGGAAGATGCTTTGCTTGTTGTTCTTGAAACGTTTGGTTCTTTGCTGTAATTTTGGATTCTATTGTTGTTAAGCGTGCTATATTCTTTATCTGTACTTTTTGATCTTGAAAATGTTGATCCTGTGTTTAAATTTTCTATTTTATTTGTGTTTATCATAGAAGATCGTTTGCTTGTTGTTCTTGGAACATTTGATTCTTTGATATGATTTCCATTATTATTATTGTTAATATTTGATTCTTTACTATGGAATATTCTTGGTACAGGTGACTTCTTCTTTTTGACAGTTGGCCTAGATTTCTGTGCCAAATTCTGAACCGATTCGGTTAGTTCAGAAAGACTATCACTTGATTTATCCAGAACGATAACTTCTTGTTCCCTTTCCTCCTCAATATATTCAGCAGAGTTTTGTGTAACTCCCAACTGATTTTGAACGTACAATTGATAGTAATATTGGTATTGTTCTGGAGTTAAAGGGTTTTGAAGGGACTGGACTGTGTCTTCACCAGCATTGTTTGGTGAAAAGTAGTACTGATCGTTGTAATAGTACCATGCTCCGTTGCCATAGGTATTTTCGTTCATATTTGGGTATGGATTATTGTAGTAACCATATTGGGGGTTGTAAGTTTGCTCTATGTTTTGGTTATTATCAAAATATGGGTAATAGTTTTCTTGTTGAGGATAATAGCCTATATTTTCCATAGTATTGTACTGTAGCTGATTAGCTTCAGCTAGATCACCCAGATAATCTAGGTTTTGAATATTCTGTTGCATTTTTGAAGCTTTCTTCTTTTTACCTTTTTTATTTTGAAGCTGATTTTGGTGATTGTAAAACACGTTATATTCTTTAAAGTAAGGAGCTATAGTTTTAGTTGTGTTACCTTTAATTAAAGGTTTTAATTTGCTGTTAATTTTTGTTTCGATTTTTGGGAGTTGTACTTTTGGTTTTGTTACGTTTTTTGTATTCTCCATTAGTTTTAATTTATTTTTATCTTTAGAATCGAAAGTGGAAGATTTTTGTATTATTTTTGAGATACAGGCAGGATTTTCCACCCTTTTCAATATGCCTTTTTTGTTATCACCACAATTTGGTAACGCATTTTCCTTTTTTTCGAATTTATCCATTTCGTTATCTATATGTTGTATTTTTTGTAACTTTTCGAGGAATTTTGTTATAGAGTTTTTCTTTTTAAGAACCGGTCTATTCGTTTTTTCTTTTAACTTGACCTTTATTTTATTTTCTGTATTATCGTCATTCGTCACCAATTCCGTAAAACAGTCTGATGATGTCCTGATGAAAGATATCATGGCGCGAAATGCGTTTTTCCATATTTTCAGTTCTTGAGAGTTTTTCGGATACAGCTCGTTTAGTTTTTTTCGCTCTTTATCCGACATTGTTCTTTAGAATATTTTTCCTTAATTTATTATTATTTTGTGTTTTTCACCAGAATTTTGACTTAAACCTTAACATTTTGAAAATTTTGTAAAATTTTGACACTGATGACAATCATTTTGACCTATTTGTTAATTTTGAAAATGATAGTTTTTTTATTTTTTAGAAAAGTTTAACCCCCCATACATTTTTTGTTTTTGGCGGGATTACTTTCAAAATTGGTAGAATTGATCCTTATAATAAAAGTAATTTTTCCTGAAAAAGTTGCGTTAATCGGAATTTTCTTTGAGCTTTTTTTACCTTTGGCCTATTTGTTAATTTTGAAAATGATAGTTTTTTTATTTTTTAGAAAAGTTTAACCCCCCATAACTTTTTTGTTTTTGGAGGGATTACTTTCAAAAACAATAGGGACCTTCTCCTCACAGAACTTGATTTTTCCTGAAAATTTCGATTCGATCGGATTATTCGTTCTTGAGTTATCGTGTCTACAAAAAACGCGATATCGGACATATTCAAAGTTTCTTATTTTGGGAAATTCGAAACTACCGTATAATACTATTCTGTGAATAGTATAATAATATTGAAATTTTTTTATTTTAG
The DNA here is from genome assembly GCA_958510825.1 of Brachypterus glaber. Lineage (NCBI taxonomy): Eukaryota > Metazoa > Arthropoda > Insecta > Coleoptera > Kateretidae > Brachypterus > Brachypterus glaber. Next base: position 30,433,117 of record OY294053.1, read on the forward strand.
GTAGAACTATGGCAAAAATACATAGGCTGGGAGAAAAGCAACCCCCTAAGAACAGAAGACACAGCCCTTTTGACAAAAAGGGTCGTTTTCGCTTTGGAACAGTGTCTTCTATGTTTGGGCCATCATCCAGATATTTGGTATCAGGCAGCCCAATTTTTGGAATACAGTTGCAAAATTTTGGCCGAAAAAGGGGTAAGTAATATACATATTTGTCCAATACATACAGATAATAAGACAATTACCAGCTTTATTTTAAAGAGATAAACTCAATAATAACCCCTGCGTGGCTTTTACTTTATTGAGGGCTACTTGCACCAATGATAGTTTAACTTTAAACGTGGTTTAAATTGACGGTCAACCAATCAGAACGCAGCATTTTTAACTTAAACTCGGTTTAGTAGAGATAATCCCAGACCAAAAGTTGGTGCAAGTGGCCCTGAGTGGATAATTATTTATTTTACCCACTCAACTGTCACTTGTCAAATTATTTTCTTGTAAATGTCATTAAAATTTTTAATAAAAATATGAATTTCTAAGCTATTTATTGGATAAAACCTTGTATGGCACTCATGGGTAAACCGATATTGCCCTCTCGAAAATTAACCTGCTTGGCTGACGCCTCGCAGGTTAATTTGGGCAATATCTTACTTTACCCACTAGTACCATAAATAACTATTATGTACATATTTTAAAAAATAATATTAAAGTTTTTTTTACGTCTTTTGACGTTGTCTATGTAAAAAATAATTCCCGTGAAAAACAGGAACAATAACTTAAGAAGGCTTTGAGCTAAAGGTTTTAAATTTGGAAAATAGGTTCCTAACTTAAAGTTTTCAACTGGGATTGTTTTTCCTTGTTTTTTATTTATTTATTTATTTATTTTTTGAAAAGTAACCAAATTTTTATTTATTTTTTTGGTATTTTTAGGACGTAAACGCATCGAAATTATTTAGCGAGGAAGCGGCAAATATGTTTGAGAGAGCAACAAGTACACTGCTCAACAAAAACATGCTTCTGTACTTTGCCTACGCCGATTACGAGGAAGGCAGATTAAAATACGAAAAAGTACATTCCATTTATAAAAAGTATTTGGACATCAAGGATATTGACCCAACATTGGTAAATATAAAATAACATGTTAACAAAAAATAGTAGCCTTGATACATTTTTTTTACTCAGATTCTGCGCTGGGTTTACCTTTATCACTGAAATAGAGTGCCTTAACCCTATATTGCACATACATTTATTTTGCAACGAAAAAAAATTCTGATACTTCTTTGGACTTGCATAATTCATAAAAATATTGATTTTTTCTTTTTTACATCGGCACTTAGTGCTACTAAGAGTGCCGATGTATTGAAATCTTCGCCGAAAAGTCAAAATCTTTGACCACGTTTCTCGACGTTTTAGACCATTCTGAGTCGAAATCAGTAAAAAAAATTTTTGCGTCCGTCTGTCTGTCTGGGTGTAAACTCCATTTCTACATGAGTTATCGACTTGCGGTTTTTTGCATATTGTTTCTTATCGTATGCCGAAGAGCTGATTAGATTTTGGGGGTAAATGATTGGGGGTAAGGGGTAAAAATAGGGTAAAACTCCTATTTTTCGCGTTTTTTGTTTATAATTAAGGCAATTATTATTGTATTTGGTTAATTTAGCACTTATATAAAAGATAATTTTAAATTGGTCAAAAAATGTTTTAAACAACGTTTTCCTAAAACGCATTGTTTTCGAGATATTGGCGTTTAAAGCAGTAAAAGGTTTTTTTAGCATATCTCACATATTTATAAACCGATTTCAAAAAATTATATTTAAAATAAAAGCTCTACTTAAGCCCTATAAAAAATGTTATATACAGTTTTTTGCTAGAATATAATGTTTTAAAGATACAGAATTTAAAATCAAACAAAACACCTAGTTTGAAATTTGCAAACTAGATGGCTCTAGTGTACAATAGTGCCGATGTTTTGACAGGGTGCTTGCAACGTTTCATCTAGTTCTATTTCAAAAATTTGATACATACATCCAAACCCATCTGGTAACATTGTGCACATAAAGATCAAAACTAGAAATACTAATAATATCTACTTGCTCAAAAATTATTTGTAGTAATAAAAAAAAAAAAAAAAAATTAATTATTTAAAACTCAAAATCACGTTTTTTCACAAAAACCAACACACTAACAAAAATTCGACTCCAGCTAATCTCAGTAGTGCGTGTCTTGATCAGCTGTTTTAATATTGACCGGCAATATTAGATACTGCCATCTATCAATAGATACACCAACTTGAAGACCAGTGTTCCCAAGTGAAAACTAGATGCCCTTTAAGTTTGTATTTTGATTATTAAAGAATACATGGGTCTTCGTGCCCTGTGTTACCAAATGGGAACTCGGTGCAATATAGGGTTCAGGAGCTCTAGAAAACCTATTTTATTTCAATTTTTCCAGGCATATATACAATACATGAAATTTGCCCGTCGGGCAGAAGGCATTAAATCGGCGCGGGCCATTTTCAAAACGGCCCGCGAGGACCCCAGATCCAAGTACCACATTTTCGTCTGTGCGGCTCTTATGGAGTACTACTGCAGCAAGGACAAAAATATAGGTAAGTGGAACCTGCAGGGGTAATTTTTTGAGGTCCTTAGTGAAAAATACGGTATCTCTCACTTTGAATTTGGTGCTCTGTGGGTGGAGATATTTAAATTCAAAAAGTAGATCCATGGAACGTCGTAATCAGAAAAAGGTACATCGTGTTGCCTTTTTTTTAGTTTTATAATAGATGGCACGCGTTAGTAAAATACTATAAATTATCGCATCGTAAAAAATTCTTTCTATATTTTCAAATTTTCTCGTTGTTCACTAACAATTTTTATAGCATTTAGGATTTTCGAGTTGGGATTGAAAAAGTTTGGAGATGTTCCCGAATACATTCAATGCTATATCGAATATCTGTCACATTTGAATGAAGATAACAACACCAGGGTACTTTTCGAGAGAGTTTTGAGTTCTGGAAGTTTGGAAAATGAAAAATCAGTGTAAGTAAAACTAAATAAATGGATAAAACATTAATACAAGCTGATTTCAAAGAGTTTTTTTCTGTCTGTCGATCTTTCTGTCTGGGAAAATTTGTGACCACGATAACTCGAGGACGGTTTGAGGTAAGCACTTCAAATTTTATATAGGTTCCTTATTCAAAGTTCTAGGATGGATTTTGTTTTTGGTGAAAATGGGGTTGGAGTAAAAGGTGGTGAAAACTTTTTTTTTCTTTTTTACAAAAAAGGAACTTTGGGAAAATTAAGATTTTTTTTTGTTTCAGTGACATTTGGAACCGTTTTTTGGAATTTGAGAGCAATATTGGAGATTTACAGAGCGTGGTAAAAGTTGAAAAGAGGCGATCCGAGGTTTTGTCAAAAATCAAAGAGTTTGAGGGAAAAGAAACGGCTCAACTGGTCGATCGATATCGATTTATCGATTTGTTCCCTTGTTCGCCTACAGAACTAAAAAGTATTGGGTGAGTGTATATACTGGGTGATTCAGAAATAAGGTACAAAATTTTAAAGCGTGATTCTACGTCCAAAAATAAAAAGTTTAATATCTCTGGAACCATATGAACATTAACAATATTTTTTACATGCCTTGAAATTGATAAAGGCTATCTTTTTATGTAATTTTTATTTGGTAATTTTAACCAGGGACGTGCAATATTGGTAGCGATGTCACTTTTTTTGCCCCAAATTTTTGTTACATAGATTTTTTGACATTATGAACTTTTTTTTCATATTTTTAGACCTAAAATGTTGTACCTTATTTCTGAATCATCCTGTATATTTTAAAGGATGAAGTACTACAAAATAATTGTACATAGACTTCAAAGAAAAAATAACTCTTCTCTCTAGAATAGGCATTTCATTTGTAAAAAATGACAAAAATGTAGCCAACATATACATTTGTCTGTCTTACTCGCACAGCTTTGTTCTAACAGAGACAACAATAACAGTTACTGGTAATTGTTGTTGTTCAGGCCTGAATATACCTACTATTTGTTTACAAACAAACCGAGATGTTGGCGATACTTTATTTTAACGGTATGCGTATTCTAGAGAGAAGAGTTATTAGTTCGTTGATGGACCGAGATTTTTGTACGATGCGCGCTCATAGGCTCCCGCCAAAACTCTTTTTCGTATATTTTTTACCTAAAAACCAGTGAGGGAAATGCCAAGGAAAAATATGAAAAGTCAGGGAAAAATTTTCAAAACCAGGGAAAAGTCGGGGAACATTCCAAATAAAATTCTGTGGCCACCCTGATTTTGGTTTAAGGAGTCTAAAAAAAATAATTCTTTAAATATAAATAAACATACCTACAAAATTTCACAATGGTTTTTTCATTCTATATAAAAAAAATGTTTAAAAACAAAATATTTTAAAAATTTGAAGGTAGAAAGACTCCTTAAAACAAATTTTATATATTTTAGATACACAGAAGTGCTAAATATAACCGGAGCAGCGGGTAAAAACCACATTCTACAGTCCATGTTCAACATGGACCTGGAGAAGCCCCTTCCGACGCCGGACTACGCGCAGATGATCCCCTACAAACCGAAATCGAACGCGCAGCCCGGTGACCACCCGGTGCCCGGGGGAGTTTTCCCGATGCCACCTGGAGTCGCGAATCTGTGCACCCTTTTGCCCCCTCCGACGTGCTTCCGGGGACCTTTTGTACATCTGGACGCTTTGATGGACGTTTTCAGTCGCATACATCTTCCAGAAACCGGTGAGTGTAGATTAGAAATGGTATACAGGGTTTTTCTTTTAAATGGTACAGCCCCCGTAACTTTTGAATGGGATTTAAATTTAGAATGTGTATATCACACAACAATATTAAAATATTTAAAATTTTACTATTCTTGTTCTATTAAATTATATGTAGGTATATTTTCTTGCTTTTTAGAACACGTAATAAAAAATACTTTTATTCCAACGTTTCGGCGTTTATTGTACAGCCATTTTCAAGGATGAATTAAAAAATAAATGTATAAATAAAATAAAGTAAAAATATTTGGACTTTTAAAAGTCAACTTGACAAATATATAAAATTAATTAAGGTGTACAGGTATAAGTGTTAATGAGTTAGTGAAAAGATTTATCTTAATATGTTTAGATATAAAGTGCTTAAGTTTTGAGTATCCTTTCTAAAGTTAATAGTATTATTTGAATTTAATTTAATGTGAACCATTTCTAAAAATTTTCGTTTAAATTTATTTTTCTCCCTATCTAAAATTTTAACATTATCGAAGTCGAAAAAATGACCTTCATTGAAATAGTGAGTGCTGAGGGCTGTTTTATCCTTATAACAGATATTTTTACAACTGGATTTATGCTGTGATACCCTAGATTTGAGAATATTTGTTGTTTCACCTAAATAAAACTTCGTACAATTTTTGCAGTCTATTTTATAAATAAGTCCTGTTTATTTTTTTTTTAATTTGGAGATTTTTTTTCTTTAAAATTCGAATTTTCAATATATTGTGCATAAATATTGAAAATTTTTCATGAAAATAATAAATAATTAGCCCCAAATGATAAAACACTTTGTATTCATTATTTTTGTGAAAATATTTCAATTTTTTTAAAAAATATTAAATAATGAAAAAATCTTGCTATTAAGAACACTTTAATAAATAATAGCAAGATTTTTTCATTATTTTATATAAAAAAGAACAAGAAATATTATAAAAAATATTAAAAAAATTCATCAATTTTGAAGAAAAACCCCTTTTTTTAAATAAATAGTTACATGGTTTAAAAGATAATTTTAAGCTCTTTAAAATGACGTATCACAAGACTTAGGGTGCCATTTAAAATATTCTCCCCCTTAGCGCCGCCTAGTTACGGGTGGTGTACCATTTCAAGTGCATTAAAAAAAAAACAAGAAGAAAAAGGTAACAGATGCGCAGTTTGGTGGCCACCGGGTGCCCGGCGCATAGGCGCCGACTCTTAGGGGGCCCGGGGGCCATGGCCTCCCTTGGAATATTGTCTATACTTCTAAATGTTATAAAGCTTCACAATTTTTAAATATATATATATGGTTAAAGTAGAATGATATAAACACTTGATAACTAAAGAATAAACACAATATGACCACAGATTTTCTAAATTTGTTAGTACATGTTATGCAAAGATAAGAACAAAAAGATAAACCACTCTAGAATGAACTTTGTTCTTCCATGCGCGCGATTACCTTTAAATCGATCTTACATAATCCAACAATTTTCTAATGATTTAGAGGAGAATGCCTAAAATATTGTTCCCACTGACCCCTGCCTCATTTCAGTTTTCACAATAAAACAAATAAGTTTGCCCCCCCCCCCTATTTGGGGGGGTAGCCAAAACATGAAATCTCTACATCCTTTAATAACGCGAGAAACGGGGTATGAAGTGTATGAATTTTGGTATAATTTGCGTTATGTAATACTTGAACGTTCCCAAAGCACACAGGGGCTTCAGTGTTAGCAATTTTTGGGTGACAAATATAATAGATAATTGACAATAAAGTTTTTATTTGATTAGATTAGATAAACCTTTATTTAGTTAATATAATAAATGAAAATTCATGAACAATACAAAAACGATATTATTTATTTATTTATTCAATAGAACAATCCATATAACTTTTGAGTCGCATAGGTGGTGGCCCCTCCAACTGCACCACCAACTGTAGCTGAAATTGTTGTGGCTGCGCTCGAACCCAAAACAGTTCCGGTAGCCCCAACACTCTGAAGGATTGCAACCACACCACCTGCAGGTGTTGCCCCTGCATATGCACTCATCATGCCTGCAGCTGCAGACTTTGCAGCTATTCCAGCTGAAGTAAAGCCTACCGCTCCGGCTATCGCTGGTGCAGCAATTACTGCTACACCTGCACCTGCAAAAAAAAAGAAAAATAAATAAAAAAACAAAGGAAAAATTTAATCAAAAGTCATAGCTATGACCCCTTCTTCCGCCCCTAAAAATAGTCCTTAGTTGACTTACTAAAAAACCTATGATCTTAAAAAGCCCATGATCCAAATTATTCTTTAGCTCAAAACGTGTTATAGTTATCGGGATCAGAAAATTTTCTGGACAGACATGAAGTTATAATAATATCTATATCTATTTCAGTTAGGTGGCGACCCCCCAGCCCCCAATTATTAGTAATCCTGCGTCAAAATTACTTGCCTGCTACAGCTGCTCCACCAGCTAATAGCAAGTTGCTATTATTCCCTACAAAGTGCCCAACTGTTGTTACGTACTCCATCTTCTTGTATACTGGATAAAGTAGACTGAATGAAAACAGTTAATAACCAAAGAATAAGCACAATATGACCACAGATTTTCTAAATTTGTGAGTACGACACGTTTCTCACAGATAAGAACAAAACGGAATTCTTCTTCTTCTTCTCTTTATTCATGGGCCAAGAATCTTGGCGTCGTGAATACGTGTCCGGGGAATCACAGAACACATAATGCAATGAACCCTGGTCTAAATATTTGAAATTTGCAAAAAATAGTATTTGGTGCGGTTTTTCCATAAATGCATGAGTGGTCCTGGGGGGGGGGAGTAAAATCCAAAAACTAAAATTATATATTCTTAAATTAAGAAATAACGTACAAATTCGATGTGCTATTTTAATTTTAAACCAGTCCTTTAAATTTAAAATTAATAAAATTTAAAATTTCGCCAAAAATACAAGAAACTCTATTTTTACGAATTTCACTACAAAAACGTACAATTATTTTATCCTGGGGGGGGGGGGTAATTAACCCCATATATATATATATATATAAATATTTTTTTTTCATTCGGTGTGAAACGAAAATTTTTATGCCACTGAAGAACATTACCACTTCCACTGTGCGTTTCTGCCCGATCTCGTTTCCTAAAATTAGTAGTTCAAATGCATCTTTGATTAAATGAGAATTCGACGTGAAGTTGGCGATGGACGCTGTTTGACAAGCGGTCGTGAATTTGTGTTATTTCCGCGTTAAATTATGGCCGATAGACTCACACAGCTTCAAGATTGCATAAATCAGCAAGCGGAGCACTTCTGTAACAGTATCGGAGTGTTACAGCAAGCCGCACCTCCTAGTAAATTCCCAAATTTCGACCGAACCGGTTCCCAAACGCCACAACAACAGCCCACTCAGGAGGATTATGTACAGTTATTCACTACGCTTATATCCAGATGTGCTAAAGATATAGATACTTTAATAGAAAGTTTGCCAAGCGAGGAGAACAGTGCGGAGTTGCAGCTCTCAAGTCTGCAAATTCTCGAACAAGAGAATCAAGAGGCTGCAGAGAGACTGGAAGCTGTTGTTTGTAAGGGTCAGGAGCATTTGGAGCAAATCCAGGCGGCTTTGAGTGATATTGCTCAAGCTCAGCTCGATATGCAACATTTAACGAAGACTGTGGCTGGTTTAACACCACCAAAAGTTGAATAAATATAGTACATGGTCTACGGACAAGTTGCGTAATGCTACAGACAATATCAGTGAGACTGTTTAAGGGTAAATTTTGTTTTTTTTTTTACTTGCTGATAAGTTATAATTAATATTTATCTGTAGATGGGGATTACCGATTACCATATTCTTAAGTTTGGACTTTTTACTCTGTATTGTTACTAAAAATTTGATACAGAAGATATGAAAGAATTAACTTGTAGGATAATATTGCATGCTAAGTTTCAGTCATATATTTCTCAAGACAATTTAAAGTTCAACTTGATGATTATGGTTTTAACTACAAATATTTTGTTTAATGTTTAAAAAAAAATCTATCATTGCAGTTTTATGATTTCTGGTACTAGTACTGGTTTTTAGGATTTCTCCATTAAAAAGTCACATGCACCATTCGATTTAAAGGTGGAGTGTCCATTTGAACATTTACTTATCCACTGTTCAAAGCAATAGTTGAGATAAATATTTCGTCTGTTATACTGAATGTTAATGGTCGATTGTAGTTTCATGCTGCTGGTGCTTGTCAGTATCAAAATTCCTGTGTCTTTATATTACGATTATTATATTTTTGGAATGTTTTAGTAGAGTTAAAAAAAAAAAACGTTTCTTTTGTTTTAAAACGATTTTTTTTACAAATCTTAGTTGTAAAAAAACCGTTTTTTTTACAACTCTGGTTTTTAGAAATCCCAATAATTCTCAATGTAGGATTTTCCCATTATTTTTATATAAAATATTACCTCTAGTATTTTTTTTTTCAGTACCATTACCTACTGAAAACGGCGACATTCGTCTGTTCGACCTAGCCAAATCAGTTCACTGGATAGTGGAAGAGGGCGGAGGCCTAAAACGGCGGAAGAGAATCGGCCTCTCCATGGACGGATCTGATGACGAAGACATGCCCCTCCCACCTACCAATGACATCTACCGACAGAGACAGCAAAAACGAGTCAAGTGAATGTCTGAATAATGAGTGAGAGGTTTTATTCAAGAACTGTTTAATTTTTAAACCAATGTATATAGATTTATAGGTATAGAGTTTTTTCAGTAAAAATACAATAAAAGCGAACAATAAAGACCTTTTTTACCGTAATATACGGTAAAAATCCAGTATTTTTTATGAAAACTTTTTCTACATACATACATTTTACTGCTATCCACGGTAAAAATGTGTCTAGGTCCGGAGTTTAGTGCATTTTACTGAAAAATTATTACTGTGCAAGGACTTATTTAAAAAAAAATGTCACCTTGACTGAATTGTGTTATTTAATAATATGTTAAACCACATTGTGAGATGACAGTGAGTAGTTAAACTTTTTCCTTTATATCTTTTAAACGTTGAGACTAAAATACTGAAAATAAGGCATTTGCTTTACTTGTTTATGTATCACAATATGTACTAAATTTTAATCTTTAATTCAGTTAGTTTAAAAGATTATTATTGGAACAATGAGACTATTAAATAAAATATTCAGTATCCTACTGTCGTTTCAAAATGTGGGTTAACATTCAGTAAAACAAATGTTTAATATTAATTTAGTTTAAAAGTTTATTAAAAATTAAAATATATTATACATCAACATAATTTGTATCATATTATGGAATTATGCAATTGATTTGCCATTTGAATTGGTTTGGACTTTAAAAAAGAAATGAAAATAATTTGGTATCCCATATGTTTTCTCATGAGAATACATTGTTCTTTTTTTAATTTCTGATTAGGTTTTATATGGACTTACTCAAGTTGCAAGGGATTTTGTTAGATTTCAAGGGACTTCATGAGATTTTATGAGTTTTCATATAGGATTTCAAGCAGTTTTTGGAATTTTAATACGAAAATTCGTAAGATTTCGTAATTTTTTTGATATGTGTGGAACTGGTTTTCATCAGAAATTTTCTAGTGTAGCACATGCTGTTAAGTTTGAAAATACCATAGTAAAATTTTGGGTAGAACTATTCCACAATTATCTGCAGAAACACATCTTTTATATGAATCTTTTGTATTTTTTCATAAACATGTATATCTTATATATTATCAATATTAAATAAATGTATAATACAAAAAAACGTTGTATGGGGCTATTGAACAATTATATCACTGCTCCAGAATTATTGGAATTATTTAAGAGACAAAAAGATATAAAATGTAGGGAAAGGGGTCTAAAATAATTTTACTAATTTTAAATTAGTAAAATTAAATATAATTGTTGAATAACCCATACACAAGATGTATTTTAACTGTAACAAGAACAAACCAAAATTTAACATTGAAATTACATGGAGAAAAAATTGAATAAAAAATATTCTGAACCGCCCTTTTTCGAAAAAAATGTATCTACACATTTTAAGATTTTTTTGTTATTTGTATTATCAGTAAATTACCCTTATTATTACCCTTATTTGGAAAATGTGTAGACCTTTAAAAAAACCAAACTTAAAGAAAAACAAAAATTTTGATTTAAATGTTATTTTATTTAAACTAGTGTAATTTTACATATTTTATAACGAATTATTTGCTTCCTTTAGTGATTTTCTTTCAAAATACCTTTTTAAAGCAGCATCAAATACTTCCCCCACTGTTCTTTTCTTCCAAATATCAATTTTAGGTTTCTTTGGTTTTTCTATCTTTACTTCTTCCTTAACTTCAACCTTTTCTTCATTCTTATCTTCATTTTCTTTATCATTCCTTGTTTCTTTAATTTCCACTATTTTTGGTGTTGTATCTTCTTTCTTTTCTTTTTTAGATTTTTCTTTAGCTTCATCTTCAGAATCCGAGGAATCAATACTAAAATCGGAATCAGCATCCAAATTTGAAACTATGTGTTCTTTAGTAATTTCTTCATCTGATTTTTCATTCTCTTCAGAATCCTTTCTTTTTCTGTATTTTCTTTTTTTTGTTTCTTTTTTTGGGGTTTCAATTTCTTCATTTGTTGAAGATCTACGTTTTCTTACAGAGCTTTCTTCATTTGAAGATTTATTTCTTGTAAGACTTTCACTATCTAAAACTTCTTGTTCATTAATTTCGGTAGTTTCTTCATTTTCGCTTTTTTCTTTGTCAGTTTCTTCTTTTTCTGTTTTAATGTTATCTTCATTGTCTTCATATTTGACTTTTTGTTCATATATATGCCTGTAAAATCCATCCAAGTTTCCTTGTTTCTTCACATCCCCTATGCTTTCCAAATATTCTTCGCGTTTTTCCTCTTCTTCCATTTTCTTCATTTCTTCCAATTTTTGACGGTATGCCGATGTAACGAATGATTCTTTGTCTTTGAACTGTTCACCTAAAAATTAAATGATTTTTCTATACTGGGAATTCAATAAAACCTGCAGTGAATCATAGTTCTGCTTCTTTTGTATAAGGGGGATCCCTTTGACCAAGTCACTGCAGGTTTTATTGAATTTCCAATATACATTGTTCCAAAAAAGATTATATACAATATCTCCAATGTCTCATGAACATTCAGCCTAGTGCCACATTAACATAATTCCACCCTGCCCCATCTTTGGAACATTTTTGACATTATTGAAATTCAGTGCTTCTGTCATTACATTTTGATAAAAAGAATGGGACAGGGTGGAGTTATGTTAATGCAAATTCAGGACTGAATATTCATCAGATATTGTAATAGCCCTACTTCTATTATGCAATTTTCAAAAAACTATATAAAAAAGCTGATTTCTGTAAAAATTTGATTTGAGTTTTACCACAATAATGAGAATGCTTTGAGCTAAAGACTTAAAATTTGGAATAATAATTTGTAAGTTAAACCTTTGAAAAGTAACATTAACTAAAATTAGCTAAATGTGGTTTAAATCTTAGATGCCTAACATTAGGGTCTAGCATTAGAAAATGTTTTTCTAATGTTAGGAGGTTTACAAAACATTAGATAAACATTCCAATGTTAGGCACCTAATATTAGGAATTCTAATGTTAGACATCAGGACATTTATACATTAAAAGCGGGTAAGAAAAAACGTTTTCCTGATAATAAATTTCAACTAAATTGTATAATAAAATAAGTATTACCTTCTGCTTCCCTTTCTTTTTGAACTTGTCTTTCCACTCTTCGTTCATTGTCCCTTTTTCTTCTGTCTGCAGCTACAAGCAGTTGCTTTATGTATTTTGGTTTTCTGTCTACTTCTTTCTGTGCCAGTTTAGTTTCTTTCTTTTTCTGGGCCATTTCGTCATATATTTCATCATACTGATATACTGTAGGGTCCTCTACAACTGCTTTATGTTGATTTAGTTTGTCTTGCTTCTTAAAAGATTTTGGTATTCCTGAAATGTAAAAACTGGTTTAACCAGGGTTTGGAAAACCTGGAGTAACTGGAAAAATCAGGGATTTATTATAATTTTTTTTTTTTAGATATATCATATGTATATTACATTCTTATAAGCAAACCTCCACAACTCGAAACTCTCTCTAACTCAAAATAATCTCACAGTCCCTTGAGTTTCAAGTTATAGAGGTTTAACTGTATATTGCCTTGTAAATTTTGAAACATATCTAAAAAATTACCACTTGACAGGTGTAACAAATTATCCTTTTTTAAATGATTAAGCTATTAATTTATAACTTTATTAATTACATATAAATAAAGAAAAATTTCTGGTTCTCATTTTTCAGATATGATGTTTTGGAATTTACAAAGTGATATGTGAGTCATCTATTTCCATCTATTTCCAGTCATATGGATTTCCTATGGATATATCTAGTATTGGAAATAGACGATTCATGTAAAAGAAACTGTAAAATTTACTTTCCAATGCCAATATATAAAAAATCTTTACTTCTGCAGTTTCTGATGTCTATATGAGGCTATATTGCATACATCGTAGAGTTGTGATTGATTGTACTAGAAAAAACAACTCTGGGTAGATTTTTTACGCCAAAATTTGTACATGAACTGTAATATTGTTTAGGTACTTACCAGTAGGCTTTGCAACTTCTACATCGGAGTCCGAATCATCATCAAAGGCTGCATTTCTCTTTACAACTTGTCCTATTTGAAAAGCTTTATTTTTTTCTGGTTTGATCAAACCAAACCTAAAAGAATATTTTAAAAATAAAGGAAATCTTATATTAGTGATTTAATAGGTCTTTATTTACTTACTTTTTTTGCTGTGCCATTAAAAAACTTATTTTTAATTTCAGACAAAATGTTAGGTTATGTCGAGTTTCAATTTAACGCCATCTAGTGGTTGATCTACCGGCCGCTAGATGAAGCAAACTCAGCTAAAACAGAAAACATTTTTAATATAATTTGTAGTTGAACGTATTACCGCTAGATGGGGTTGGAATATCATTAGAATAGAGTCATTCTGTCAAGCGGCGGTTCCGAGACAAAAATCGCCGCTTCAATCAAAATGTTGACAATTTTTTAGTTTAATTTTCTTTAATTGAATTTTTTAATTGAAAAATACTAACATGGAAGACAAAAATATGCAAAAATTGCGAGTTGAAGAACAATAATATGCATAAATTGCCAGTTGGAAAATTCATGTTTGTTTTTTGTGAATAACTTCTTTGCGCTTGGAGATAGAGTATTTAAATTGGGGGCTTTTACTAAAGAACACATTCTGAATCCAAAAATAAAAACGGCATTGCTCCATCTTTTATAGTTTTCGAGATATCGTATCGAACTTTTTTAATTTTGGAGGTAGAGTGCAACTGAGGCGCTCAATCGATAGAGAATGAAAAACTTAATTCAAATATATGGGTCAAGCCCCCGATTTCGAAAAAAAAAATTTTGGGCCAAAAAATATTCAAGGTTAACCCCTTTGATTTTTTTCAGCCGATTTTAAAAATTATTTTGGGCTGAAACTTTGCACATGGACTAATATTGAGCTGCTGAATCCAATCTTTAAGCAGAATGTCGATATCTCCTTTAGTTTTTTAGTTATTGCGTTTTTTGATTAAAAATACAAAAGTGCAAAAATGTCGACTTGGAAGACAAAAATATGCAAAAATTGCAAGTTGAAGAACAATAATATGCATAAATTGCCAGTTGGAAAATTCATGTTTGTTTTTTCGTATCGAACTTTTTTAATTTTGGAGGTAGAGTGCAACTGAGGCGCTCAATCGATAGAGAATGAAAAACTTAATCCAAATATATGGGTCAAGCCCCCGATTTCGAAAAAAAAAATTTTGGGCCAAAAAATATTCAAGGTTAACCCCTTTGATTTTTTTCAGCCGATTTTAAAAACTATTTTGGGCTGAAACTTTGCACATGGACTAATATTAAGCTGCTGAATCTAAATCTTTAAGCAGAATGTCGATATCTCCTTTAGTTTTTTAGTTATTGCGTTTTTTGATTAAAAATACAGAAGTGCAAAAATGTCGACTTGGAAGACAAAAATATGCAAAAATTGCAAGTTGAAGAACAATAATATGCATAAATTGCCAGTTGGAAAATTCATGTTTGTTTTTTGTGAATAACTTCTTTGCGCTTGGAGATAGAGTATTTAAATTGGGGGCTTTTACTAAAGAACACATTCTGAATCCAAAAATAAAAACGGCATTGCTCCATCTTTTATAGTTTTCGAGATATCGTATCGAACTTTTTTAATTTTGGAGGTAGAGTGCAACTGAGGCGCTCAATCGATAGAGAATGAAAAACTTAATCCAAATATATGGGTCAAGCCCCCGATTTCGAAAAAAAAAATTTTGGGCCAAAAAATATTCTTTGATTTTTTTCAGCCCATTTTAAAAATTATTTTAGGCTGAAACTTTGCACATGGACTAATATTGAGCTGCTAAATCCAAATCTTCAAGTAGAATGTCGATAGCTCCTTTAGTTTTGGAGTTATTGAATTTTAAAAATTGAAAATTTAGACTCGAAAATTTTTTTTGGGCTGATACGTTGCACCCAAACTAACATTGAGCTGCTGAATCCAAATCTTTAGGCAGAATGTCGATATTTACTTTAGTTTTTTAGTTATTGCGTTTTTGATTAAAAATACAAAAGTGCAAAAATGTCGACTTGGAAGACAAAAATATGCAAAAATTGCGAGTTGAAGAACAATAATATGCAACAATTGCCAGTTGGAAAATTGATGTTTGTTTTTTGTGAATAACTTCTTTCCGCTTGGAGATAGAGTATTCAAACTGGGGGCTTTTACTAAAGAACACATTCTGAATCCAAAAATAAAAAGGCAGCGCTCCAACTTTTATAGTTTTCGAGATATCGTATTGAACTTTTTTATTTTTTGAGATAGAGCGCAACTGAGGCTCTCAATCGATAGAGAATGAAAAACTAAATCCAAATACATGGGTCAAAACCCCTGAATCCAAAACTTCAAGTAGAATGTTGATAGCTCCTTTAGTTTTGGAGTTATTAAATTTTAAAAATTGAAATTTTGGACACGAAAATTTTTTTGGGATGTTTTAGTTGCACCTAAAATAATACTGTGCTGCTTAATCCAAAACTTTAAGCAGAATTTCGATAGCTCCTTTAGTTTTGTTATTAAATTTTTTTATTAAAAAATACAAACATGCAAAAATGTCGATTTGGAAGACAAAAATATGAAAAAATGGCAAGTTATTATTTCTTATATTATCTTTTATCCAAATTATGTTGAAAAAAATTGTACATTTTTAAAAATTAAAATATTTTTTTTAATTTTTTAAAGTTTTTTTCGTGATTTTTTTTTCCATTTTTTTTTTCATTATTTTTTTGTATTAGGGGCAAGTATCGTTTTATTTTATTATCAAAGCCAACTTAAGTAATATCTACTTAGTGATGTAGGAGGAGCCGACACGATTGATTGGTTACTTGAATAGAAGGGGCGTCGCTTATTAAGCAATATTTTCAGTGATTTAAAGCTTTTCAGGAAGACTGAATTATCAGCTCCGTATTTTTACATGATTTTTTTTTCGAAAAATTTTTTTCACAATTTTTTTTGAACATAGGTAGGTATTGTTTAAAAAGTTTTTCTGCATTCTTTTCGACAGTTTTGGCAATCTTTTTACTTTAATTTTTGTAATTTTTGTTTGCTCAGCACTGTACCGTGGGGTAAGGCAAAATGGCGGCTACCTCAGGGCTCAAACCTCATACGGCGCTTTTTTTGCTTATACTAAATAGTTAATTACCTTTTTTAGGCAACCTTTAAATTTGGGGGCATAAATAAGGCTGGTTGACCGTTTTTTTTTATCAACTGATCAGCATTATTGCCATAACAAGGGCGTAAAATTTTGTTCTTCGCTCACTTAAATAAAAATCACGGCACAAGTTACGTAACTGCTATCTCTTTTTCCATTCTTTTATATTTTTTGACAATGTATTTTGACAATGTCTTTTGACAATGTATTTTGACAATGCATTTTGAAAATGTCTTTTGAAAATGTCTATGTCTTTTGACAATGTATTTTGACAATGTCTTTTGACAATGTATTTTGACAATGTATTTTGACAATGTCTTTTGACAATGTGTTTTGGCAATGTCTTTTGACAATGTTTCTGGGAATTTTCTTATTTGTTTTACATTGTTTAACCATGTTTTTTGACAGTTTAAATAAGTGACTGTCTTTAAATTACGTTACGCTGTTAGGGAAGGGATCAACTATTATTATATTGTTTAATGGGTAATTATAGTAATTTTGAAATCCTAAAGATTGCCTGATTACAGGCCTGCCTCGCTGTCCCCTAATTAACTAATAAGAAACCATCAATGAAACCAACATTCAGCCCTAATTAAGAGGTTATAGTTTTAAAATATCAGACACACACACACATGTAAAAATAAAAAGACACCGACAAATCTACGATGCTCTTATGTTTAAATCTCTCTAGAACGTCGAGAGAAACGCGCCGCAAATTGGGAAATGGTCTAGGGTTTTTGAAAAAAAAAACTGAAAAAAAAAAATTGTCAGGTCAAAATAAAAGGCTTACTGAAAAAAAAAGTTAAAACTGAAATTTAGAAAAAACGCGTAGAGTCAAAAAACAGGCCTTAATTTAAGCTGGACAAAAATTGTGAAGTAAAAAAAGTGCAGTGGAAAAATAAAATTTGTGCAGTAAAAAATATTATTCTTATCTTGGATGATAATTGTCATTAAAGAAAATGTTATAAAATTTTTGAAAAAAATGCTTGAGGTGTTTAAACATGAATAAATAATATAAATATAAAAAAGTATCTAATAGTAAATCTATAAATATATTTTTTGAAAAATAAATAAAAATTTTTAGAAAAGTATTCCAATAAACTTTTGAAAAAAAAAAATGTAAAATTTAAAATCTAGTAGTGTCGCGTCTAGTCGAGATATTATGAGATACTATGAACACTCTAAAAATGTTCCAAGTAGATTTTTTCATTTTTTTTGCGCTGGAGTGTTGAAGTGAAGTGCTAAGTGACAAGTTTGTGGAAGTGTTGACGCGAAAGAAATAAACAAAAATAAAAACAAATGAATAGGTAATTAAACGGTTTATTAAATAGTTTGTTGAAAGGTGCATGAATTAATATTTTTTTTTTATCATAAATGCGAGATTTTGTTTTTTTTTTTTATACAGGGTTATTCAGAAATAAGTTCGATAAATTTAAGAGGTGATTCTACGTTAAAAAATATGAAAAAAAGGTCCTATAAAGGTTGGTCCGGAAATGAGCCCTTAGGGAGCTGCGGTCCTTCGAAGATGGACATATTGAATGGGGAACAAAAAAGGCACCAATAAAATTTTAATGCTGCTGGGCTATTCTTTATTTAAAACTAAGCAAAAAAGTATTCTACACCAAAACACTAAATTTAATATTATAGGAGTAATAGCCTTTTAAAAAGTAAAATTTTTAGTGGCACAAAATGTTACTTCCTCTTATTGCATTTTTTTTTGAAAACGGTTGCTCCTACAATGTTACACTGTATGACATTTTTTATGTATTTTTACTCAAGGAATCTATATTTTTCACCAAAATTCCAAAAAAATATACATAAAAAAGTTTGGGGCAAAAATGTGTTAAGCCTCACATATTTTGTCCGTCTAGACACGCCTCTGGATACATTCTTATTGCCCTTATTAATACTAGTATACATGCAAAAGCTCGTCACTCTAGCGACATAAAAGTGCGTATTTTTTCTATAAAACTATGCCCTTACAAACTAAAAACAGGCTTTTTTTATACAATAAAAAAGTGCCTTGTTAAAACTGGTCCTTTTTTATATATCATTTAATTTTCAGATAATCACACAAATCAACAAAAAATGAACTTTTACCAAAACTACTATTCACCCTTCAACCAAAAACCACCCTACGAAAAACCATGCTACGATCTCAAGCCAACCAAATCTAGTCAACCAATAACCAACCAAAGAAACCAAGAAACCAAAACCAAATTTACAGATACAAAAATAAAGGAAGAAATCAAGCCAAAAATCGATCAAAAATACACAAATCTTTCTAATCCGCGTATTTCCGAGAACTACAAAAACGGTATATCTGAGCAACAGTGTATTTCTGAGCAACAATGTATTTCTGAACAACGTATTTCTGAGCCGTGTCTTTCTGAGCACCGTACTGGCGAACAACATTTTCCTGAACATCGTATATCTGATCTTCGTATTTCTGAGCACCGTATTTCTGACCACCATATTTCTGATCGTCGTATTTCTGACCAGCAAATTAATTGTGATGACTCGAAAGTGAATAAAAGTGATACGGGTTACGTGAGTGCGGAAAGTTCGATTGAAAGTGACGATGATAAAGACTTGAACCATATTTTGGAGCCCCAGCATACAGGGTGTTCTATAGGGGGGCCCCGAAAGTGTCTAGCCTGGGCTTGTAAAGCGTGCAAAAAGAAAACGGTCGCGATTGACAGAAGGAAAGCTGCTACACTGAGGGAAAGAAGACGATTAAGAAAGGTAAGAATGACTAGAGTGATTACTATAGTAAGAACTACGGTCGTTAGGTCTCGTGTAAACATACACTGAAAAAAGTAAAACAAATATTTAGTTACAAATGGGTAAGAAATCGGAAGTTATTATCCTATACATATAGTACTTTAATTTTTGTTAAAAACATTAGTTATAAAGTCACGTACTGTAATATTTAAAGACGGACATGAAATGTTGCGTGTTTTTAACAAAAATTAAAGTAAAATTGTATAGGAGGATTGGTGTAGTGGACTACCGCGTCGTACTTGGCGAGTTTACTACACAAATAAAGTGAGTTCGATTCTCACCGGCGCCGATTTGCATTTTTCAGTTAATTAATAATTGAAATTTGGCGAAGGCGTAAGTCAAGCGGACACTCTCTATAAATTGGTTTGAAAGTCAATTAAAGCCGGTGGTTCGCTCTACTACTAGCCCACACAAGTCCTGGACTTAGGGGATGCTTAATTAAGTAGAATAGTACGAGGTTAAACAAAATGTAAAAAAATGTAATAGGACATTAACTTCCGATTTCCTTTCCATTTGTAACTAAATATTCAGTTTAATTTTTACAGTGTAGTCAATGTAATAAGATTACACAAAACCGCTTTTTTTTGTGTTTATAAAATTGTTAAAGTCTTCAAAATTCTCTTGAAATAAATACTTTCTTTTGAAAACTGAAAATGTAATTACCAATGTTTGTAAATATTTGAATAAATTCAAAAAGGGTTAATTTGAAAACGGAATGAAAATGGCATTAAGTGTTCTTTTAGATTAAATAGAATTCAAATATCTTTTGACTGGATTCTTTAGTTCATAAACGAAAAGTTGCTTTAATTAAGTGTAAAAGCAGGCTTTCAAGTTTTACGTTTTCTAGAAATGCTTAATATGCATGTACATTAGCTCTAAAATTATATGAATTTTGCAAATGTAAATACGGGTGATCAGTAACTGACAGGCCAAAATTTAAGGTGATTATAGATCCACAAAGTTGGTCTGGAAATGAGACCTTAGCTAAGGGAGCTAAAGCTCTTTAAAATTGTACTAAAAATAAGGTTTTTAGTTAATAACTCTGGTACCCTTTAAGCTAGAGCGACGAAGTTTTGCATGTATACTAGTAAGGGCAATTAGGTAGATTACGTTAATTTTTTTTTTTGAAGCCCATACTTTTTTATAGTATGTATTTTTTTTTATTTTTTTGTAAAATATATAGATTCCTTAAATAAAAATACATAAAAAATGTTATACAATGTAGCACTGCAGTGCTACATGTAGGAGCAACCGTTTTCAAAAAAAGCAATTAGGAGGAAGTAACATTTTGTACCATCAAACATGTCACTTTTTAAAAGGCTATTACTCCTTTAATATTAAATTTAGGTGTTTCGGTGAAGAATACTTTTTTGCTTAGTTTTAAATAAAGAAACACCCGCAGCATTAACATGTTATTGGTGCTTTTTTTGTTCCCCATTCAACATGTCCATCTTCGAAGGGCCGTAGCTACCTTAGGGCTTATTTCCGGACCAACCTTTATAGGTTTTTTTTTTGTTGATATTTTTGCATATAGAATCACCTTTTAAATTTTGACATGCCAGTTACTGATCACCCTGTATACAAGTGCAACGGCGGCCAAATTTAAAAATACACAAAAAAATAAGAGATAACACTAATGGCAGCCGGACAAAGGAAACTTCTTTGTATATTAAATAATTTACAAGAAATGTAGTTTCTCGCACTCCAAGCTCATTTTCTTAAAAAATGCCCTAGAAGCTATAGGTGTATTATTTATGTATGCCCTTTTAATTTAGGTGAACGAGGCGTTTGAAGTTTTAAAGAAGCGAACGTGCAACAACCCGGGTCAAAGGTTACCCAAAGTGGAGATATTGCGGAGCGCGATTGAATACATAGAATATTTAGAGGAGATCTTGCAAGGATCCAAGACGGCGTTGAAGAATTCGAGTGAAAATGGCAATCATTTGGAATACTTGGTAAGTCAAACTTTTTTTTAAGTTTTTTTTTTTAATTTGTAGCAAATACAGACACGTGCCAAGTATATAGGGAAACCTTATGTACTTAGCACCTTTGTACGCTAGACCATCGATATCATGTAAAAATACATAATATATTATGTGAAACTTAAATATTACATAATAAGTTATGTGAAGATACATTATATATTATGTAAATTTTAAAAATATAGCATTGCTATATTGTAATTATTACTAAATTTTTCTAACTTATTTGTCAAACTGACAGTTATGTCAAAACAATTTTTAAACTTAATTTTTAACTGATATTTGGAGTTATTAGCTTTAGGTAGTAGAAAAAATATTATACGCAACACGTATGCGGACTGTCTTAAGTATTCTCGACTGATTTTTTGCCTCGACTCCGTCTCAACAAAAAAAAACTTCAGTCTAGAACACTTACCAATTAGTTCTCATACTAAATTTTGTTTTTTAAGGTATAGTTATTTTAAAATTGCCGCTAAATACTCCACAAAGACCGATTTACACTGAATCATGTGGCTTATTTTGAATGTCAACATAACCAAAATATATATATAACCAAAATATATAATTTTTGTTTACTTACTTTGTTTTTATGATGTTTTGATGTAAGAAAAAGAGAACTGATAAAGCTAAACACTTTTGTATTCCTGTAGAATTTGCTTATAAAATCGCTATTATTCCAATAATTTAGAGTAATAAACGATTGATTTGTTCTCGTTAATGGTACGTCAACGTTTTACGGTTCTGTAAATTGGGCCTAGTCATTTCGCTTACGACGCATGGGTATCTTACGTTGCTATGGTAATTTCGATATTGTTTACAAGCGGGAAGGTTTAAAATAACTATACCTTAAAAAAATAAACTTTAGGTGCACAACACACTATTAATTAGTTCCATAAATTTAATTAAATAAATTATATTACTTAAATCAGGTTTGTAAATTTAAATTAATTTTTTTAATTACGTAATGTAACGTCAACTTTATTATTTAAAGTACAATTGGAAAGAGATTAGAATTGAATTTTCAATTTCATTCTATTTCTACAGACGGGATTATTTTTTTGCAACTTTTCATTGTCCAGTTAAAATGGGTTTATTCGCCACAGAGGATAATTGAAAAGAAGCAGGTGATTAGATGAATTAAATTTACATCTTTTTTGTTAAAAAAAAAAAAAATTGTCTGATGCTTTAATCTAGTACAAATAATAGTATATTAAAGTACTAGTTTCATAACGTACGTTTTTATCTCACGAGTACAAGTTTAGAAAACGAGCCGCTTGCGGTGAGTTTTCTAAAGTACTACTCTAAAAACGTGTTATAAAACGAGTGCTTTATACAATTTTTTCTATTTTGCTCTAAAATTAAAAAAACTTACATTTAAATTGATGACTGATTTAGGGATTTTTGTTTTGGGTTGGCATTACAGTTTACACTATGTTTAAAATTCTAAGAACAAATGATATTTTGATATATTTTACAGTCATCTCTTCTTTTTTCACTGCAATTGACCAGTCCACAATTTTAACACGGTAAAAAATAACCCAAACACAAAATTTTGTAAAAAATTAAACTTTAAATCGACATTGACATTTGCACGCAAGAGATAGGCTTTAGTATGTTGCCAACCCAACAGAAAAAAAAGTAGAGACCTCTTATGGGCCTATAAGAACACGCAAAATGCGCGTGATTTTGAGCTTATAAGAGTCGCAAAATAGAAAAAGGATTTTAAGTATAATTTTGAGCCGATGCTTCGAGATGGTCGTTTTTTATTGTATCGATGCCTTCCATTATATTAACGAAATTTTATTGATTAAACTTTAACATTATTATAATAAATTTTAAACATTAATATGCTGAAACAAGTTACAAAGGTTTAAAAACAGACGGATAGACAGAACGACATTTTTTTATTAACAATTCACATTTTCTCAACGTTTCAAGTCATTTTAAATCCGAAAATTCAAAAATAGTATATTGTTTTACTAAAAGGAAAAAAGGTAAAAAGCACTTTCCTCTGAGTGAAACATACTATTTTTTCTTCAAGCCTCCTAAATATTATTTTTATATTAATTTTTGTATTTCATTCAATAATAAAGTATGTTTTTTTATTAAATAGACCAATAAAACACTTTTGGAATGAACTTAAACCTTCATTAGCCTATTTTAAATTTTTTTAGTAGACTGAATCGTACAGTTTTCGAGATATTGAACTTGTCAAATGTAGCATTTTCAATTTCGGAGAGATTTGTAGGTGTACAATTCCCACATTTTTAATCAATTTCACACAACGTTTTTGCACAGAATCTCGAGTGAACGACCTGTTTACATAATAAACAAACAACTGTGAAGTATGGCTGTCATCAAAATCAAAAAGTGCTGCCTCCAGTGGCGGTTTTATATCCAAACTAACTTTTTTTTACGGTATACAACAATGCACTCATTTTTTTACGGTAAAAAAATAGATCACTTCTATCTAGTGTGTTCAGTTATAAAATATGAACATTTTAGTACGCTTGAAGAAAAAATAAGATTTTTTCTGTCGATTTTTAAGTATCTACTAGTAAAAAATAATGAATGAAAGATTTACTGTAGTCGGGGTTTTTAGTTTTAATGAATGTCATATAAATCTCGCGGTACAACACTTAGGTGGATGGAAGACGTCTCCAGCAGTTCACAGCACATAGTTGACACTCTCGTGGGGGCAAAAAGGCACATCGGTGGCATATTTTAGAGCGACTTGGAAATGTGCCAATCTTTCGGTAAACCGGACACATAGACACTGGATTAATAGCTAGACTACTTCCATTGCTCACATTAAAAGTTTTTTTTACTATTTCCTTTTTTGTTAGAGCGATTCCATGCCGAGAAAAACTTAGTTTTATTCAAAATTATTTTGTAAACATAACTTGAGAAAATTTCTCAGCTAGGACTTTTTGGTAACAATAGCCAAAATTATTATGATGTCATTTATGGACAGCCCCTACACCAGGTAAACTTGTTGAATAATAAAACTAAATACAAAAAAAATTACACAAAAAAATCTATAAAAATAACACCAATTAAAATAGCTTAAAAAAAAACACATTTTTCAGAAAGCTGTAATAAATTTTGCTGAAATATGCGACTATAACTTTTATAAATGAAAATAAAGTTTAATGCCTTATAGACGGCAAACTATTAAAATCTATAAAGAAATTGCACTGCTCTACTACAGAATTTTCACAATCAATGAGAAAATCCCTACCAAAATGTCATATAGCTGCTATTTCACGCTTTTTTGCGATGATCAGTGAGCTTTATTTTCATTTATAATTTAATTTGCCGTGTCGGTACTAGGTGCTCGCTTCGAGACAAATTTTTTGTCCGCCTGTGTATCTAGATATAGATAATTCTTATCAGATTACAGGTCTGCCAACATCTAATGTGTAGTACTTTTGTGCAAACACTAGATGGTGCCACCAATTTGTACGCTCTCGATATAGTTATACTTATTTTTAATAAGTATTTTAAATTTTCAACAGTCGGTGCGAAAGCCACCTTACCAATATATGCTCACTGATGATCGCAAAAAAGCGTGAAATAGCAGCTATATGACATTTTGGTAGGGATTTTCTCATTAATTATGAAAATTCTGTAGTAGAGCAGTGCAATTTCTTTTATGTTAAAAAATGGTCTTTAATTCTAGCTATAATTGATTTTTGTTAAAATTGTTTTTTTAATGGTATCTAGAAAAAAATGGGCACATAGTAGTTCCATATTTACACACAGAAAAATTGATTTTTGTTAAAATTGTTTTTTTAATGGTATCTAGAAAAAAATGGGCACATAGTAGTTCCATATTTACACACAGAAAAATATATTTCTAGCAAATAAAAAATAAATATGTATAATAAAATAGGGTACAAAAATACAGAAATAAACTAAATAAAGTGAACTTCACATGCACTACACGGACAGATAGACAGACGAACGAACGAGAGCAATATAGTTCTACGGAACCCTAAAATAACATGAATATAATAGAAAGACAAAAACAAAGAATTAAAAATCCTTTTTTTTTTTTGTTTAAATATTTTCACACAAACGTCACTTTTGATACGATCCAGTAGCACTAGTATTTCGGTTACAGAATTTCAGCAATTTGTCTCCCATTTATATCATCTGGTATTTAAAGTTACATTACTCGGTATACAGAGGCCTGTCGTCACGTCAGCTATTCGCCTGTGTAGACTTTTTGTCAAGCCACACTAAAACCGTCAACAGCCGATCTCTGATTAATAAATTAGGATTAAAAACACCGCGAATTTCGTGCTTTGTGTGGAAAATAAATTTCCATAAAATAGAAGAAATTCTCTCTAAAACGGTGGATTGCTTTTAATATTTGGTCCACAAAAACCCAAATAAAATTACATAAAATGATAGCCTTTGTCAATGTTAAGGCATGTGTAAAAATGCTTTAATGTGGTTTATATGGTTCCAGATATATTAAATAAAAACTAGTTTTCAGATGTACCCTTAGGAGGGTCGTAGCTCCCTTAGGGCTCATTTCCGGACCAACCGTTATAGGAACTTTTTTTTTATATTTTTGGACCTAGAATCGCCCCTTAAAATGTTGTAACTTATTTATGAATCACCTTGTATAAATTAAATATTATAAAAAATCTGTTAACAGTGTCATTTCGACCTCATTTGGTCTCATCAACACAATATATTCTTAAAAAGACACAGAAATCCCATACTACTTCAACGATGTGCAAGCAAGCCAACTACCGAATTAAGAAATTTACAAGACTTATTTACACAAAAAGTATTGTTGATGGTGGGATACAATGTTTTGACATCTGTCAATAGCTTTGCCTACTCAAAAGCATTTAGTCTACGTTTGAACACATACTGCTGGAAAATATAAACTAAAACTTAGTTCTTCTAATAGTTCTAAAAAATTTAAAGAACCACAATTTTAGGGGATTTCTTCTTAATACTACCTACCAGGGTGAAAACCTTACCTATAAATCAATATAAAATAGAAATAAAAATTTTTTTTATCACAAAATGTTTTTATAGTCTAAATGATATTATCGATAATTTAAGTATAATGTAATGTAATGCAATGCAATATGTAAAATTGTTTTTTTTTTGACGAGTGTAAGATTTTTTATCAGTAACATAATCTAAACTAAACTAATTTTGCACAGAAATAGCGCATAGACTTTAAGACTCCGGCTGAAAAATTATAAAATGAGACATGGTCAACTAACCCATTGCAATGCGTGCTTAACTACCCCATTCCCACTAAAAAATATTTATTTATTTTTTATATTATAGCTAAAAAATATTTTTTAATTAATGCTAACATTTAGAAACCATTCGTCAACATTTAAAATAGAACCCATGTTTTAGGAAAATTTATGAATGCTTTCCGAAAAATTTATTATGTATATTTTTTATTTTCACTGCAATATTATTTTTACACTCTAGTTTAAATGTTACTACGACAACTTTTTCTTTGATTAACTCGTAATATTTTTAACTGTTTTGACATGTGGTTGGGGGTTATTAATTGCCATTTTAAGATCGTTTAGTATTTTATTTTTTTGTTTTTTAAACATATGGAATTCCTAACATCTTGTGAAGAAATTTAAAATAAGGATATATTTTAGTCTTTTTATTGTATTTACAAATAACTATGATTTATTGCATGTGAAAGTTTTTATTTCCTGTACATTTTTAGAATTATTTTGAACAGTTATTGCCCCTGCCCCCCTAGATTCGCCACTGCCCTTCAATGCGTATTTTTTCGGATACAAAATATCGATAAGATCTGAACTGTTGTATTTCGAAACTATCTCATTTTAAAAAGTGTTATACTCGCAAAGCTCCGGTGACGTTATTAACGTGCGTTATTAACCTAGAGATTCAATAGTTTAGAACTAAGGTATAGATATTTATTAGTATTAAATATAAATAATAGTTATTTATGGTACTAGTGGGTAAAGTAAGATATTGCCCGTGAGAAAATTAACCTAGCGAGGCGTCAGCCAAGCAGGTTAATTTTCGAGAGGGCAATATTGGTTTTCCCATGAGTGCCATACAAGGTTTTATCCAATAAATAGCTTAGGAATTCATATTTTTATTAAAAATTTACAAGAAAATAATTTGACAAGTGACAGTTGAGTGGGTAAAACAAATAATTATCCACTCAATAAAGTAAAAGCCACACGGGGGTTATTATTGAGTTTATCTATTTAAAATAAAGCTGGTAATTCAGGCCTATTCACATGTACCATTGAAATCTATTCAATATTGACAAAAATTACAATACCATGCAATTTTAATACAGTTGACGTAAATGACCTTGCAATTTTCGTAAATATTGCCACACATTTCAATCTCAATGGTACATGTGAATAGGCCTGATAGTCTTATTATCTGTATGTATTGGATAAATTTTATTTATTTATTAACTTTAAATTATAATTAAAATAGATTAAGGATATTTCTAGTTAGAACTATAATACATTAATGTGTATTGTTTTATAGACTATAAACGAGTCGTCAATTTCCAATACCAGGTATATCCATAGGAAATCCATAGGACATACCCGGTATTGGAAATAGACGACTCAAATTATAGTGTACGTAGTACAGTTTACTACCAGTAGGTCTCATTTCGATTTTATTACAAGAAACACGAAGCGAACGACACTATAAAAGAAGTACCTAAGTTCAGTTTAATGCTGATATCCTTTTAGCAATATAAGTAGAATAAAAAGTAAATAGGAAATATCCGTTGTAATTACGGATAAATAACACATATTTTTTATAAAATATGATACTGTGCTTATCAAATTTTAAATCATAGAAAAATGCTTTTAAAAATGTTCGTCTAGAGTACCGGTAGATAGGAAAAAAATAGGGCCCTTTGAAATGTGTTACCATAGGAGAATGTTAAAAATAATAGTTATTTATGGTACTAGTGGGTAAAGTAAGATATTGCCCAAGAGAAAATTAACCTGCGAGGCGTCAGCCAAGCAGATTAATTTTCGAGAGGGCAATATCGGATTACCTATGAGTGCCATAGAAGGTTTTATCCAATAAATAGCTTAGGAATTCATATTTTTATTAAAAATTTTAATGACATTTACAAGAAAATAATTTGACAAGTGACAGTTGAGTGGATAAAATAAATAATTATCCATTCAATAAAGTAAAATCCACGCGGGGGTTATTATTGAGTTTGTCTAATTAAAATAAAGTTGGTAATTGTATTATTATCTGTATGTATTGGATAAAATAATTAGTTACAGTAACAAACGAGAGATAATTGGAGATAATTGAGAAAAGCGTCCTGTTAAAAAAGTCCAATCAAATCTTACGTAAACGGTACTATTAAATGTTATGAAAAGTCCATCAATTAAGTAGGAAACTGTAGAAAATATCCCATCAACTTGGTAGGTTTTCATGGTTTTTGACAAACTTTGGTAGCGTTTTCGTCACTTTGGAACAGAAGTTACTATTAGTTAATTATTAGATAAAGCAAACATTTAGAAGTTAGTACTACTACTAAATAAAAGTTGAAATACCTTACCACTCTATTTTGTACACTTTACATACAAATCGAACAAAAATCCCACACGTGAATTATGATTTAAATAAACAATTGATGGGTTAAGTTTTTACGGTTAACCGTATCTAACTCACCTCCGAACCTGTGATAAACGGTTAGTGACGTCTTCGCTTCTCCTCACTTACCGTATGTAATCGATTCTCAGTAACCTGGTTAGTCCCGGTGACCCGACAAAAAATTGGCTTTAGTTTTGTGAATTTCTAATTTCCCCATTGGAATAATTTTGATAAAAAATAATTTATTACCAACTATGTATTATAAAATATAGGTATGCATCATACATGTGCTAACCATGTGCATGTGCAGTAAAACAAAATATCTACTCAGACGTATCTTCTTCTAATCTTCACAGCCATCGAGGTGAAAGAGTATTATACGATGGGATTCAAATTTTAAAAATTTTCTAAAATTATCCTATATGTCAATTTTGTTTAGAAATGTTTTTTATCGAACTCTGAACAAGTTTTATGTCTGTCCGTCAGTGTGTATGTCTGTCTTTCCGTCCGTCCGTCTATCCGTCCATATGTCACGTTTTTCGTGAACACGATAACTCAAGAACTAAATGTCTGATCGTTATAAAATTTTCAGAAAAAAAAATCTATGTTCTGAGATGAAAAATCCTATTGTTATTGAAAAAAATACCTATAAAAAATAAACAAATTTAGGGGGCGCAACTTTTCAAAAAATTATAAAAAATAGAAGGAAAAAGTCCGATAAACTCCAAATTTTCAGAAAACATTGCCAATTTTGGAATAAAAATCAATCCAAAACAAAAAAAGTTATGGGGGCCCACAGTTAAAAAAAAAGTATGAGCTAAATCCAAGCAATTATATTTTGGATACTTCGAGAGAAAACTCAATATGGTATACTATGCGAAGAGTATACTATGAAATTGACAGGCATTTCATATCTTCACGGCTTCTTATAATTAATAAGTAGGTAGTTATAAATATTTTAACAAATTGTTAATTAGAATTTAAATATTTTATTTAAAAATATATCCAATGAATTATTTTATGATTATGAATTATTATTAATTAAAATTAACAAGTCCTGAAGATATATAATGTTTTGCAATATACAAGGCGAGTCGGGAGGAAAGGACCAAACTTCAGGAGTGATTTTACACATAAAAATAATTAAAAAAAACTCATATACAGTAGGTTGGGCTAAATTTGACACCCAGGGTAATTGTGACATGTCCTGTTATAATTCTTTAAACAAGTAGTTTAAATTCAATCAAAATTTTAAGCTCAATATTTAATACTGTCAAAAACCTAATGCCAGGATTGGATTGGATCTAAACTAGTTTAGAACAATTATAACAGGACATGTAACAATTACCCTGGGTGTCAGATTTAGCCCAACCTACTGTACTTATTGTTACCTATACGATTTTAATTGTTTACTTTGAGTGTAAAGCGAGTGTACAACTCTATTTTACATCGGCACTTAGCGCTACTAAGAGTGCCGATGTATTGAAATCTTCGCCGAAAAGTCAAAATCTTTGACCACGTTTTTTTCACATTTCTCGAGGTTTTAGACCTTTCTGAGTCGAAATCAGTAAAATAAATTTTTGCGTCCGTCTGTCTGTCTGGGTGTAAACTCTCTAACTCCATTTCTACATAAGATATCGACTTGCGGTTTTCTGCATATTGTTTCTTATCGTATTCCGAAGAGCTGATTAGACTTTGGGGGTAAACGATTGGGGGTAAGGGGGTAAAAATAGGGTAAAACTCCTATTTTTAGCGTTTTTTGTTTATAATTAAGGCAATTATTATTGTATTTGGTTAATTTAGCACTTATATAAAAGAATTTTAAATTGGTCAAAAAATGTTATAAACGACGTTTTCCTAAAACGCATTGTTTTCGAGATATTGGCGTTTAAAGCAGTAAAAGGTTTTTTTAGCATATCTCACATATTTATAACCCTATTTCAAAAAATTATATTTTAAATAAAAGCTCTTTTTAAGCTCTTTTTAAATGTTATATACAGTTTTTTGCTAGAATATAATGTTTTAAAGATACAGAATTTAAAATCAAACAAAACACCTAGTTTGAAATTTGCAAACTAGATGGCTCTAGTGTACAATAGTGCCGATGTTTTGACAGGGTGCTTGCAACGTTTCATCTAGTTTTAGTGTGTATTCATAAAATATGAAATATTAAACTTAATGGCGTACACTATAAAAGAAAATAGTTCATAATAGTTCTTTAGTGTGGATGCCAAGAAATAATAGAAAGCTTCCATTGTGACAAAAGTTTTATCCCCGGTTTTATCGTAAATATTACTGTAGCAAAACTAATTAACATAAACCGTCGGGCTGCTAACTTTAATTTGTTAATTGGCAAAGTTTATTTACATATGTACTTATTTATTTATTTTTAATTTTAGACTTTTTTTACATTTTTTTAAATATTAACATTTGAATGTTTTTTTTTATCTACATTCTACTTACTATTAAGCACACATTTGGGTTTATTAATATTCACATTACAACACTAGTGCATTTTTAAGGTATTATTAAAACCCAAATGCTTTTGTTTTTCCATTTTGTGCAGTCTTTCAAAATATCCTTCGTACCACACTAATTATTGGATATTTTTTTTCTGGAAAAAACATTTTGCTTTAAGGAAATTGATCTCAAGCATTTCATGCATTCAAACAATTTCCAAGCAAAATGCCTGTGATATATTGAAAAAAAAATGTCAATAATTCAACTTGCACTCAGGATATTTCTGTTGACAATTTCAAAATAATTTCATGATAAATTATTCAGTCCATTTATAAATTTAAAAATTTATTGAAAAAAAAGGAAACAAGAAATCCAACGTAATCTCCCCGGATGATGTTTGCGCAATTCTGGAATTAATCAGGAAAATTTGAAGCGATTTTCATGTTTTGTCGCATACCTAATTAATTTTCGGTAACAGAAATTCAATTTATACAAAAACGTGTGCCAAATTATGTGACTATGTTTGTTTAATCCGTGCAATGATATATTAATATAATTTATTAAGTTGAACTATAAAATAAACATGGCTAAAACATATAAAACCTCCAAAAGAAAAACGCACTAAGTCCAGTTTTTTTTTTTCGAAAATTTACACAATTTTTATTTATAAAGCATAGAAAAAAATTGTTAATTTTGTTTTTTTTTTTGTTTTTATAAGACCGAACTATGTTTAGATAATTTGTCAATAATAAGTCAGATTATTACATAATAAGTCAGAAAAAAAAAGGTTTCTTAAATCAAGGGCACATGTCTTTCGATAAAAGCCATATTCTCTTGTATCAAGGCTAACATTTCTTTGAGCCAAAGTCAATTTCCTTTCTGGGTTTTTAAATGAATCCGCGCTGTTCATACAAGGACATTGACTTAGTGCGTTTTCCCTTCAAAACAGTCATATTTTATGAAACGCCGTGGTTTTAAATTAAAACTTTTAATATTTTGTAAATGTCCAAATCTTGATTTATCATATTAGATGTGACAAGTAGGTATATATCTCCTAAATTCTATTTTAAATAAACTAGAACTAAGAACATAAATAGTTTATTCTGGAAAAATTATACTAGGACTGTTTTTGGATCTAATTAAGGCATTTGATGCAGTAGGAAATATTTTTGGAAAATAATGTAAGTCAGGATTATTTATCTGCCCCATATATGGGCCATTAATGCATACGATAAAATTATTTATCCAATACATACATAATAAGACAATTACCAGCTTTATTTTAAATAGATAAACTCAATAATAACCCCCGCGTGGCTTTTACTTTGATTGAGTGGATAATTATTTATTTTACCCACTCAACTGTCACTTGTCAAATTATTTTCTTGTAAATGTCATTAAAATTTTTAATAAAAATATGAATTCCTAAGCTATTTATTGGATAAAACCTTGTATGGCACTCATGGGTAAACCGATATTGCCCTCTCGAAAATTAACCTGCTTGACTGACGAGTCGCAGGTTAATTTTCTCATGGGCAATATCTTACTTTACCCACTAGTACCATAAATAACTATTACTTATTTTTATTTTTTGAATGCATTGTTTTACTTTAAAGCATGCTAGCAGAAAGTTTTTGAAAAATGACAAATTTCAAATAAATTATTTAGATTTTTTTTTAAATATGGTATCTATATTTTTATGCGTATTTTTCCAGATTTCTATTTTACATATTTATACCATTTTTCCATTTCTATATAACACATCTGTTGAAAAATTTTCCGCATTTATTTATTTAGGCTTTCGCAGGATAATTTAGTGAAAACGTAGCTGATTTTACCCTCGTTACTCTGAAAAATCAAGTTTGCATTGAAGACCCTTTTAGGAAAAGGTTAAACCTGTATAAAGTATGTATATCAACTCAAAAGAATTATTGCTTTCGTCCCCAATGATTTTAAATATTCTACACACATAGAAAAAATAATCTAATATAAAGTATTTGTGATACTTGTGTTAGATACCTGCTGCAAGTATAAAAACACTAGATATAAACAAATTTAACTAGTTTTAAAAATTCAGTAATTTATTTCAAGTTTAATAAGTACTTACTTCCAAGATATATATATATATATATATATATATATATATATATATATATATATATATATATATAAGCCTTTAATGGAAGGATTGGTGTAGTGGTCTACCGCGTCTTTACATGACAAGTCTACTAGCCAACTAGCGTGAGTTCGATTCTCACTGGCGCCGATTTGCCTTTTTTAGGTTAATTATTAATTGAAATTTGGCGAAGGCAATAAGTGAAGCAGCGGAAGCTCCGTAGAAAAACTGGTTCGAAAGTCAGTATAAGCCGGTGGTCCCCTCTACTACTAGCCCACACAAGTCCTGGACTAAGGGGATGCCTTATTAAGTAGAATAGTACGAGGTTAAACAAACAAACAAACAAACAAACAAAACTAGTTATATTATTTTTAGTATTTTAAATACTCGGTATAAATACCTACTTGCCATATTTCATTAAAGTTTCTTTAAAACTCAATAAAAATTATTTTATTATTCAACTCAAGCACGTTTAGTTGATTCAAGTTGTAATCGCTTAGTCTAAGTAAGAGACACATTCAAATTCAATCAAGCAGAACATTTGATCTAAGTACTTGTTTTTGGTAAGCAATTTTCTGTGTGTATATTAAAAAATATTAGATATACTTATTAATAATTATTTTTGGTATTTTCTAGCATTTTTTATTATTAAATATACTGAAAAGTAATTAATAATTTAATTTTTTGTTTCAGAACGGATCCCCCCAAAATTATATGAACAATAGAACTTCCATTCCTCAGTTTAGTGAGAACAAATTTTCCACCAATCAAAACGGTAAGTTTGATATTTTTTAATATTTTATAATATTAAAATTGGGTTTAAAAATAATAGTCAAAATAAACTTTCATGTCCATTTGTGAAAACTAAATAATATTTTTCTATTTTGTGAATATTATAAGCTCATAATCACAGGCATTTTGCGTGTTCCTATAGGCCCATAAGAGGTTAGTATTTTTTTTTCATTTGGGTTGGCAACAGGATCCTGTCAACAAAAGAATTACGTCTCCCGTGCAAATGTCAAAATCGCTTTTAAGTTTAGTTTTCTGCGAAATTGTTAACGTTAATTTTTACGTATTAAAATTATGGCTTGGTTACTTGCAGTGAAAAAGAGAAGAACTTGATATAAAAGATATTAAAATATCGTTTGTTCTTTGATTTTCAAACATTGCGTAAATTGTAATACCAACCAAAAACAAAAATCCCTAAATCAGTCATCATTTTAAAAGTTTTTTTTTTATTTTAGAGCAAAATAGAAAAAATAGTATAAAGCACTCGTTTCATAACAAGATTTTAGCGAACTAGTACTTAAGAAAACTTAAGAAACTTAAGAAACCTAAGAAACTTAAGAAACTTAAGAAACTTAAGAAACTTAAGAAACTTAAGAAACTTAAGAAACTTAAGAAACTTAAGAAAACTCGCCGCAAGCGGCTTAAGTCCAAACTTAAGAAACTTAAGAAACTTAAGAAACTTAAGAAACTTAAGAAACTTAAGAAACTTAAGAAACTTAAGAAACTTAAGAAACTTAAGAAACTTAAGAAACTTAAGAAACTTAAGAAACTTAAGAAACTTAAGAAAACTCGCCGCAAGCGGCTCGTTTTTTTAAATTTGTAGACGTGCGCTAAAAACGGGTGTTATGAAACTAGTACTTTAATACACTATTATAAATTTAGTAAATATTTAAAAATAATATTATAACCTTATTTTTTGAATATTTAGTTACGCAAAATCAGAAATTTTCATTTATTTTGTGAACGTATTTTTACTTTTTGAAAAAGTTTAATGTGCCGCTTTATTTAAATACGTCACAAACTAGTGATCTATCGGCCAATTAAAATAATGAGATTTTCAAAAATAAAATAAACAGATTTCGAGCAGTTATTCGATGTGGAATTAAATGAGCCGATTTGTTTTAATAAGTCACATTCGCCTTTTTTATTTTTAAATGATTAATACTGGAAATGAAGGATATCTGCTAAAATTAAATAAAGCACATGAATAGGTTTTCACGAGAATCGAGATTTCTCGTCTTGTCTCGATCTTGAGAACAATCAAGTTGAGTGTAATTTAAAAATCAAGACGAGAGTCACTGAAGTGTATAGAAATGTCTTACCTACACTTATAATTTGTTATCGTAGTAAATACTAAACGTTTTTGCCTATTTGCAACCCCAGGCAACATTTGTTATTAATTACAAGTTGTTACAGTAAAACATAACGTTGTTCTGTTATGTTTTACTGTAATAACTTGTAATTAATAACAAATGTTGCCTGGGGTTCCAAATAGGCAAAAATGTTTAGTATTTATTACGGATAACGAATTGTCAGTGTAGTGTATTGTAAATTTACATCAATCCATTATTATTGGAATAGCCAGCGATTTTTACTTATTCCATTAATATGGGGGTTCTATGCGACAACCATAAAACTGAATTTATGTTATTTAAAGCATATAATTTCTACAATTTATGAATACGAATCGAATAAAATATGTCAAACTTAATTATAACATAGAAAAAAAATCGTCATAATATT
Source organism: Brachypterus glaber (assembly GCA_958510825.1). Lineage (NCBI taxonomy): Eukaryota > Metazoa > Arthropoda > Insecta > Coleoptera > Kateretidae > Brachypterus > Brachypterus glaber. The sequence goes on from OY294053.1 coordinate 30,469,203, forward strand.
CAGCATGTCATAAAATAGAGAGCTCGTTAGTTAAGTAGCAAAAGAGAGGGCCTAATAAAACATCAGATATTATATCCACTTTATGTCGTTTCTCTTAGATACAATTAAACAAATGAGTGCGGCATAAGAATACTATTATAAAACATTTAGGCAAAGAAAAATTTAGTGCGCTCCTCAAACATTTTATACTAACTTCTTAATATATTACAATTTATGTAAGTTAGATAAAAAAAACTATAGCTTAGCATATAGCGACTTTAAATTAACGAAAACGAAAAGAGATAGTGGACTGCTTTATAGGGTATAAATTGGGGGTTTAATTGAGGGTTTAAAGGAAAAAATAGGGATTCACTAACCTTTGGTTTTGATGCTCTGATCTCCAACTGTGCACAGTGCTTCTTCGTGTTGTGGTTGTGAGAAAAACATGGTAACAAAAATATTTGACGATCACGAAATAGGTTTTACGACAAATATATTAACGACTTTTCGACTTGGATATTTAACGACTATTTTAAATGAAAACGAGACATCAAGTGAATTTATTCATAGCGTACTACCGAACGATCCGCTAGCTACATCTTCTACTATCGAATTGCTACATGCTTCTTCCAACAAACTAATTGCTAATGGAGCTCTCTACAACTAGAATTATGAAACAAAAGACGTCTACCCTATCTCTATCTCATTTGTGCTACACTTTCCAGCCAACCAAATAAATACTGTATTTGTTTTTCATACAACAAATACAGTATTTATTTGGTTGGCCGGAAAGTGTAGTAGTGAACGGCACGAACGAACATAGCTAATGTGAATCTGTAGAATAAGATAATTCTACTAAAATTTAGATGGCGCCAGTAATTTCTTTAATATAGTTACACTTTTCGCCCGGCCAAGTAAATATTGTATTTGTTCAACAAAGAATTCTTTATTTGTTGACAAATACAGAATTTGTTTGGTTGGGTGGAAGTGGGAGTGTATGTACGTATTCTATCCTTTTTGGGTAGAACTTTTGTCCCTGTCTAATCTAACGGGAGAAATCTCCATTACTTCTGCCCGGCGAATGACTTTACGTGGTTTTTTCTGCTATATGCGATTTTGAATTTTTAAAATAATAAATAGATTAAAAATATATAATTATGTAACTTAAACACAAATAATAGAGAAAGACCTTGAGAAAGACATTTAAATAGTATATTATGCACCTAGTATGCGAAACAAGTCTTACTACCTAAAGTTAGTCTCCAAATATCAGTTAAAAATATAGTTTAAAAATTATTTTGACACAGCTGTCAGTTTGACAAATAACTTGAAAAAAGTTAGTAGTGTCTTAATTTTTTTTGCATAATTGACTGTCGCCAATAAACAATGATTAACAACCGTCAATAATAAATGAGTTCACTGATTTTATTGGTTGTCAAGGTAAACAAGACTTGGAAGGTACCGAACTTAACTATGATGAATATCATATTTTCGCACCCTTAATAAATAAAAAAGAATTCATCTCTGTGGATCTTTCGTCTGCTATTTTCAAAAAGCCGTTAATGTCGGACGGGAGCCAAAAATATATATCACAGCAAAACGATATTTTATATAGATATAAATAAACCTTAAACTTTGTATATTTGTACCATTACAAAATCTTTTATGTCAAAAGAAGCGTCTCTTATAAGTGAAGGCAACACGTAACACGGAGAGAACGCTTGATGCAAATTCAGTTTTCCGCAAGGCGTTCTAAAAGTTGTTACGAAAATAGTTCAAAATTTACGCTTCTATCCTATTTTGGCCACTTTGATTTTTATGTGAGTGAGTTATGATATATTTACATTAAAATTTGTAGTTTCTACGTCAAATATTTATTTAGAAAATCTTGGCGAAAATGAACGGAAAAAGCTAAAAACTTTTTAATAGCTGTATCTCAAAAAGTAATAGTCCGTCGACAAAAATGTCTGAAGATCTTTTTGTAGGAAATTTTAAATATAGTTTTTTTTTTAAGTCAATATTCCAAATTACCCCCTGTGTCTACTCGCCCTATTGTCCCCTAAAATTTCTAAAAAAAATATAATTTATAGAATTATATTGCTTTTTCCGTGTTGACTAGATAATAGTATTAAGAATACCAGACGGACGGTTTTAGATCATTTTGTTTTTGATTCACTTGTTTTTTTGGCTAACAGTTCCTTTTACTACAATGAGTTATTATGGCAATTAAAGTAATTAACTGCCTCTATTATATTCTACAACAAAGTATATATAATTGTGTCGACACTACACGTAGAAAAAAAGGATTCACTGAAAAAACTGCTCCAACAAAATAATACTTTTCTCATTACCAATTAGGTAAGCTGACATTACTTAATCAAAAAGTCGACAGTAATGGAAAGTACTATATCGAGCACACTTAGTGATAGGTGAAATCAATCCAAAAAAAAGCGTAACTAAAGACAGAAAAAACGATTTACCGAGCAAGGACACTAAGTGTCCGACACTTACCGCAGGGGGACATCTAGACACAAGACTGCTATTTTTAATTTTATAGAGTGATTCCATAAAAAAATGATTTCTTGAATTTTTGTCACATATAAATGTCAAAAATAAGATTTTAACTCATTGGTAGTGACAAAAAGGTAATGCGCTACTCATAGGTAAGTTTTTTTTCTGTCTTCGGTCGTGTTTATGGACCTCAGCTCCGCTTCGGTCCACAAAATACGACCTCATACAGAAAAAAATCACTTATCTACACTAGGAGCACATATAACTATTCCAAACGACTTTCCATGTACAGAAAAATGTTTTTTTTTTTTCAGAAAACGAAAAAAATTTCTACTAAGAAAACGTTTGTTCCAAATTTCAAGTCTCTGTGTCAAAGCGTTCTTGAAATATCTTAGTGTAAAATTGTTTTTCAAGCGACTTGCACCTTTAATACAACTATATATACTATTTAGATATATACATGAGAGCATAAGTGTCTAAAATTTAAAAAAATACAATTATTGTCAAAAACAACAATTCATTTTTTGTGATATATTTAAATGTATCAATATAAAAACAACTGTTAAGAAATTATTTTATCATAAAATATGATCCGAGTCAAAACAATTGAAATAGTAATATATCATTCAGGATGATTTTGTAATCCGACTAAAAATAGCGGACCTGTTGCTAATATCTATATTTTTTTTTTCTAAAATTAATAAGAGAATTAAAAATGTAGGAAGTTTACACTTCGTATTTTGACAACTTGATCACAAGTTTTAGTAGTTTTCGTAACGAGTAAGCGACTTTAGTCCTTAGTGCATGAGAATGAAGTTTTTTTGACGACTCGAAGCGAAGTCAAAAAATCATTCGAGTGCACTAAGGACTTATCGCAAACGAGTTGCGAACAACATTTTTTGTTCGATCTACAGTGTAGACTCTTTAAAAATGTATATTTTAAAGAATTACCTGTGTTTAATTTTGACATTTCAAACTTTTATAAACGTCAAACCACTTTTGTCAAAATCAAAGCTATGTGTACTTGTTTGGATAAATGAGTGTGCATAGTTGTCATTTCATTCAAATATGCACTATGGACTCGTGCGATAGAAATATATCCTAACGAGGATATATAGTGAACATGCATTTTTCTTTATTTCATGTACACTAGGTCGTACGAAAATAATATTCTGTTTGTTTTCTTACTTTAGTAAGATGTAACAAATATTCAATAAAAAAAGCGATTGGTTGGAGCAACCACATCAATAATTATAATGGCCATTTCTCCCGTTAGATTAGACAGGGACAAAAGTTCTACCCAAAAAGGATAGAAGACATACATACACTCCCACTTACACCCAACCAAACAAATTCTGTATTTGTTCTTTGTTGAACAAATACAATATTTACTTGGCCCGGCGAAAAGTGTAAAAATATTATTTTTATAAAAGAAATTACTGGCGCCATCTAAATTTTAGTAGAATTATCCTAGTCTACAAATGTACATTAGCTATGTTCGTTCGTGCCGCTCAGTGCTACACTTTTCGGCCAACCAAATAAATACTGTATTTGTTGTATGAAAAACAAATAAAGTATTTATTTGGTTGGCTGGAAAGTGTAGCAAAAATGAGATAGAGATAGGGTAGACGTCTTTTGTTTCATAATTCTAGTTGTAGAGAGCTCCATTAAATTCGAACCAACCATTTTTCTGGTTGCTGCAGCCAGAAGTCTGGTAAGGTCAACAACACAACTTATTGTGATTACCAGAATCCAATAAATTTTAAGGACCCTTGCGACCTTCAACTTACTCTGGAAACACTCTGGAAACAGAGTCAGAGTGAAAACATTCTGCTGCCAACGTGTTTCCAGAGTGGTTTTGTGCCATTTTGTCAGAGTTGAATCAGAGTGGTTCCAGGCTTGATTCACAGTAGATCCAAAGTGCGTTTGGACTTTTTTTTTTTTATTAAATCAGAGCGTTTTCAGAGTGTTTTCGTTTGGACTTTTTTTTTTCAAAAAAAAAAATAAAAAAAGTCCAAACGAAAACACTCTGAAAACGCTCTGATTTTACTCTGGGAACGTTATGAATAAAGGGCACAAATACACTCTGGAAATACTCTGGTAACAGCATGATTACAAAATGTTATTAGAATGTTTCCAGAGTTTTTTCAGCGTGATTGTAAAGTCGCAAGGGGATTTGTTTAGTACAACATTAACTGAGCAAACTTGCTCATTAATGAACGTTTTAAATAAATTTTCATTATATCAATGTTTAAAGACTAATATTATAATGTCATGTTAAATTTATATAATTATTAAAATTTCGTTATTATAATGATTTTTTCATGAAGCCAACGAATTTTAAGGATAAGCTATTTTTGCATACGTACCTACAGTGTGTATAAGATAATTATGGTGGATAGAACTGTATTTTTATGTAAGATCTAATATTCAAGTTTCAGATGTTATAAATCTTTTAAATGTTGGCACAGAAAGCATACTTAAAACAATTGCCCACTATATATTTAATATGCTTAAAATGCGTTCATTTGTATTAGATGATTAATTCTACAACTGTTTTTTTTTCTTTGTTTTTGATTTTCGTTTTTTTTTTCTTTTTCAACATGTAAAAAAAAGTTAAACAGATTTTAGAGATTTTTTTTTTTTATTTTAGGGATTTTTTTTTTTATATACTTTTATATATATATATATTTTTTTTTTAGTTTACTTTATCTGGTTTGCATATAATATTTTGTTTTCTATTAGAGTTTATACGTTTAGATATACTTTTTTTTTTCTTTATATTGTTATAAGAATTGTAATTCTTTTAAAACAATAAATTTTCTATCTATCTATTCTATTCTATTCAAGTTTCAGGTATACCATAATATGGTTTATTATTATAGTATATTATATTATTAATATACTATAGTTTTTATTTGTTTTTGTACAAAAAAAAAACACTATAAATTGAAAAAAACATTGTAATACAATGAAAAATTGTAAAAAAATTCCCGACTGATATACTGGTAAATTAATATAAGTAGATTTTTGAAAATTTATTATATTTTCTCGAAATTATTTTCTATTTTTCTATTTTTAACTTCGGCTTAAAGGACAAATTTTTATTGCTTGTTTAACACTGATACTGTTAATGAAAAGTGACAATTTTTTACTCATTTTCAGCGCATAAACAACTTGAAATATACTGAAAAACATATTTTATTATTGTTGACTTTTCGAATAAACACTTTAATTATCAAATAAATTTAATCTAATTACGCACACTAAAAATAACTAGCCAATTATTTTTAATAATAATTTATTATATTATTAATAAAATTTAAATAAATAATTTATTCAAAATTTTATGTGTTATTAAACTGTAACTTTATGATGCCTAAATATATTTAATTTTTAACTAAAAAGCACGGGTAATTGTGACATTGTATTTGGACACAGCAGCCCTAAAATACATAGAAATATCATAGCTTCATATCTCGTACATTAAATTTATTTTTTTCTTGGCCAGTGTAGTTTTTAAATGGGACTTTTCACGCCAGATTATTAAAGAATCTTTCTTCATGTCGCTGATTTTGAATATTTGTACAACAGTTAGTTACTAGTTATTATAAGGCCCACCTATTTTACCGTATTAGTTTTTAAAATGAATGAATTATAATGTCAAAAAAGCCAAAGTATATACAAGTATTGTGGTCCACAACTTGAGGACTTTTTCAAGTGAATCGATTATCTTTGAACTTGTCTTTTAATAATATAAAGTTTGAACCCTTTGATATATACCATTGAAATTATTTATTTGTCTTCTACTTAGGGTTCTTCTTAGAAAAGAATAGGCAAAAAAATAATAATAATGATACGTATAAGTTTTCTAAGAAAGTAGACCTCGAAATAAATTATAGATCTTAATGTGTGTAAGTTGGCTCGGCTTTTAGATACAACGATACGTAAACAACGTTAATACTGCCGTCATATAAAGAAAGATTGCCAATCATATATTACAAATTTCAGCCATGTTTATTAGTAAACTTCTTCCGGTATCTTTAGACGATGGGTGGTCAAAATCGCCAAAAAAGCGTGAAATACGTTATGGACATCGCCTAACGGATAATAGCAACCGTTGCTAAGTCACATAATTTTTCTGTGTGGATCTTTAAGATTAATTCAGGCAGTTTTATAAAATGAGGGTTTTTGGTGAAAAAGGTGACTAATAAACTCACCTACAGATATGTTTCATAAAAGCACTTAGGCTCGGATAAAATAAGGATAAATAAACTAGTATTGCCTATACTAATATGCAGAGTTTGTTTACTTCCAATATAGCTAGTGTGCCATGAGTAGGAGTGACGTAAAACATAAATGTTATTGTTTGGAATGAGACGAGAATATATCATTTTTATGAGTTGAATAGAAACAAGTCAATATTCACAGTGTTAGTCTACTCCTTCTTTCGTCTGAGGCACTTAGCAATGGCAGTGCCATTATGTCACTAAGGGTCACTCGATCGGTTGTTGCTTTGTCTAGTTGGTGTGTTTGGACTTTTTATAGGCGAAAACTTCCAGAAACCCAAACGGCAAACCACCAAAACACTAGACAAGTAACAACTGATCGAGTGACCCTAATGGCACTCGTTCACTTATTTTATGACGGCAGTATAATTTCAGATGTATTATTATCTCTCTGTACTTGCCTCGGGATTCCTAATTTACCGTCAAACGAAATATTTGCGGTGGTATTAAGAGCGATAATTATTATAGTTGCCTGTTTGTCTCAGATTTTACTACTTAGATGATAATTTAAGTGAAAACACGATAGTGAAAAAGCTTGTTATGTTCTACAAGTTGATCATTTATATTATACAGGGTTATATTTATTAGTAGTAACAACTTTTTTAAAGAATTAACATGTTTGAGCAAAGTTTTAGAATATAATTAATCCCACCACCTAATTTCGCCAGAAACTTTGATTTTTAAATGAAACACTCTGTATATTTTAGTGCTGTTAGATAGAGAAATTAATTCTGAATAAAAATACAACTACTATACTATACTGATAAAATATATACTTACTATACTGATAAAATAATAAAATGGTCAGATAGTGTTAAAAAAAGAAAGTGTGTTGAAGAGAATTGGAGACAAATATGTCCCATGAATTTTTTTAGCTCCTATAGGAGCCCTTATAAGGGCTAGTTGGGAGAAGGAATAAAAGGGTGGTTCATATACTAAGACATGAGGGCTGACCAAAGATAATTTGAAGAGGGAGGTGGGAGCATACAGGTAGGCAGACTTTGAATGAAATACTGCTCACAAATAACAAGGAATGAGGGTGTAGAAGTTTTAGAGAAATAAAAGAATGGGCTAACGATAGGTCGGCATAAAGAGCTGTCTCAAACCAGATTGATTACTTGATAGTGATGATGAGTTACACATAACTGCCGGACTGTGCCTATCATCTATAGGTTCAAAATTAACAATTCTTTCAGATATAAAAATTTTAAACAAAAATATTCTGACATGAAAATGTATCTAAATATAACCATCCCTTTCATGCCGCTGGGGCGTAACCATTCCTTTATTTATATGTTTTCACAAACTTATAATTGATGTCATCCCGACAGGAGATCTGTATCCAGTTCGATGAAAAACACAGTACCCAACAATTATTGAGAACTTTAATTTCTCATTTTTTTTTCAACTCGACTTAAAAGTTAGGCTTGTCTACGAACCTCTAAACATAGTCCTTCGAACCAAAATTTTAATAAAGTTAAGAATTATCATTTTCTCTTACTCTCTCTTATATCCTTAAAAAAATAAAAACCCTTCACATGCTTTTCTATTCAAAAATAGCGCAGGGCTCGACTTCTAAATATTTTTTAAAAAATGTAAAAAGTATCAGGGTTGTTTTTTCACCTAAAGGAACAATTTTGAGAGTTGGGAACCAAACAAGTCCGTAGGTGCTTGATTGATTTTTGAGATACGAGGTTTAGAAATTCACAAGTCGATATCGGGTTTTAGTGGACCAAATTTTACAAACAAAACTTGCTTTAAAGGGAATTTCTTCTACTTTATGGAAATCTCAAGTCCCAATGGGGTAAACGTCCTTATATGGGAAAATCGTTCCTTTTTCTATTTTCAGATACTGTGTTTTTTGGTGTATTTCCTCTCAATCATTCCCTTCGACTGATTTGAGCAAATCGTGATCATTTTAAATTTCCATGGATTTGTTATTTCCGTTTTTGTGACGCAAAGGCTGACATTATTCAAAACACACTTAGCCACTTAATCCATAAAATATTTATCTTTCCTTAGAAGTTCGGGTTTTTATGATTTTACACCGAAAAAACCAGATGTTGTAAATATTACTTTTAGAAATAGTTATTTATGGTACTAGTGGGTAAAGTAAGATATTGCCCATGAGAAAATTAACCTGCGAGGCGTCAACCAAGCAGGTTAATTTTCGAGAGGGCAATATGGGTTTACCCATGAGTGCCATACAAGGTTTTATCCAATAAATAGCTTAGAAATTTATATTTTTATTAAAAATTTTAATGACATTTACAAGAAAATAATTTGACAAGTGACAGTTGAGTGGGTAAAATAAATAACTATCCACTCAATAAAGTAAAAGCCACGCTGGGGTTATTATTGAGTTTATCTATTTAAAATAAAGCTGGTAATTGTCTCATTATCTGTATGTATTGGATAAAATATATTTTTTCAGTTTTATGCGACGGGATGTTGGTCCGCCATTTTTTTAATATGAAATTATTATTTATTTTGAATCAAATCTCAATTTCGTGTGCTAAATATTTGTGTGCTATATATTTGTTGTTACGAAGGAATTATGGAGAGTTACTGTGATTAGGATTTTACTTTTACACCAACAGACTTTTAGACAATTGTACTCAAGTTCTGAGACCTTGTAAGGTAAGTTACTGTCTGAAATTTATGTATTTATTTATTTTAGATCGTAGAAAAAATGTTGTTTGTATTACGAGCGAAAAATGTGATTTCTGCTGAGCGTGGAATTTGCTGATCGAGGCGTCTAGCCGAGATCAGCAATCAGACATTTTGCGCTCTTAATACAAAAATAACTATTTCCTACGAGCTAGTTAGTAGTTAGTGCTTAGTTTCGTCCAATGAATAAAATTATTTCTAAGACAATTTTTGCGTGATTTTGTGCCTCCCTCGACTTCGTCTCATCAAAAAAACTTTAGTCTTGAAAAACTGACTTAGTTCGCATAATATTCAATTCTAAGGGTTAATAAATAATTTAGGCGTTTTGTTTGTATGTCATCAAACTTAAAGTTTTCTTAGTGTAGACTGGACAAATAAAAAAATTATTTATTAGTAAAATGACTAAAAATTAATATAGCATACTATTATTCAAGTAATAAATTTACTTCAAATATTTACAATAAAACAAATTCTAGAAATAAAACTTTATTGCCCAGAATTTATTGTCAGTAATTTTAAAAAATAAAACATGTCGAAAACCAAAAATAAACGCGAAAATGTCGTTAAAATGTGATAATTTAGATCTGCTTCAGTGGAGAGATTACACATTACAAAAATAAAAAAAAAATAAAAAGAAAACATGAAACATAACACATTAATGAGCTCTCTTTTAAAATTTGTAAAATTAAAATGAAATGGTGGAATTAACATTTTTATTTATATTTCAGTGTAACTTACACCGAAAAAAAGGTGTCATTAATAATGACCGCTTTTATTGAATGGAGATTTCTCCCGTTAGATTAGACAGGGACAAAAGTTCTACCCAAAAAGGATAGAAGACATACATACACTCCCACTTCCACCCAACCAAACAAATTCTGTATTTGTTCTTTGTTGAACAAATACAATATTTACTTGGCCGGGCGAAAAGTGTAAATATATTAAAGAAATTACTGGCGCCATCTAAATTTTAGTAGAATTATCTTATTCTACAGATTCACATTAGCTATGTTCGTTCCTGCCACTCAGTGCTCCACTTTCCGGCCAACCAAATAAATACTGTATTTGTTGTATGAAAAACAAATAGAGTATTTTTTTGGTTGGCTGGAAAGTGTAGCACAAATAAGATAGAGATAGGGTAGACGTCTTTTGTTTCATAATTCTAGTTGTAGAGAGCTCCATTGATGTTTAAAATTCGTTGACTTCATGTATATATATATATATATATATATATATATATATATATATATATATATATATATATATATATATATATAATGGATGGTTCACCCAGTAACACTAAACTAAAAACTTGACCAATGAAATTTCAGAATTATTTGTAAATTTCTATTGGTTAAATTTTTAAATTAGTTAAGTGTTAATGATTGGGTAAATCAACCTTAAATTCATAATATTAACGAAATTTCATTAATTAAATAAATTTAACATTAATATGATAAATTTTAAGCATTGATATGATGAAACTTACTTTGATACAATTAAAAACATACATTCGCTTGAGATTCATGGTATTTTTATTGATATAACGTATAGTTTTTTTTTCTGAAAAGTCTAACAATATGAAAAAAAAAGTTCATAGTAAAGCAAATGCGTACTTTAATGGATTTTTAAAACGTAGTTTCAAAAATCCATTAAAGTACCTGTAGAAAAAATTGATACAAATAAAACTGATTTCTGGTTTAAAATTCGTGGAATAGAAAGAAACAACAAATTGAAAGGATTTCATTTACCAAAAGGATTACAGCCAGTGAGTCTGTAATTTACAGATATCAATACCAACCAATTTCTGTAGTAGTTTTATTTTAAACTTGATATTAATCGAGATTTTATTTAAATCTAACCAATTAAAGTTAATCGAAATTTGTTACACAATAAAACTACAAAAGTTGCGTTGAGTTTCTCTTCGATTGGGAATAAACTGTGCTGACGAGACCAAATAAGGACGAAACAGCGTTGCCCACAGTGACACACAGTGACCTTGTTTTGAAATACAAGCTTTACTGATCAGTGCTGAATTTCAACCAATATTTTCTTCTGTTTGTCCAATAGGCCACTAAATAAGATTTAAATTTGTCATAGCGCGCTAGAGCGATTAAAATTAAGAATCATCAAATGATCAACTAATCTAGTAATAAAAATTCTATACCTCAATCTCAAATTACCAAAAATAAAATTCTAGTCTATTTTTAACTAACTAATATCTGTTTTGATATATTTTATTTGACAATTCTCTTTGCTCGATAGTTTATAAACATATAAATCTGGTGTGGGGACTTAAGTGGCTCGGAAATGTTTAACACCTAAATATACTTAACTCCGGCGGATGTTGTAAAAATTTGAATGTCTGAGCTGATTTTTCGAAAAGGCAATCCAAAAGCTTTTGATTTCACACATGTGGTAAAAAGAAAGAAATCCATTCCTTGGATGAAGTTATTAGTTCCAAGAACATGGTTTGATGCAGCTCTCTATTTCACCTTATATTTTTCCAATTCTTTCATTTCCCTAAAATTTCTACACCCTACATCATTTGTTACTTGTGAGCAGTATATCATTCCCTGCGGCACACCTTTCTATTTACTCCTAGCTATTAATTTACAATTTTACATGTAATGTTGATTTCAAACTGTAAAATTACATGTAAAATGTGGTTAATTTTACATGTATCTACATTAAATCACATTTACATGTGTAATTACATATTAATTTTTTATAGCTTACGTAGTCTAACATTTCTTGAACCACCTTATTTTCAAAAAGTGCTTTCAAAACTATTTGTTATAAAATTGGATTCATCATTTACGATTTCGAAGTTTTTCCCAGTTTTACCTGCCAGGTGTTACGGTCGAATTGGCCAAAATTGATTTCAAATCGGAAAACTTGATTTATTTTTCCTAAGATATGGAATATAAATGACGAGATTTGTCAGGATTCCTGATTCAGGAAAAACTAAATCCTATCTTTATCAATCTTTAACTTCTCGAACATATTTTGCCATATCAACATTCTATTGTTATCGGCTAGAGAAGCTCCAAACGTTTGCAAACTGCAGAAAATCAATTTTCCTTTTCTTAAGCACACTGAGAATTTTTTGCAGTAATGTAAATAGCTATAAGCTAAATAAAAAGTTTATTTATTTTATTTTTTATAAAAAAAATATTGCAACGACCCTGTTACAAAAGCCACGTTTACGCATAAACGACCATATCGAGCCAATTTGTCTATTTCGGTCGGTATTTTGACTAGCTAGATGGGCCTCAGACAAAACAGCATGGCTTTCTAGATGTCAAAGGCATTAAGTGCCGACATCTGGTGCATTTGCTCGTCAAAGAGATGTTCAAATTAGAATTTTATGCTAAGAGATCAACAGTTTCGTCATAAATTTAAAAACCTTAGTTTCGACGTAGAATCTCTATTTACTAACGTTCCCGTTCCCGATACAATAAATATTATACGAGACCTACTTACAACTGGAAATCTTGACCCTAAGTTATGTAAATTATTTGAAGCTTGTCTGACATCTACATATTTTCTGATACAGGGAGAGTTCTATGAACAAGTGTCAGGCGCCGCAATGGGATCCCCATTATCACCCCCTGCGGCCAATGCTTTCATGGAATACTTCGAGAAAAAAGCTATTGAGTCATTTCCATTAAAACCTAAAATTTGGCGCAGATACGTAGACGATGTCTATGCTATTTGGCCCCATGGCATGGAAAGCCTTCAAGGTTTTCTAAATCACCTCAATACCCAACATAAATCTATACGGTTTACGATGGAAATTGAGAACAACGGATCACTTCCCTTTTTGGACGTTTTGGTTTACAAAACGGAAAATGGCTCAATATGACACTCGGTATACAGGAAGAAAACCCACACTGACAGATACCTAAACGCATTTTCACATCACCATCCCTCTCAAAAACGCTCGGTAGTTAATTCACTTGTTCATAGGGCTTTCATGATTTCAGACAAGAATTCCCTAGACACAGAACTCCTTAAACTAACCAAAGCCTTGACCATGAACGGTTATACCAAAAAAGACATTAATAAGACCATATACAAATACAGAAATCCCAGACCCAAACAACAGGACAATAGTGACAATGACAGACAGACACAAGTTATACTTCCCTATGTAAGCGGTATCACGGATAAAATAGGTAAACTTTTGAAGAAGTCAAATATTAAGCCTATATTTCGGTCCAACCAAAAATTAGGTCAATGTTTGACTTCAACAAAAGACAAAATACCCCTGAGTTCAGAAGGCGTATATAAAATACCCTGCTCCTGTGGTACGGTTTACATAGGTGAAACTAAGAGAAAAATTTCTACAAGACTTCAAGAGCATGAGCGCAATATAAGAAAGAAACAAATTTCCTTATCGGCAGTAGCCGAACATGTACATGAAACAGGTCATAAAATCAATTTGTCTGAAACAAAACAAATATTAACAGAAAACAGAAAAATGCCAAGGAAGATACGGGAATCGATAGAAATCATCAAGCATCCTAACAATATCAATCGGGACACTGGTTACCACTTACCTGCAATATGGAAGTCTTTGATAGGAAAAACCTCGTCACGGGTGAATAACCACAACTCGTCATAAATAGTGACACAAGTTGATTCGAAACTTAGTTTCAGATTAATCCCTGAAGATGTCTCTAGTAGTAAGAGACGAAACGTCGGAAAGTGAAAATCCATTAACACGGTCTAAACCCGAAAGTGAAAGTTCTTTATATCTTAATGGCCGTGAAAGCTTAAAATCTAAAACCTTAGTTTCATATTTTTACGTAGGATTTTGGTGAACGATTTACGCGGATCATCCTATCAAAATGATCCGATTGCCTTCAAACTCGATATTTAAACATTTTATTTAAATTTTTAAAAAATATCAAAAACGTAACCGTCTAGGTTAAAAACAAGGTTTGTTTACTGGTGAACGATTTATAAAAGCGTCCCCTTTAAATATTTAGTTTTAAAGTTTCAGATTGTTTGGAGGCCAGCGTAAATCGCTCACCAGCAAACTATCATTATTTTTTAACTTAATGGATTGATTTTTTGATATTTTGTGTATATTTATATAAAATGTTTAAATATTAAGTTTGAAGACAATCGGATCATTTTAAAGGGATGTGCTGCTTATATCGCTCATGGGTTGTGGAGTTAGGTTTTTTAACCTTTTGCCGGCAAAACATACCACCTGTGGTTTATACTGTGCCATTTTGTTTTATCGCTAATGTTTCTACTTTTGCTGGTTTAGATACATCTCATAAAAATTTATCCTTAAAATAGGACACACAATAAAGCAAATAATAAAAAGCAGGACATATTTTATGGATTTAAAATACCAAACTCGCTATAACTTTGAACTTTTCAACATAAATGCTTCAACTTTTTTAAAGAACAAGTATGAAAAACCGGGCAAAACTTTAAATCTCTAGCTGAAATTGTTTGAAAGTTATAGTGACATTGATAGATAATAGTTATTTATGGTACTATAGTGGGTAAAGTAAGATATTGCCCATGAGAAAATTAACCTGCGAGGCGACACCCAAGCAGGTTAATTTTACCCATGAGTGCCATACAAGGTTTTATCCAATAAATAGCTTAGGAATTCATATTTTTATTAAAAATTTTAATGACATTTACAAGAAAATAATTTGACAAGTGACAGTTGAGTGGGTAAAATAAATAATTATCCACTCAATAAAGTAAAAGCCACGCTGGGGTTATTATTGAGTTTATCTATTTAAAATAAAGCTGGTAATTGTCTCATTATCTGTATGTATTGGATAAGATTTATTTATAGTAGCCATAGTTTACTATAGTAAGCTACAAACGTATTTACCTAACTTTATAAAACATATTAAGAAAGAAAATATAATATGATAATAAAACAAGAAATAAATACAGAGTTTTCCTCTGAGTTTTATATTTGGCTAAATCTATGTATGGCTTCTGAAAATATAAAGCCACAAATATTTTCAGGAACCTTTTAGTATTAATTGCCGTGTTTGCCGTAGCTGATTCTCAGAATCACTGATTCCTGTTTTAGTTCGTTACCTTTGACTACACCAAATAAATTGCACAAATTGAATTAGTTTCTGTACAGTCAAAAAACAAAGTTATTTCAAGAACACTTTAACGTAGCGACTTTTGGATCAAAGATTTTCTACGTGGTCCAAATTTCAAGTCTACATATCAAAACGTTCTTGAAATACGTAGTGTAAATTTATTCCGCAAAGGATTTTAATCTTTAAACGAACTGAATACAGTTTTTGACTATAGTCAAAAACTTGATTTGTTGCCTTTTTTCAAGTTTCTGGACGATTTAACGCGACATGTCGATTAGTCTGGAAAATGTGTAACCGTGGTAACTCGATAACGTTTCGAGATAAATACTTTGAATTTGGCTTTTCTCTCAAATGCAGGTTTCCCGGCTTTTGGTAAAAATAGAACTAGGGGATAAAAGGGGGCAAAAACTCATCATAGATTTATTCTAATAAAGCAATAGATTCTTTGCGGACTCATAAATTTGCAACTATTTAAGTACTAAGCGGTACTAAGTAAGTCTTAAAATAAGCAACCTTAATAAATTTCTGATTATAACTATAAATATACTGAATTTATTTGAGGGTTTAATTTATCTTCGATAAATTAAATTAGTTACGGTCCATTTGAACCGAGAAAACATCTGAAATTAGATTTATATCTAACGCGAAGTATACATAACCCAGACAGCACATAATAACTATTAGATATCCAGGGGATATACTTTTTGGATATACAGTATATTCAGTGGATAGCCTGGATTTCCATTAGATATCCCATGGACATGGATATCCAGGATATCCATGGATATCCACGATAGATATCTAATGTATATCCAGTGGATATACTTTAGGGAGGTTAAAAAAATAGATGTCCACTGGATATCTCGTGGATGTCCATTGGATATCCTGGATATAGGCGGACATTTGGACTTTTTCCAATGGATATACTCTATATCCAGAAAGTATATCCCCTGGATATCTAATAGGTATTATGTGCTGTCTGGGAACTTACTTTTAATTACATAACTAGAGATAAAAGTAGAGTTTTTCATAGTTAACAAGTGAAAATATTTAAAACGAGGCATGAGCAGAGTGTGCAAAATATTCATACTTTCCTCTAGAGTATTGCATATTATTTTTTCTGCGAAATTAAAACACATACTTGTAAAATGTAAAAGTTGCGTAACATAATATTTGGATGACGCCATTTGACGATAATAAAATAGCTCATTATATTTCAATTGTTTTTCTTTCATTAATTAAAAAAAATCGCTTGATTTTAACTTCCAAATTCAATTAGCATTGATCGGCTGTAAAAAAGGAAGCCATTAGCTAACCTAGAGCCCGTCATTTTCCGGTAAATTTAATAAATCCCGGTGTCTAGTAAACCGGAAATTGTCGATGACATTTTGTCGTGTTCGACAAAACGTTTTTGGAGACATTTTACTTGAGAAGCCTAAACCAGGGTTAATGTTAGGAGTATTGATCTCTGTTGAAAATAGGATTGGGATTATTCCTTTTATTTGAAAATCGGATATAAAGTTTTTATATTTAATAATCTTTTACATTTTTTCTCAAAAGATTTTATAGTGTTTGACCACCTTAAGGCATATTCACAGGCTCGCATAGCAAGAACAGTACATAAGAATGCGATAGTGTGATTAGCTTACAAGATATATGATGGCACGTCAAGCCAATCACGGCATCACATTCTTATGTACTATGCTTGTTATGCGAGCCTGTGGATATACCCTTAACCGTCGCGACGCGTCGTTATAATATTATTATACTATTCACAACGCGTAGCGCTAGAATAGTATTATATTTACTTACGGTAGTTTTTAATTTTCCAAAATCGCCAAAAAACGTCATAGACAAAAAAATCTGGGATACAAATGTGTTTCATGAAAAAATAAGAAACTGAACTGAAAATTCCCGTCTTTCCGTCAATTCGTCTGATGTCACGATTTTTGTGTACACAATAACTAAAGAACAAATTATCCGATCGACTTCTAGAAGTCTATAAGGAGAAGATTCTTATTGTTTTTAAAAATGTCCCCCACAAAAACAAAAAACTTATTGTTTTTTTTTAATTAAAAAAAAATTATAAATTTTTTCGGTTTTCAAAAAAGAGCTTTTTTTAATTGTATTTTTTTTAATTGTATTTTTTTTATTTGTTTTGTTTTTTATATGTGTTCATGTGTTACATGAAAAAATAAAAAAAAAAACGTCTTGTATAAAAAATTAAAGTTCTGCGGCATTCTCACTCTCTCACGTACCAAGAGAATCTTGAACTAATAATTTACAAATTTAAGATTGTTCTTGCAAGAAAAAAACATAATTCGACGTTGTTTGCAGCTAGTCTAGACAGATAATATATTATCGATAATATAATAAACTTCTTGAGAGTCTGCAGAATAATTACTTCAAAGTTCTTTGCGTGAGCACTGTAAAAAATAAATTTGTAATTACACATTATTCTTCACGTAAATGTGATTCAATTCAAATACATGTAAAATTTACTAGATTCTACATGTAATTTTACAATTTTTCATGTAATTTTACTATTTTACATGTAATTTTAATTTTTTTTATGCATATTACATGTAAAATTACACGTAAAATCTAGTATCATTAAAAAGACTTTATCTGACATATGTCAACACTAAAAATTCTTAATAATTTTCATTTAATCAAAATATCAAGGGGGTGAGGGTCATGTTAATGGTATAGGAAAATAGCGTTACAGGGGGGGGGGGTCCAAAATGATCATAATTTGCGTTACGTAATACTTGAACGTTCCCTAGTGAGGTCTTTTCTATTTTAAGCAAGTTTATACCAATATAGTTTTTTTATTTTCAGATTTTGATGGATCGGTAGCCAACACATCCAGCCTGGATTGTTTAAATTTGATAGTCCAAAGTATAACGAATAAAAAACAGGAAAGTCAGGAACAAACGTAAATTTCGATTAAATGTTTGAATAATTAAATTAAATTCAATATTAAATTCAATATTTAAATTAATTTATAAAATAAAACAAATCTGTACAATACTTTAGTGCCTTAGGAAGAAAAATTTTGTAGTTCCTGTTTCAAATAAAGTGTCTTAATATTTTTATTTCTATTTATTTATTATACTGTTCACAGGGCGTAGCGCTAGAATAATATTATACGGTAGGTTCGATTTTTTCGAAAATTTTCAAAAATCGTCCTAGAAAAAAATTCTTGAACATAAATTTGTTTCAAGATAAAATAGGCATTTTCTTTTCAAATGTCCGTCCGTCTGTCTGTCTGTCTGTCTGTCTGTCTGTCTGTCTGTCTGTCTGTCTGTCTGTCCGTCTGATGTCACGATTTTTCTGAACACGATAACTCAAGAACGAATAATCCGATCGACTTGAAATTTTCAGGAAAATTATTTTTTTTAAAGTATTTGGGAAATGGAGTATACTATTTACTATGAATACTATATAATGGAATACGTAGTATTACATATCTTCATGGCTTGTTAATTTAATTATTCGGTAGAGTTTCTTTATTTTTTATATTAATATAAAAAACTACATTCTCGTCTTGATTTTTTCTCGAAATCGAGATAAAACGATAAATCTCGATTTCTCAAATCTAGTGAAAAATTAATTAACCGGAATTGACTTAGTTTCAAGATACAACAGTATAGAATTAAGGTATCGATAAGATATGCCATCAAAAATAAGTTTTTTTTTTGACTATTTAAATAACCTATAAAATTTTTGTCATAACTTGTCATGCATATTTGTAAAAAAAAAGAAAACCATCGGTTTTCTAAATTCTTGTTTAATTTTATCTCAAAAAACAGTCTAAATGTCCGTAAAATATGAAGATAAATCAGAAATCGAAGATACAGAAGATGATGAAATCAATGAAGTAACAAAACGAATATTGGACAACAGTTTACCAGCTGATTTTTCTTTCAGAAAGTACAAGAACATAAATGGTAGGTAGGGGAAAGCGGGGAAATGCTATACACTGGGCAATACCGAGCATAAAATGAAATTTTTCTATTTTACGACTCTTCTAAGCTCATAATCACACGCATTTTGTGTGTTCTTATAGGCCCATAAGAGGTCTGTACTTTTTGTTCTTAAAGTTCAATTTTCTACAAAATTTTGTGTTTAGGTTATTTTTACCATGTTAAAATTGTGGCTTGGTTAATTGCAGTAAAAAAGAGAAGAGATATAAAATATATCAAAATATCATTTGTTCTTAGGATTTTAAACATGGTGTAAACTGTAATGCCAATCCAAAACAAAAATCTCTAAATCAGTCATCAATTTAAATGTAAGTTTTTTTTTAATTTTAGAGCAAAATAGAAAAAATTGTATAAAGCACTCGTTTCATAACACGTTTTTAGCGCACTAGTACTTTAGAAAACTTACCGCAAGCGGCTCGTTTTCTAAACTTGTACTCGTGCGCTAAAAACGTATGTTATGAAACTAGTACTTTAATATACTAATATTTTAAATAACGAAAAAAAAATATATTTTTGTCGAAATATAACCCAAGATTTCAAAAACGTAGAAATGTAAAATTGGTACCTATTATTAATTTTATTGAAAACTAATAATTTTTTAATAATTTGATATTTTTTATCAGTCTGTGACAAAGTCTCTTGACATATACTGAAATATTTACGCATAAAAAAGCCATTTTATTGGTGTTTTATTGGGTAATATCATACTTTTATCTGATCCAGACTGGCATAAAGGACGTCTTTTTTGCGTCGATATTTCGATAGCAGACTGTGTTTTTTTAGGAGAACTTAAGGGTCCTATTGAATAAAAAACATACCAGTATATGTCATAATACACAGGGTTATTCTTTTAAATGATAAACCCACCGTAACTCTTGAATGGGATGAGATATAAACGTTATATTTGTAATATGCGTATCACACAACAAAAACTATCATTTGTCATATTTTTCTATTGTTTGTCTGTTTGTTTTCATATGAAATTTTTAATATATATGCATACATACATTGTATGCAAAAAATATTAAAAATTTGAATAATTTTGGAGAGAAAAAATCTTCAAAAAGAATATTAAAAAATTAATAGTAACACAGTTAAATAAAGAATTTTAAGCTTTTTAAAATGTAATATCACAAGACCTAGGGTGCCATTTAAAATATTGTTTCTCATTCCCCTTTCGCCACCTTACCGAATTAAAAATTGAAAAATATGACAAATCATAATTTTTATTGTGTGATTTTCATATTCCAAATTTAAAGTTTATATCTCATTTCGTTCAAAAGTAACGGGGTGTGTACCATTTAAAAGAATAACCCTGAGTTATACATTTCGCTTAAATAAATATATTAAAAGAAAACAAGAATTAAAAAAAGACAACGTTAGGTTCTTAAGCAACTCCTTAATGAAACAATGGAAAAAAACCTATATCGATATTTTTATTAATAACTAAGAATTTTGGTCTCAAAAAGCTTTAGAAATGCCAAAATTTGCATTTTAACTAATCGCAACAGTGCCCTAAGACTTACTTATACATACATATTTTATTTATTTTTTCCAATATTGCCAAGAAAACACTTTTTTAAATTCAAAAATATAAGACTATAGTCTTAGTTAATCTAAGTAGTTAAGCTTTTAAGCTTAAAAGTAATTTCACTAATAAAAGAAAGAAAAAATTGAAAAGCCGTTTTTTTTTAACTGTTCAATACAATTTTATTTATTATTGACGTGTTAACTTACACAAAAGTTTATTAACTTTGCGACTAACTGTTTTTATAATTTTCTTAACACCCTGTAAAGAGTTATTTACCAGGCATCAAAATTAATGACAGTTTAAGTCAATTTTTTAAATTTTGAAATATACAAAAGTTTTACACAAAACACAATGGAGGCCCCAACTAGTAAAGATATTCCAGCAGATTTTTCTTTTAAAAAAATGGTTAATTTAGATTCAGCAACGTTTTTAAAAGGTTAGTTGGAAAAATAGATAGATAAGAATATTTACATTTTAAAGCAGTATGTAT
The DNA here is from genome assembly GCA_958510825.1 of Brachypterus glaber. Lineage (NCBI taxonomy): Eukaryota > Metazoa > Arthropoda > Insecta > Coleoptera > Kateretidae > Brachypterus > Brachypterus glaber. Next base: position 30,490,760 of record OY294053.1, read on the forward strand.
TACATATCTAGAGGGTGAATATTTACCCGAGCGTGAAAAATACTTTTCTCTGGAGTAATGTACACTATTTTTTCTACAGAACGCACATCTGCAAAAGTATCACATTTGACAGCATATTTTTTTCCAGATGTTGGTTTAGAGGGGGTCCGCTCAACTAGAATTGGAGCCACACCGCAGAAGAAGGGTGACAGATTTTTGACACGATCATTGTGGCTAAACAATAATAAATTAAAAAATATTAAAGATATGGATCTGCTGGTTAAAGAAATCCTAGTTTATCCCGAACAATTGGGCTGGATAGATTTTTCTTTTAACTACATCACCAAAATCGATGAGGTAATTATTTATAGAAAGTAGTAAAAAAATGTTATTGCTTTTTTTACTTTTCTCGACGTTATCCGGGAAAATTGTGAATAAGATAACTCGAGAACGCTTTAGCTTAGACTTCAATTTTGGACCATAGCTATGCATAGGTTGCTTATACAAAGTTCTAGGCTGGGATTGTGTTTGGTAAAAACTATTTTTTCCCTTTTGATTTTTTTTTTTAATTTTAGAGTATATTAAAGTTTCCACAACTGAAAATCGCCTATTTCCATGGAAATTGTATTACTGAACTGGAAGAAATTTACAAATTACGCCCTCTGAAGGAGCTAAGGAGTATAACTTTTCAGGGAAATCCTATTTCTAACAATCCAAAGTATAGGCACTACGTTACTTCAGCCTTACCTCAGGTGAGAGAATATTAAGCGAGATATTCCTAGTTAAAATTACTCTACTTGATATAAGAAAGAGAGGGAAATTGTAGCATTTGACGTCATTATTTTATAATATTATTATCTTCGTTATTTTTGGACCAATTTTACTGAAATTTGGAATATATCCTTAAGAGTCAATTTTTGCAGGAATAGAGTGTAGTTTTTTTTATTTTAGGTTTTTAACCTAGATTTTTCTCCAATAATTGGCATTGACAAGATGAAGGCCTGCCTTCCAGAAGTTCAAAAGAAAATAAAAGAAGAAAAATTCAAAAAATCTTCGACGGCAAAGCGTTAAAAAATTTTGTACTTTTTTAGTATTTTTTATGGATAAACGTTTACCCCCCAAGAATCTTTGTTATATTTTTTGTTATTTTGAATAAAAAAATTAAAAATTAAAACAATATTGGTTTAAAATAAAAGCAGTTCTATCACTTTGTAGTTATTCAAATTTTTTTATTCCAATATTGGCGAATGCGACACTTGAGATGCTGACTACCCCCCCCCTCCAAGCAAAAATCCTATTTACGCCACTGACCCTAAGGTAATCAACTTCAATCAAGCAAACCATTTGATTTAACTATTTAAGTTTAAGTTTATTCGGTTACAGTCATACTTTATCTGAATATTACGTACTTGTTTTCAGTAATTATTTCTCTGTGTGTACATAAAACCTATTAAAAGGTTTTTGAATAGGGGCAAGTAAAATAAAGCCTATTTTGTCGTGATCATTGACTCGACACCCTTAATTTGACCTGGATTCCATTCATCTGAAAAGTGTGTCACTACCAGGCCACTTCAGTCACAACGTAAAGATCGAAATTTCCCGGAAAATTCCGCCGAGTTTTCTGGAAAAAGTCTGGTGATGTGGTTTAAATAGGCCACTGGTCCGTCGGAGTAGGCGAAGTTTTTTTTTTGTTTAATAATACTGACAGAACAAAAATAAATAATATTTATTGGTATATTGGTTAAAAAAAAATTGTATGACCCCATAATTCACCAAATTTCCCAACGGGGAATATCTTCCCAACTGTGTCTTTTCACAAGTTCATCACTTTACTTTTTGCATTACAAGAGTATTATATGTTATAACATATACCTATAGGTATGTCATACACATGGGTGTTATTAGGAGGAGGACTGGAGCCTAAGCCCCTAAAAATTTTTTAACCCCCACTACCGCTTCTAGAATTCTATCACAGTGATTAATTTTCTTCTTAATTTTCTTCAAAAAAAAAAGTCATAGGGGGCGTAAATGCGTGTATTGGCAAGTATTTGAATAATGTTATTAACTAATTAATCGGGCCAAGCAAATATGCAATTATACTACGAGCTTACGTGTTTATAACTCTCCCGCCAGGGGGAGTTGGGAGTTCGGGTTAATAAATTCCGACAATAGTGTCGAAATTAAACAGCTCGTCTGCTAATATAACCCAATTATGGACGGCTTTTTGCAAAAAGGAACCATCCCACAAATTTAAAAATTTGACATTCTTACAGCATAGGTTAAAATTTATATAGGTATAAAATTAATGATAAAGAACATTATTTTCAAAACTTGGAATTTTACATAAGGCAGCCGAATTCGCGAATCAAATGTCATTTTTTAATTGAAATCCATAAATTTTATTGATTTTCTGATGATAACTATTAATATTATCAAAACATGAAATTTTTATTATTAAAATTATAGTTTAGGCTCTAGAGGGAAACAAACATGCATGCACACATACATAACCCTTCTTCCTCGTTGCTGTTACAGCAACTACAGTAGTCGGGTAAAATTTGAGTTAACAATTGAGTTTTTAATAAATACTATTTAAATATAAGGAAAAGGCTCTCTTAAAGTCCTTTGTATGTAAGTTGGGGGAGTAATAAAGATAAAGTGGTCAATAAAATAAGAAAAAAAATACTTAATTTTGGAAATTTCCGCTATACTAATTTTAATTACAAAAAAACTTAATGAAAAAACTAAAAAATATATATCCAAATTAAAAACTAGCAATGCTTTGCGTTTGTCAACTTAAGGTCGTAGCTACGACCTAGGTCATGACAGTATATAAGGTGTGTTTTATTATTCCCTCGGGAAATTTTGAAATTTCCCACAGTAATCAGCTTTTTTGCGAATTTTTCTTCAGAGACCAATCTTGTCAAACTTTTTTTTATTAATATTTAATAAAATTGTTATTTATTAAATAAAAGTCCTACATAGGTCGAATACAATTACCTACACCGACATTTTGACAATAGAAAAAAGTACTGTGAAATGGAAAAACAAAAGCATTGGGTTTCATAATATCAGCAAAAATCACTAGTGTTGTAATGTGAACATTAATAAACCGAAATGTGTGCATAATACTAAGTAGAACGTATTATATTATGCACCTAGTGTGTTTGGTGTTCGAGACTGAAGTTTTTTTTTGCTGAGACGGAGTCGAGGCAAAAAATCAGTACGTATTGCATACAATATTTTTGCCACTACCTAAATCTAGTAACTCCAAATATTACTTAAAAATATAGTTTAAAAATTATTTCGACAGCTGTCAGATTGACAAATAAGTTGAAAAAAATTAGTTGTCATAAAATTTTTTATTTCAAACCGTAGTCAATAAATAGTGAGTTTATTAATTTTATTGTTTGTCAATTGTTTGTAAACAAGTCTTGACAAGGGTCGATAATATGTAAGCTAAAACCTAATTAGGTAGAAAAATAGTAGTTTTCGTAACGAGTAAGCGACTTTAGTGCACGAGAATGAACTTTTTTTGACGACGCGCAGCAAAGTAAAAAAATCATTCGAGTGCACTAAGGACTTGTCGCAAACGAGTTGCGAACAACATTTTTCGTTCGATCTACAGTCTAGACTCTTTAAAAATGTATATTTTAAAGAATTACCTGTGTTTAATTTTGTTATTTCAAAATTTTATAAACGTCAAATGACTTTTGTAAAAATGAAAGCTATGTGTAATCGTTTGGATAAATGAGTGTGCATAGTTGTCATTTCATTCAAATATACACTATGTACTCGTGCGATAAAAAAATATCCTAACGAGAATATATAGTAAACATGCATTTTTCTTTATATCGTGTACGAAAAAGTATAAACTTTATACGTATACATACGTATAGAAAATATAAGCAAGCAGCGTACACGAAGTCCCTTTTCTCCACGGTTATCGACACTAAACGAAAAGGTCCATTCTGAGTTGGCCTAGTATTTTATCCCGGACTAATCCGGACATAAACGGAGTCCTACGACTCTCTGCTCCGGTTTTGGACTAATGTAAAGCACGGAGTTGCCAACTTCAACCAAAATTGGCAAAAACGAGAAACGTGGTTGAACTTATACGCCTTTTGGGAAGTATAGGTATACAAACAACGAACTAAGAACTCTTCTTTCTAGAATAGGCATACCGTTAAAATATAGTATCGCCAACATCTCGGTTTGTTTGTAAACAAATAGTAGGTATATTCAGGCCTGAACAGTAACAATTACCAGTAACTGGTATTGTTGTCTCTCTTAGAACAAAGATGTGCGAGTAAGACAGACGAATGTTTATGTTGCCGACGTTTCTGTCAGTTTTTACGAATGAAATGCCTATTCAAGAGAAAAGAGTTATTAGTTCGTTGGGTACAAACTATAGTAAACCAGAAAAAAAAAACCGTAGATTTACAATAAATTTGTAGTTAAGCAGAAAGGCGGAAATCCACTGGACCTACACTGAACCAAAATTTTACGTGATATCAATAAAAATTACATTGATTTTGTACCGGAGTATGTATTTAATTGTGACAAAGAAACTCTTATTATATCGATGCTTAATTAAGCTTAATTAAAATTGGTTTTCTAAACGTAAAATGTATTTAAATAATAAAATTCGTTAATATAATGAATCTATACATAAAGGCAAGGAATTTTAGGCATCGATACAATAACAGTGTTCATCGGTGCAAAAATATTTTCAGTGGTCGCCCAAAAGCTTTTCGGGTACAGAATAAATAAATGCTTAAATCTGTGGCTTGGTTCTAAAAGGGCCAATGTCAAAAATCAACAATTTAAGAAAATATATTTTCTTAGCTTAAGCAATAACAATTAAAATTTTGTTTATTGAAAACACACCTTGGCCCTTGTCGCTTAAAATCTACATTTATCTTACAAGCGATGACATGTGCCTTTTAAGGTTATATAAATCTGAAAAAATATAGTTTGGTTGCGTATAACTCATAATAAGGAAATAGTGACATTGGCCCTTTTAGACCAAGCCACAGAAATAAAGTAAATAAAAAATATACCATACGATTTGCAATTTTGGCGAAGGCGACTACACATCGTATCTATATTAGCCACGAATGATATGTGACGATTGTTTAAAATAATATCAATAGAATTCATTCTTGCGAGATTCGTCAAAAAGTGGCAAAATAATCTTATACATAAGTCCGGCTTCTACAAAAACACTAACCTCTTCTTCGTCGAAAAAATATGATTCGGAAAGGACAGAAATATGATAGAAAAGGATAGAAATACTTTTTACTATGCGAGAAAACCACCTATGGGTACATGGTTACTAAGAATAGTAAGTGTGACGTCATTGTTTGTTGTAGTTAACTAATAAAATGTGTGTAGTATGCTGTTCTTCATACGTATGTTATAGTTTCGATAATAAAATTTGGTTTATGTATGTAAAGTCATTGGTATAGAAGAAAGTATTATACTTTTTGGATTGCACATGTGGCAACAGTGCAAAACTGTGCTGGGGATGCTGCAATTTAATGTGTCTCTGAAAGGGGTGTGTAACGGCCAGAGAGCGAGGTGCTTGTCGTAGTTTAATGCGGTATTTTTTTTACATAAAAATGACGATATACATGACGAAAAAAATGTATAGAAAAACTTTTAGTGACCTTAAAGTGCTCTTTTAGTGACATTTTATTTAAATTTAATCACCCACTTATTCGGTCCTGTTTTTGAGCATACGCGCGACGCGTTCGGAAGTTAGTTAGTTAGTTGGTTTTTCGAGGATTAATATATTTTTTTATGAATTTGGTAAATGGTAAGTAATATTTATTTTTTTTTCTAAAATTTTAAAATATTATTATTTGTTATGTACAAATTAAAAAAAAAACGATATGAATTAGAACGTATTATTGTTTTACAGAAAAAAAATTTTATCTCCTGTTAATTCGTAGTCTATATATAGTTATAACTACACACATAAAAACAATACGCTAATCCAACAAAAAATATTTTGGATATTTTGTTTTATTAAAAGAATAAGGATAAAAATACTCAATACGTTAAAATTTTGTCTTGAAAGAAAATATGAAAAATTAAATTAGTTTGGTTTATATTCCATTAAAATACGCAAAATTTTAAAAGGAAATATGGTAGTTCGTCAAAGGAAAATTATTACTTAAGAAAACTACCTCTTTATTAAACTAAAGGCCAAGTCTGTTATTTCTACGAAATCCTTTTAGTAAATTATAGTTCAATTTCGTTAAACTAATATGTCAGAATAGGTGTTTTACATTTTGCTACAAAAAATAACTATTTAAATAAATCTTTTGGGTCTTATTATTAAAATTATATCTGGGACTATAGGAAATATTAGGCGCTTGATTTCAAAAGGGCGGATGTCACATTTTTTGCAAAATTTAGTTTTATGTGGATTTAGCATGCATTTAAAATCAGTTTTTTAACTTTTTATATAATCTAATCTAATTGATTTTACTGTCGCTAAAATTAAATTGATGATAAATATATTACCGAAAATTATAAAAAAAAATTTTAAGGGCAAGCTTTTATTGTAGCGTTGTTTTTAATAATTTTTAATCTTTTTTTTTCAGGTGTTGATATCAAGCGAGAAAATGCAGGCGAAGTTGCGATTCCAAGAAAAACTATTAAAACTCCTGCTAAACTTTGTGAAGAAAAGAGTTAATCAGTAATCGGAAAACTCTGGTCGGAAAAATTGGTTTTCCAGGGAAATCGGTGAATAGGAGTTAATTTTGGACGACTGCTTTAAATTATGTCGTGGGAAAGCATCAATTCACAAGAGTTTCCTAGATAGTAAGTTAAATATAAGTTAGGTAAAATTTAAGTTTAGTTAATTTAACACCATTTGGGAACGTTCAAGTATTATGTAACGCAAATTTTGATCTTTTGGACCCCCACCCCCCCTGTAACGCTATTTTCCTATACCATTAACATGGGCGTAACACTCCAAAATGACCCCCACCCCTCCCTAGGAGCGTTACGTAATACTTGAACGTTCCCTTTACTGTGAATAGTATATAATGAAATGCGTAGCATTACATCCCAGCAAACACACCAGCAATGGGCCGGCAACGGCACAATGCCGTAAGCCGATAAAGAGTCATCGGTCCGTTGACGACATGCCATTACCGGCCCGGTAACGGCAAGCCGATAACGGGCCGGTAATGGCAAGCCGATAACGGGCCGGTAATGGCTAGCCGGCTTTCCCGCCCTGGGATCTTAAATGCGACTTAAATGCAAGTGAATTAATTGTTAATTTAGTATTTAATAAAAAAAATGTAATTACTTACTTTTTATCTTAAAAAATCATTATTAAGAATTGTAAATAAACACATGCCACAGAAAATTTTCATTAATGAACTTTATCACTGACGCAGCAAAATCACAACACAAGAGGCCAGTTTGAGTTGAAGCTCTCGGAGCATAGTTCTATCTCTTTCTAACTACTTGTTTTAAAAGAGATAGAACTATGATCCGAGCGCTCCAAGCTTCAACTCAAACGGCCCTAAGAACACAACCCGCGCAAAACTTGCGCATGCGTCTTGACTTCTTCTCCTTCTACGCAAGATCATATTTTAAATTGGCGTTGTATCGTCGGCCACAGATCGGTCCTTTACAGGCTAGCCGATAATCGGCAAGCCAGCAATGGGCCAATAACTATTTATGCCGATTATCGTACGGTGGTTTGCTGGGATATCTTCACGGGTTGTTTTTTTTCTACGGGGTTTATTAAAAGCACTGTTTGTATTAACGCCCGTAGAAAGAAAACAAATACTGTATCTGGTCACACTGGGAGTATAATAATAAGAACATTATTTTACATGATAAAAATCGTAAGTTACGGTCCGTAACTCAATATAAAATGATTTATTGTTTAGAATGTTAAATTTATTATAATTTATCCGCAGAGAAAGCTATTAGTCATTCTTAAAAGTTTGAGATACGAAAATTGTCAGCTCTAAAAAACACTATAAAAAATTACATAATATGATTTCTGGTAATCATTTATTTCCGAATTACCACGTACGAGTAAACATTTCATAACAAATTTTGAAAAAGACGGGTTAAAAACATGTAAAATGTTACACTTAAGTACCGTCCAGAGGCTCACATAACCTTAAGCATAGCGTTATAAGCCTGGACACATCCAGTGCCGGACAAAGCCAGCCCGGGCCCCGGGTAACCTTTTTGCCAGGCACCCCATTTTTGCAAAAATAAAGTTTTCGCCACTGAAAAACAGCTTCACACCTGGCAGAATTTTTTGCCGGGCCCCTACTATCGACGCCGGGGCCCCTCGGAGACCCGGGGCTCGGGGAATCTTTCCCTAAAAATCAGCCAATAAGATACAGGACGTACACTTAGCTTCGTGTACGTCGGGCGTACAAATATCCTGTTCTTAATGTTTTACCGTGTTGGCGCCTTCGCCAAAATTGCAAATTTAATTATTTAATAACCCGTGCGGAGTATGGACATCGAGGCTAGTATTTTAATATTATTCATAATAATTATCTGAAAACTTTTATAATTCGATTAGGCAGAAGTTAAAATCACTATTTGCCCAAGCTCTAAAGTTTCTATAGAATCGGTAACAACTAAAATAGAACAATTTCAATAAGTACACCAAGTTTACATAATATGCAATCAAATTAATATGCATATCAAGATGACTTGTTCCACATTATACATACTCTTGATGCATATTATCAAGGCATCCTTGATGTAAAAGGCAAACAGGGCTTAACATTTACAAGGTAGCACACTGAGAATTCGTTTGGACTTTTGTTATTATTTACAAGTTGTTACAGTAAAACATAACAGAAAAACGTTATATTTTACTGCAACAACTTGTAATTAATAACAAATGTTGCCTGGGGTTCCAAATAAGCAATAACGTTGTATTTACTACGGTACCCAGGTAGCAAAATAACATGACATTCACGTGAAAGCCACGTTAATATGTGACATGTGATGTTAAGATTGTAGTCTCATTTAAAAAGAATGTAGCATGGTGGGGATGTCCTAAGTCCGCCCCTAATAACATCACACAATGACATCCCGAAAATAACGTGTTTGTGACATCATAAATCCACATTCCTGTTATATCTAATATCTTATGGATGCCGTTACTGTTACTTTAATATTTAAATAATATCCTAGGATATTAGCTTTTTCTAAATTAAAACCATTAAAAACGCTATAACCCTATAAAAAAAATCGGATTTAAAATCAATCAGTAATTGAAACAATCACAGATTGAAACAGATAGATTCTAAATACGAAATTGCAGATTAAGCGGAGAATATATTCCTTTAATCCGTGTCCGTGGTCTTGAGAAGCCCGGCAGGTAAACAGGGAATCAATTAGTGATGAAAACGAGGCAAAATACATATGCAGATTGAATCCCTCGATAATTTATTTTTTGCTTTTCCAGCTTTTTCTGAAGAAAATATCGTTTTTATCGAATGAAAATGAATCTTAATTTTAGGGGTGGCCATAAACAAAACTTACCCGGTATATGTTAACGTGTTCACTTCTTAGTTGTATCAGTTTTTTAGTAAAAACCAACTATTTGTCTAACGAATTACGTAAAAAAATAGCAAAGAACGCAAAATAATGTTCTAAAGAAATAGCAGTCCTTGAAATATCTTATTCTGTTCCTCAGAGACGGGTTTTTAATGACGTGTCGCATTCATAATCATCAATCAAGATGTTAAAACAAACTGTATCTTTTTTTTTCGAATATTAAAGTAGATAGTCTTAGATCTAAGACGATTTATCACTTTTAGTACAGGAAAGATGTACACTTACTGAATTTCAGTAATAATAACTAAAAAATTTCTTTGAGGGCAAGAGGTTAAACTTGAATCAAGTAAAAGTGCTAGGTTTGAATAATAAAATTTCTCGTTTTAAGTTTTAAAGAAACCTAAATAAAAAAACATAAATGAAAGATGCAACGAACTAATGACTCTTCTTTCTAGAATACGCATACCGTTAAAATAAAGTATCGCCAACATCTCGGTTTGTTTGTAAACAAATAGTAGGTATATTCAGGCCTGAACAATAACAATTACCAGTAACTTGTATTGTTGTCTCTGTTAGAAGATGTGCGAGTAAGACAGTCGAATGTTTATGTTGCCGACGTTTTTGTAGGTTTTAACGAATGAAATGCCAATTCTAGAGAGAAGAGTTATTAGTTCGTTGGAAAGATGGCAAGTACGGTACTGAGTAGGTTTTTAAAATACTAAAAATAATGAAAAATAGTACTAATACTAATTTCTTGGAAACAAGTATTAACTGAACTTGAAACAAATTATTGATTTTTTTAAACTTAGTTAAATATTTTTATATCAAGTATCTCTATACTTGCAACAAGTATCTTAAATACTTTATATTAGAATATTTTTTCTCTGTGTGTAAATGTTATAAATATTTTTTCTGTAGAAAATAGTTTAAGGCCTATCCAGAAGCTTGCATAAGAACATAAAACATAAGAATGCGATGGCGTGATTGGCTTACAAGATACATGGCAGCACATCAAGCCAATCACGGCATCGCATTCCTATGTATTACGTTCTTATGCGAGCCTGTGGATAAGCCCTTACAAAAAAATCATAAAGTCATTTGTGTATTTTTTTGTGTGTTAAAAAAAGCACAACTGTTGTCACAGCCAGACTATCGATAAACGTAGCCCATAAAAAATATGGGTAGCATACAAATAGGCCAATTTTGGAATAAATAGTTCGTACAACAAAATTTATTAATGCGAGGAAAATAAATAGTTGCTTTTTATGAAATTTGTAGCACCGGTCAATACTAAAACAATATTTTTTCACTGTTATTTTTGTTTTCACTTTTCTCTTACTTTTTGCATTTTCTTGTATTTCTCTTTCCTTCTATTTATAAATTATTTTCCAAGAAGTGTATAGATAATTTTTAGTTTATTTTCTATTTGTGTGCTACATACACAATTTTATATATAAAAGCATATCTAATATTTATACGCCTTTTACCCAAATTTAAATTTTTATGTACTCTATCTATACATCTTTACTAGAGCTCGAATGTTTACATATTGGCGAAAATATATGGCTTACATTTATAAAATAGAATGTAAGAAATGTAAAATCGATAGATTTTTATCTTTATAATAAGGCCAATTTAGGTATCTAGTTTTATTTTAATAAATAAATAAATCAATAGTAAACCAAAAAAAAACAAAAAAAAAACCAAAAAAAAAAAAAACAAAAAAAAACAGAAAAAACACAAAAAAAAACAGAAAAAACACAAAAAAAAACTTCAAAAAAAAACAAGCCTTAAAAAAAAAGGTTTTTTTACAACTCTAATTTTATTTTTGTTTGGGACGTAGGAAAAATATTGTCTTGTATCTTTCTTGCATTTGCTCATGGGAAACAAGTCACTTTCTAGAAAAATATAATCTTTTGTAAGTGGGCAAGTTTTTACTAGGGTAGTTTAAAATTTGGTTTTCTTAAATAAAATTTTCATTTTCATGTTTACATGAAAAGAAATTATTTGTCGATGGCGTATTTTGTGTTATTAATTAGTGTTTTATAGTTATTTCAGCCATGTATATTTCGGAAATTGCTGCAGAGGAATAATCCCTAGAGCCCCGGCCTTACACATATTCTAATTAAACAATCCTCCATGTCGTCGTACTACATGCTAGTTAATATGAAGTTTGACAGAGGACGTTACTCATAAATTTTAATTACTGAGAACAACTAATGTTGGTCTTATTATTATAAAGGGTTTTTGAGCCTTATTACAATACTAAGGCTAAGGAAAAAATAAAATGTCCTTTAAATGGTGTTTTACATTATAATAGTTATTTTTTTAACTAGTGTATTAAGGGTCACTTGCACCAATGATAGTTTAACTTTAAACTTGGATTAAATTGACGGCCGATCAATCACAACGCAGCATTTTTAACTTAAACTCGGTTTAGCTGAGATAATCCCAGACCAAAAGTTGGTGCAAGTGACCCTAAGTAGCATTTTATTCTTAAGTGAATAAAATCACTTAATACACAAGTTGAGAATTCAATTTTATCCAACACCCTTTATTTTATATAAAAATCTATAATTTAGCAAAAGATTGTGACAAAAAGATTAAGTTTTCTTAATACGCAAAAGAGTCAGCAAAACATTTTTTAGTCACTAGTGGAAAAAACTTAACTTTACATATTTAAAGTTAAAAAGTCCAAACCAAATAATAGTTATTTATGGTACTAGTGGGTAAAGTAAGGTATTGCCCAAGAGAAAATTAACGAGAGGGCAATATCGGTTTACCCATGAGTACCATACAAGGTTTTATCCAATTAATAGCTTAGGAATTCATATTTTTATGAAAAATTTTATGACATTTACAAGAAAATAATTTGACAAGTGACAGTTGAGTGGGTAAAATAAATAATTATCCACTCAATAAAGTAAAAGCCACTCGGGGGTTATTATTGAGTTTATCTATTTAAAATAAAGCTGGTAATTGTCTCATTATCTGTATGTATTGGATAAATGTAATTTATTTATTTGACTTATCTTTTGGAAAAATTCTCCTGTTGGCAAAAAACATGAAAGTTGTGGTTTTTACCCGTCCTTTTTAACAGGATTTAAAAATATTGTTTTATGCTTCCCTAAAAAAGTCTGGTGGTGTATTTTTTCAATCTAACAATTAGTAAAATTTTCAATACACGTAAATTTGAACTTATTTTTTACAGTGTTGTTTTTCTCCCAATCTTTTCCATTTTCCCAGTGATATTATTTATGAGGGACGATGCTTTAATGGTTTGTGTTATCGTTTTTTGTGGTCTTTCTGCCTCTCTTGTCTGGTAATGTTTCGTTTTAAATTACACAAGCTAGGGTTTTGGTAAACCTAAATACTTTAGTGCTAACAAAGGTTCATAAAAGTTTCAATATTTAGCGCAAATTATTTTTAATATAGTAACAAGCCGTGTAGATATGTAATGTTTCGCATTCTATAGTATACTCTTCACAGTGGATAGAATATTGCGTTTTCTCTCGATATACTGCCCAAAATAAATTTCTTTGAGCTCGTGTGCGTACTTCATTTTTGCTGTAACGGGTGGAAACACTCGTTATTAAAATCGACCGAAAAATCAATTTTTTTGCATTTTCGGATTAAGAATGCCATGAAACGTCAAGAAAAATGTCTGTCGGTCTGTCTGTCTGTCTGTCTGTAAACATAATAACTTTTGAACGGAATGTCCGATTTAAAAAATTCTTTCACCAAACGATTCAGGGCCTTTTCTGTTTGTGTCACATCAATTATGGTTAACATTAGCGTAAGGCAAGGGGGGGAAATGGACAAAAACTAATTTTTGTAGCGATATCTCACTGATTATTTATGGTAGAACAATTTTTTTTGCATAAATGAAAATAATGTTTAATTCCCTACAAAAACATATATGATCATTTTTATCGTAGGACTATTAGTTTCCGAGATATAGGCATTTTAATAAATTTTGATATATTTTTACGTTTTTAATTAGATGTCAAAATTTGACACTAGTAAAATTTTAATCATATGTAAAATTAATTGGTTTTCTTTGAATAAATTTCTGCTAATGGTGCGGCCAGAAAAACAATCCGATAAAGCTACAAGAAAAATAAAAGGATATGCACGGAAAGAAATTAGTGGGCTCTGCGCTATACATTATAAGATATTTGGTAACAGTGGCAAATTATAGTGATTTAAGCTATAGATTATAAGGGACATAATAACTAATAATGTTAAAAATAAATTGGAAACGATTATATATATTACAGACACGATTATATTTATTACAGGCACTATTATAAATTTACAGAAATTTTATTATATTATAAAAATTATTAGCACGGACAATAATTATTTAAGCTATAAATGCCATACTATTTGTTATTTTATATTATTCACTAAACAATTAAAGTATTTCATATAAATTTTTACACTGACTGCCATAATTGTAAGAGAAAGCCTTGTATTTATATAATAAGCGATTATAATTTGCTTGTTATGTGTGTTATAGCGCTCCTAGCTATAATTTTTTTTTTCCGTGTGGTTCAAAAATACAGGAAAAGAGAATTCAAGTTGATATCTTATTTAATAAACGTCCTCATTTTTCCAACCGTCTAGAAAAGGTTTACATTTTTTTATTTTTTTCCTAGTGTATATAGTGCAATCCCGCAAAACCAGGAGATTTAATTTTTTTTTACACTGAAAATTTCAGCTTAAATTAACTTTACATCGATTTAACTGTAACTTTAATTTAAGACTGAGGCAAATTTAATTATTTTTACATTACCTTCAATCTGTGGCACCCAATCCCAACTTTGTTTTCCTTAACTTAATTTCTTTGAAGAACGTGACTTCGTTTTAGAAAATTTAAGTAAGTGTATTGATATAATTTACTAAGAATTTGTTACCGAAGTAAATACTAAACCATTTTGCCTATTTTGAACCTTTCACACTTTAGTTATTGAATACAAATTGTTACAGTAAAACATAAGAAAAATTCAATTCTTAGTTTGGATTCGAACCAGTTACAGATTTCGACGTGGCGCTCTACCACCTGAGCTACCGAAACTCTCTTCTGTCCGATAGATCACTAATATTTTCGAGGGGCTGACCGCGAGGAAATCTTTTGTACAAGCCAAAGGAACTCAGGAGGAACTCTTTTCCAAAAGGAACTCTTTTGTACAAATTTCAGACGAGGTCAGCCCCTCGATAACTATTTACAGACATCGAAACTACTTCTTATAATTACCTATTAATGTATTAAATCTTAATGTCGCCAAAATGCAAAATAAAGGGAAGTAGATTTGAGGAAATATGGTATGTGTAATATTTACTAAAATTAGCCTTTGCGGGTAAAGTTTAAACTAGTTACGCTAAACTTTAGCATTTAACCCAGTACAATAACTCGCATAACTTGCGATTCATTATCATTTAAAATCTTGATATATGAATACGCTAGTAGTCATAAATTTGGAAATATTGTCAAGAGTTGGCTAGGTAGCCATACAGGCTTTACCTAAATTTCATAAAACAATTTTATTATTTATAAATTAGTACCTTGTATTGCAGATGTTTTGCACACCAAGCATTCTTGTGCTATTGAACTTAAATAAACTAGGTTTGTTTGTAAAACATATTGGTATAAATACGGTACGTAGAATTAGAATTAAAATTAGAAATTATTAGATTATCAGATTGAATAGCGTAGAGTCGATAGTTGGGTAGTCCCCAAAGTGGGCAGTGCCCATGGGGCAAAGTAACTCTGGCATCTCTGTCACCTAAAGTGGTAAGAACGTGTGTTATAAAGAAGTGTTTCAATTACCCCA
The DNA here is from genome assembly GCA_958510825.1 of Brachypterus glaber. Classification (NCBI taxonomy): domain Eukaryota; kingdom Metazoa; phylum Arthropoda; class Insecta; order Coleoptera; family Kateretidae; genus Brachypterus; species Brachypterus glaber. The sequence goes on from OY294053.1 coordinate 30,506,140, forward strand.
ACCCCAAACCCGTATCCAGCAAAATTGAGAGGAAGACCATTATTCGTAACACGAAGAACCCAACATTCGTGACAATATACATTCATATTAATTATTTAGTTATAACTTCTGGAATTTTGAGACTGAATTTTAAGTAGAAGTTTTCCTACGACCACCTATGAAAAAACCATTACATTTTATTTAAAAATCTGATAAAAACATTGCAACTTATCTAAATAATAACTTTAAAACTTGCAAAAAGTTATATGATCTGGAATAGTTTTATCCTGGTGGTTTTATCAAAAATAGTTTGTTCTACTTTTGCGAATTCGATTTATATTCAACGAAAAGCTGAAAAACCACTTCCCGAATTTTAGGATCTGAAAGACCGAGAAAGATACTTTAAGCATCTTGTTTATTGAATATGGTGTTCCACTAGGAAAGAGACATGTAATGTCGACATTATATTCTCCACTAGGAAATTTCGAAAAAGACGTTTTTAAAATGCAATACCAAAATTTTGTACCAAATTTCAGCTCAAATTATTTCAATTATTATTATTATTATTATTATTATTATTATTATTATTATTATTATTATTATTATTATTATTATTATTATTATTATTATTATTTAGGTGTTAGGTCGTAGGAAAAATAGTATACGCACATCGACGCAAATCATTTCAGTGCACATCGAATGCTTTTTTTAATCGTAAAAAAGCACTCGTGCGAGATTTTTCTTAATCATATCGGGTAAAATATAAAAAAAATAAATCTGGTACTTTTCGATATTAGGGTGGGCTAAAAACACGTTGTTTTTTTTGTGAGAGAAAGGAACCTTTTGTTTAAAAAAAAAAAATCCCTTAAAGAATTAAAAAAAGTTACAGGAGCCGCAACTTTGCAAAAAAAATAAGTCCAAACTTTCAGAAAATATGATAAATTTTTTGTTTTCCTGTAAAATTTCATACGCTATGACCCTTTCTTCTTGAAACATGACATATCAACTTCCTGAAAACACCTAAATAAATAACTTGAGCTATTTATGCTATGTTCAGTAATATCGCTTTATTCGAAGTTTTTTAAGGATATACATACATTTACATACTTTGTTTTTTATGCTGTCATCACAATGCATAAAATATACCTTTCTGGTATAAATTACTTTGGCACAAGTGACCAGGTGTTGCTTCAATTTATTTGGGAAAAAAACGTTTATAACTTTTTTTTATTAATATTTTCTCGACGTTTATACCCCTGTTTGCCTGTCAGCTTATCTGTTCGCATATCTGTCTGTAAGGGAGAATACAATGTTGATTTTTCTCGGAACAATACTACATTTCTTATGTTCTTTTACAAATTTATATATTTTGGTTTTATTTAATACAGCGTTATATATAAAATTGTTTGTTTTATTTTAAAAGCTTGCAGAAAATAATATTGCATTGGTTCTTTTGAAAAAGTAATAAAGTTATGATATATAAAATTTTTATGAAAAATAAAATGGTGTATTAAAATAGTGGATTTATTAGATTTACTATTTATATTTTTATTTTCCCACTGGAAATACATGTCAAACAAAAATTTTAATACTTTTAGGTGTATTAAAAGAGGAATTTTAAAGTTATACCGAAAAAATTAATTTCATTTATTTTAAGCCGATGATCGATGTGCCCACTGAATCAGTACATGCATAAAATACGTTGCCTTCATGAAAAAATTCATTATATTAACGAAATTTCATTAATTAAATACATTATTATAATAAATTTTAAGCATTGATATAATAAAACTTTCTTTGTTACAATTAAAAGCATTTATCGGCTGAAAATCAATGTATTTTTAATTAATATTACGTACAATTTTGGTTCAGTGTAAATCGGAAAATTATTAATAAAACAGGTCAACGAATGAACAAAGAAAAATTATATATTATTAAATTCTCATTAAAATTTAATATTTTACTGATAAAAGGCTTTTTCGCAATCAATTGTGTTCTGATACGTAAATAATAAATACACTGCTGCCGTACGAGAACTATAGGTGGCAAATTACAACAAGCCGACGGAGGCCTGTTTTTGCCTCGAAAAAATTTACCTCGCAAGAAATTACCTTGAAAAATTATAACTCGCGGGTAGAATACTATACTTTATTCACGGTCATTTCAAAAATTAAACGGTTTATTTTTATAGTCCTAGTAATCACGGCCGTGGATAAAATGGATTTACTTTCTAGAGTCTTCTGCCGGCAGTGATCCATTGTGGCATTTCTCGTTTACTGAGTATTTTAACAAAGAAACCCGAGAAACGGCATGAATATATTTATGCATGCAGTGTATTGCGCCATATCCTAAATATTTAGAACTTTAGAAAAGTTTATCTTAAGCACACAAAATAAAACAACGAGAGAGAAATACTAAGGAATAGGGTACAGTTACCTAAAATGATCCTTTGGGCAGACCGATGCACCTGCCCTGTAATCTTTTAGTACCATAAGTTTCAAATTCCAAATAACAGTAGGTTGTTTTTTAGTTGAACCACCTGGTATATAAATAAACAAAATAATTAGAATCGTGGTTACTTGATCGATAATGCTTTTATTGGGAAATCTTGTGCTAATTAACGACTTGTTAAGAGTAAGTACATTTAAACAGATTAGCACTCCCGCATAAGGTTAAAAACCTACCTCAACTGAAGCTTCTGAATACTTACAAACAAAAAGAAATGTAATGTACGAGATATGAGACTATGATAATTCTATGTATTTTGGGCTGCAGAATTCAAGTATGATGAAAAAACTGGCTTAAAAAACCTAAGTCACAAAAATCTGTAAATAATAAAGGTTACATAGTTCCTTTTCGTAACTCAAGTACTTTATGAGATAACGATCCCAAAAGTGAAAAATTCTGAGCCATTCAGACTGGAGTGTACACTCCAGCCCACTCGAGTGGGCTTGTAAGAGAGTAGGGAAATTAACCCTCCAGTACCTGCACCCTTTTTCCGACGTTAGTACTCGAACAGAGCCTCTCAGATGCATTAAAATGCTATGTTACGTATTGAATGGTAGAATGGACTCCATTTATTTTATCAAAGCTAAATTTTTGCGTTCCAGCTAATTGTACTTTTTGCCAGAACGAATACTCTACGCACTGAACCAATTTTCAATATGATGTTTTGTTATAATAGATATTGTAAGAGTTGCGATATCCACTTTGATTCAGTGAGTAGAATAATTAATTGTATAGTTCTAGAGTATTGGCCAAAATGTTGATTTTAATTTCTACCATTTCAGTGATATATCGTATCTGTATTTGTTATATTGTTATAATATTAGATATTTTATTACATTGTTAATTAACTTTAAACCTTTATTTTGTAAACTTTAATTTTGTAAATTTTCAAATAATATTGTCCTGTAATTGGTTTTTCTGTTGGGCAATAAAGATATTATTATTATTATTAGGCAAGCAAATGTTGTCTTTTTGATATTCTGTATAAAATAAGGGCTGAAGTCAATAAAACTATACTTTTTTAACATTTTTATATTGTTTATTACCAAGGAGAAAAACTTTATATTTATTAAAAATCATTTATTGTTATAATAAAACATAAAACGAAATAAAAATTTTAAACCAAATTCTAGAAGAAAAAATTCAACAGCTATTTTTTATTTCATAAACAAAAATCAAATTTAACACTTTAAATAAAAAAATATTATTTAGTTATTGGTTTTAAACAATTTTGGCACATTGTTGTTGCATAATTTAAGAATATATCGATGGTCTCGCGTATAAAGGTGCTAAGTATATAGGGAAACCTTATGTACTCAGCACCACGAATATAACAGCTTAACTGACTTAATTTTTTGGCATCATATAGTAAACACCTGCAACAAGGCATTCCAGAAACAGCCAAAGATTATTTGTTAACGCTAGCCTTAAGAATTGTAACGCCTGGTTCTGTCAGATGCGTGCGGGTATTAGATTTACCCTCCATGAATTAGGTTTAAACACAAAATTTAACTTCTGATGGAGTTCTGTAGGGTTTAACTTTATGCCGGCATTGTAGGCAAATTACTGCCTTGCTTGAAAGCAGGTGAAGTGGTTTAGCAAGTCTTTTGATTCGAAACACAAGATCGGAGTTGGAAACAAACCTACCGATTTAATTCAATTATCTATCAAGTTATATTTAAACAGATTATTTACTGAATAAAATAAGAAAAAGAAAACAGTTCCTCAATGTTTTCTTGGTTGTGTTTCTGTTGTATTCATTGTTTAACTTTTGTTGTGAACAACGCTACAGACATAGACTCAGAACAAAAGTTGAAAACGATCCTAATTAACAAAGATTGATTTTTTATAAAAGCACAATAATTTTTTCGAAACTCCTTTTACTATCCCCAAGGAAAGTTTGCGTTAGTAAAAAAAAATAAACAATTTTATAGATTTTTTACGTTTCTCTTGTTTTCGAATAGCCAAAAAATATGATTTTAGACAAAAAAATTCTGTACGTCGGGAAATTTTTTCAAAATTTTGTAGTTGTTGGTTTCAATGAACCTAGGCCTTTGGGAGAAAGTATTATTTTGTTGGTAGCAGTTTTTCTATTGTTCCAGCAACCAGTTCACGGTAGGAGGAGTTGGGCACCAGCTGTCAGCAACCCGCCTCCTCGACTCTCCAGAGGGTTCTAGACAACATCTAGATGGCCTGGAGCATGTTTGGCCATGGAACGACTCGTACTCGAGCTTGCACCGGGACACCTACACCGAGGTGCGGACTCCTAGACCACCTGTGTTCACCTGGGGATGTTTCAGGGTGTGTAGGGCGAGGATACATAACAGTTTTGCCAAAAGAAAGGTAAGAGACAGAATTCCCCAATAGCACATAAAAAAGAAAACGAAAAAAATAAATAAAAATGATTACCTACACTGACATTTACTTGACATTGACATTAGAAAAAAGTACTGTCAAAATGTAAAACAAAAGCACTGATATTTCTTCTTTTTTTTTCAGGTGGACCAAGGACTTAGATTATACAATCAACACAAACAACAGGCGGCTGTGAGAAAATGGAAGTCAGCTCTGAAGGCAATTAGAAAGAGAGAGGACAAGTTTACTTTGTTAGGATACTTATATCAAGCTTATATGGACTGGGGAAAGTATAGGTAAGTAGCTTAAATCACTAGGGTCCTGGAAAGATGATTAATTTGTACCAAATTAATTCTACACAAGTACTGACACTGACAAATAAAACTGTCCAATTTAAAAAGCAAGGCGCGTTTTTCCGCTGTTGCCAAGCCACACTTGAGCGGAGTTGCCGATAAGCACTAAAATTCCCTAAAAGGTAAGAATGAAATAGACTATTTCAAATAGTTCAAACAATTCGCAAAAATTAAGCTTAACTGTGAAATTAGTTGATAGTAGAATTTCAAATGTGGTACGATTCCAACTGGTTGGATCTTTTACAGAATGTAACAATACAACGAAATAATTGGCCCAGTCTATAAAAAATAACCCCAATTTAACGAGGCGCATTTCTGGGGGCTTTGGACGTTTTTGAAGCACGTAATGGCGGGATTATAGTCCTATCTTATAAACAAATAAATGTTCTTCAAAGACTTGATATAAAAATTCCTATTTCCAGAAAAACTTCTTGATAGACTTTTTATGAGGTTTACCTTTACGCTATCTTTATATTTAGCGCTCTCGGGGGAATAATTGTAAGAATAAATTCTCAAAATAATATACACCTAAATCCATAATTATAATTACATTATTTTTATTACGTCCCCCTATAAAAAATGACAAAGTTGTGCGTAAAAATATATTTATTACTTTTTTTCACGTTTCGCGATGCGAAAAAGTTAATTTGCTCGAGGGGGTAAGGGGAACTCGTTTAATTTTAAGCGCAAAATAAAAACTTTTGCATGGTTAAAAAGGATTTTAAATTTCCTACAAAAACATCTATAACCATTTTTGCCATAGGTCTATTAGTTTCTGAGATATAGACATTTAAAGATAATGCCCGGCTAGAAAGGGCGCCCGATTACGCTTATTTATGATTATTTGCATTTTATTTGCAGGGACGCCTTAGAATATGCACATCGACAATTATTTATATCCGAAGAACTGGATAATCCCAATATGAGGGCGGAATCTTATTTGAATTTAGCGAGGGCGCATCAGAGATTAGGAGGTTTAGAACGGTAAGTACTTTTACTAGATAGTCCACTTTTATTTATTGCAAAAATAAGGAGTTTAAGTTTATGCTTTATAAATATAGAGTTGGACTTGAATAAGAATACTCATAGAATATTAAATAAAAAAATTTGTTGGTATTTTTTAAATTATTTTTTAACAATATTGATTTTATATTCTGTAAGCCATCACAAAAGCACAGTAATTGTGAGCAGAGTACCTTAAAGTAACGTTTTCTGTCAAGAACCAGCTGCAAGCAACTTGTCAAAACATCGACACTAGGCACTAATTTGAAACGTTGTGAAATAGGAAGTTATGTGAATAGGCAACCATTAATACACCTGCGTGTTGCACAATTTATTAAAGTTTGAAAGTCTGTACCTACAAAACGTTATATTTTAGAAAAAACTGTATAAAACATTTTTTGTGGGGATTAAAAAGAGCTTTCATTTGAAATATATTTGTTTGAAATCGGTTTACAAATAAGGAGTTATGCTAAAAAACCGTTTTTTTTTTTACTGATTTCGAGAAATTGAAAAAAACATGGTCAAAGATTTTGACTTTTCGGCGAAGATTTCAATACTCTTAGTAGTACCTACTAAGTGCCGATGTAAAACAGAGAACGTCGCATTAAGGCACTCTAAGTATGAGTTTGTGTTAAAGGACTTTACCGCAACATGTCATTTCAGATATAACCCTAACCCTAGTGGGACACACTGTTTCTCTTACTGATAAATAAGAAAATTTTTCTAAAAACCGGAAGCAGGTTTTAAAAAATTGGGTCATACGTGAAAGAAGTTAGGTTTTAAGACGAAACTTTGTTCAAGAAAGCCTAATAAGCAATGCCTATCATTGAAAATAAAAAAGGTTATAAAAGGGTCATTAAAAAAACATAATATAATATTATATATTATATTATATGGATATTTTAAGACAAGATTTATTTTTAAAGAAGTTTTAAAGAAAAGTTTTAAACTTTTAACCATTCATAGTCTAAATCATTACTTTTAAGAGAACTGGCTTTTCATGTCATTTATACTTACTGTCTTACAATCTGTTCTTTATAAAAATAACCAGAATACTAAAATATAGAGCTCTAGAGACGGCGCATTTTTAAAATTAATGTTGACGTTATTTTTCAATAAAATTAAAATAAAAGGTTTCAGAAAACTAAGAACATGATTTTTTTATTTATTAAAAATTACTACTGATATTGGTAGACTCAAGTTTTCCGTTATGGGGCTCGTCCGACAAACCAAAAGTGTATTTTATGGCAAAAAAGCTAAAAAAAACTCAAAAAACTCTCGACAAAATTAAACAGTGTACAGCATTTCTAAAATGTATTGAACTCGTGAAAATATACGTGTTAAACCGTGACCACTGAATTAAAAGGAAGTTTATTGAAATTGAAATCCCGAATTTGAAATGTGTGACTTATTGTAGCCAGTCTAAACACGCGAGCTGAATATTATGAATCGACTCAATAACCCTTGTGTAAATTTGCCAATGGATGGATAAACCATTATTATATTTGTTAATCTAGCTAGGTAATAGCTATAGCTATTGATAAAGCTTATAAGCTGTATTTTTATTTGACTTTTAGTAAGTGAAACACGCGAATATATGTGTTTGCTTTAAACGTTCTATATGGAGGATTGGTGTAGTGGTCTACCGCGTCTGTACATGACAAGTCTACTACAACTAGCGTGAGTTCGATTGTCACTGTTGCCGATTTGCCTTTTTCAGTTAATTAATAATTAAAATTTGGCGAAGGCATAAGTGAAGGCATAAGTGAAGCGGACACTTCCTATAAAAACTGGTTCGGAAGTCAGTATAAGCCGGTGGTTCCCTCTACTACTAGCACACACAACTCCTGGACTTAGGGGATGTTTAATTAAGTAGAATAGTACGAGGTTAAACAAACAAACAAACAAATAAACAGCAATATTTAACATATTTTATGCCACATGACCGTACTTGGCATTATAGTCGTATTAAGGTAGAGGTCGCTTGCAAAACAACTTTACACTACGATATTTCAAGAACGCTTTTACACAGATACTTAAATTTTGGACCAAAGATTTTCAACATGACAAAGAAAAACTGTTGGTCAACATTTCAAGTCTCTATGTCAAAGTGTTCTTGAAATATCGTAGTGTAGTTGTTTGGCAAGCGATCTGCACCATTAATACGACTTAGCTATATTTTTTTAGTGCAAGATTTAAAAATTTGGCGGAGGCGCCACTACGGCGAAACAATTTTATGTATTTTTCAAAATTAACGGAAAAAAATTAATATGCAGAAAAGTTCAATATGGCAAAAAAACTTTTGGTCAAAATTTCAAGTCACTATGTCAAAGCGTTCCTAAAATATCGTAGTGTAAAGTTGTTTTGCATGCGAACTTTACTATAGTTTTTTACAGAAAGTGTAAGATTTACAAACTTGGCGGGAGCGCCACTGTAGTAGAACAATTTGATGTAAATAATTTCGAAAATCAACGAAAAAAAATAAATGTGCCGAAGTATAGGAAGAAGGTTTAGGTATATTTTATTGTCTTTTACAGGGCTTTAGCGTATGCAAGACACTCTCTATACAACGAAGGAGAACAATGTGCAACGGCAGGACACGTGCACCTCACCGTAGGGTCAGTCTATCTGGAGCTGGCAGGATTCAACAAGGCGCTGGATAGCTTCCAGCACGCCCACAGGATCGCACAGGCTGTGCGCGATCCTGCGTTGGAACTGCAGGTAAACGAACGTACAAACACTAGCTAGTATAAAAATCAAAAATGATCAAAATTTGCGTTACGTAATACTTGAACGTTACCTTACCGCAGCCCGATTTTATTCAAAAATTAATCTAAGCCAAACACTTTTCATCTAAACTTGTCTTTATCTCAAAGCGTTCTTGAGTTATCGTGGTCACAAATTATGGGAACAGATATACCGATAGAGTTTTTATATATTAAACTTCTTATTTGTAGGTAGGCAACGTAATTATATATGAAATACCGTTGAAAGAACATTATTATTAGAGGAAAGTCGCCTAATTTCGGATACCATTTACAATGTATTCAATATTTAATACTCGGTATTACTTTTTGATATTTTCTTTATATAACCAGATACAACTTATTATAGCGAACCATGATTTATTATAAAAGCAATTTTATTACAGTTTATTTTTTCCAAAAAACACGGTTAAAAAAAATCAGCGCATTTTTGTGCATTTGAAAAAGGTCTCCTAATTTCGGACATATCCGAAAAATTTTTTTCAAGAGTAGATCTGGATCCCATTGCTTATGTTTCTTGTTATTCCTTCACATTTAAGACGTAATTTAATCATTAAGCGATTTTCTACGAAATACTATAGGAACTATAATTTTAGATTCCCAATTTCGAATATCTTAGTATCTTAGGAAATTTTCGTTTTTTCAAAATTGTTTATCTTAGTTTGTTGTATCATTATAAAAATAATAATTAATGGTTGGTTATCCTGAATAATAATTACCTTGCGGATATCCGAAATTGGGAATCAAATGCACAAAAATGGTCTATCCGAAATTAGGCAACTTTCTGCTTTTTAGATTAGAAATTTGTAGAATGTTTACGTTTTCAAATTGCTTAATTATGAATAGTGGATCAACTTAACCAACATCATAACTTACCCAAGACAGAATCACGAACTTTTATAACGATTATTTATAAAATAAACAAGCATAATAATGCAACTGAGCACAAAACTGCCATTTGCAATATAAACAATTTGTGCTGCCATTTAAAGGGGAGAAGCTCTACCGTTATCATATTACAGGACGGATTTAGTTTGACTTTTGGCTTCACATAAAAGTAGGTTTCTGTTTACCTTTGCAGACAGTATCTTAAATACACTACTATCCGAAATTTGGAAACCATCCGAAATTAGGCGCATTTCCTCTATTATTATCTTGCACTATAATAAAGTAGTTTTGCTGATAAAAGCGTCTTTTCAACCGTGGTATATAATATATAATTTATTTTCCTTTTGTGATGGTTTTCTAGTGAAGAGACTCTTTATTTAATCGTTTATTGAAATTTACATAGCCCGAAGACATTTGAATGAATAGCTTTGGGTGTTAAATTCCAATGACGTAAAAGAAAAACAAGACCTTTCAAAAGAAAATACATTAGAAGCATATAAAAAAGAGAGATAGGGAGAGAGTATTATGTACGTGTTAAGAATACCTCAACTAAAGTTGCAGTGTCAAACTGAGCATTTTTAGGCACATTTTTATACTGAGTGATACAAAAATAAGCTACAATATTTTAAGGGGTTATTCTGGGTCCAAAGATATGAAAAAAGTTCTCATAAAGGTTAGTCCGAAAAGGAGCCCTTAGGAAGCTACGACCCTTCTAAGGGTACATATAAAATATAGTTTTTATTTAATATATCTGGGACCCTATGCACTACAGTATAGTATATTAAAGTACTAGTTTCATAACATACGTTTTTAGCGCACGAGTACAAGTTAAGAAAACAAGCCGCTTGCGGCGAGTTTTCTAAAGTACTAGTGCTCTAAAAACGTGTTATGAAACGAGTGCTTTATACCATTTTTTCTATTTTGCTCTAAAATTTAAAAAACTTACATTTAAATTAATGACTGATTTAGGGATTTTTGTTTTGGGTTGGCATTACAGTTTTACCATGTTTAAAGTTCTAAGAACAAATGAATTTTGATATATTTTACAGTCATCTCTTCTTTTTTCACTGCAATTAACCAGTCCATAATTTTAACACGGTAAAAAATAACCCAAACACAAAACTTTGTAAAAAATTAAACTTTAAATCGACATTGACATTTGCACGCAAGACATAGGCTTTAGTATGTTGCCAACCCAACAGAAAAAAAAGTAGAGACCTCTTATGGGCCTATAAGAACACGCAAAATGCGTGTGATTATGAAGTTATAAGAGTCGCAAAATAGAAAAACGTTTTTTTGCACATATCTTAAAATTGATAAAGGCTATAATTAGTTTCCGAGATATAACGACTTAAATATATTTCAGCATGTTTATATTTTTCCAGGTGTACGTAGGTCTTTCAGAGCTTTTCAGCAGACTTCAGGATGCAGACAAAAGCGCGAGATATGCATCGAAAGCATACGATTTATCGAGATCGTTACAATTAGGAGATTTAAATTCTAGACACCACAGGTAATTCTTAAGTCATTATTAAATTTGGTAATCTAGCTAGGGAATAGCTATTGCTAAAGCTTATAAGCTGTATTTTTATTTGACTTTTAGTAAGTGAAACACGCGTATATATGTGTTTGCTTTAAACGTTCTATATGAAGGATTGGTGTAGTCGTCTACCGCGTCTGTATATGACAAGTTTACTACAACTAGCGTGAGTTCGATTCTCACTGGCGCCGATTTGCCTTTTTCAGTTAATTAATTATTGAAATTTGGCGAAGGCGTAAGTGAAGCGGAAACTCCCTATAAAAACTAAACATTACTCATCGGAGGATAAAAGTGGTTATAAGCAAACTTGTAGCTCTTGGAATTCTCTATAATTTTCATATATTGTGAATTTTCATCGAAATCGAAATAAAAAATAATGCGATAAAAGTCATTTTTGCAGAAAACATTACTTTTATTACTGTGCACGCCGGCAGACTAACATCTCTACTCTAAATTTCTCTACTCCCTAACATCCCTACTCCACAACAACTCTACTCCGTAACATCTCTACTCCATAACATCTCTACTCCATAACATCTCTACTCCGTAACAACTCTACTCCACACTATATGCACTTTATTAGCCACTTAATAATAAATGAGTAGTTCAAAGAACAAAGAATCTTCTTCTTCTAGATTATTTTATTTTTTTCCTAGAAAACGTTTATCTTTAAATGTAAATCTAGAACAATCATAAATGAATTATTCCAAAAGCAACAATGACCGCGTACTCTTAACATGCACTAATATGTAAGTAATTAATAAACTGAATTCATTTTTGACAGTGACAGCATGACAAATATTCTTTTGAGTTAAGACAAGTGGCTAATCGAGTGTCTATAGTGTGGAGTAGAGTTGTTACGGAGTAGAGATGTTATGGAGTAGAGATGTTACGGAGTAGAGTTGTTGTGGAGTAGGGATGTTATGGAGTAGGGATGTCAGGGAGTAGAGAAATTTAGAGTAGAGATGTTAGTCTGCCTGCACGCCTACAACGGTTCATCTATTTATTATTCAAGAAACGTAATTTTAATTAAGGTCATAAAACCAAAAGAATACGTGTAGGTTGCTAGTAATTTTAAATTTATATTGAAGTTGCACGGGGTAAAGTTTCACTAACATAAGCATCTTAATGGATTTATTTCACTTTCATCCTACCATAAGCAAATTTTACGTTAATATTTTATTTCCAGAGCAAAAAATTGAAAAAGAGCATTTGCTGCATTTCAGTGTTAACAAACTGAAGAACAAAATATAGAAATATGATTTTTTTCATGATTTTTAATTTAAAAAGTATGATAAAATAAATAATATTTTTTCAGAACCGCCTTAATACAAATGGCATCAGCTTTAAGGAAACAGGGAGAACTGGGAGATGCACATGATTATTGTTCGGTAAGAACATCTTTTTTTCTCTACTAGCTTTAGAAGACTATTATAGCCTCGCACTCTTAAATCCCTCGCTGCCACGCAGCTCGGGATTTATTACGCTCGGCTATAAAAAATGTCTTCACTACCTTGATATATAATTACTATTTTTCGTATTATTTTTAAGTATAAAAATTTATAGAGTCAAATTCACGGCTATTGAAAACATTTTCACATTTTTTTTTGTGAAAATGTTTTTTTTCGGAAAAATAATGGGATTTATTTTTAGGAGGCAACACGATTAGCTTTAGTTTCTGGTGATCAAGCAACATATGCAAGGAGTATTCGAATTATGGGTGATATTTATAGGAAAAAGTGTGAAATTAATGTGAGTAAATGATTTTTAATTCAGTTTTTAAAGTAAAGTTTAAAAGAAAATTTATGAAGATTTAAGTTTGAAATTTTACAATTTTAATGGTATTTAATAAACTTTTCGTTTTCGTCACTTAGAAATAGGAATTGCTATTCCTTCAAAATGTTAAATAAATTTTTGTTTCAAAATTTTTTGTTTCTTCAAAAAAAAATTTTTTTTCAGAAAGCCTTTCGTCAATATGAAACCGCCATGGGTTCGGCCGCCGCCATGGGCGACCGTGTCGTCCAAATGGAGTCGATGGACGGGGCGGCCCGATGCCTAGAAGCGCTTAGACTCCAGCACAAAATTTGCAATTGCAGACCCCTCGAATTCAATACCAGATTATTAGAAGTCGCTAGCTCGGTTGGTGCTAAAGTAAGTATAATACAAATTATCATGAACCCTATATTGCACATAATTTTATTTTGCAACGAAAAAAAAAATATGATACGTCTTTTGACTTGAATAATTCATAAAAAATATGGAACATTTGTTTGGACTTTTTTTTCAAAAATGTTGATACAAAAACCAATACAAATTGTATGTGGTAATCAAAAAAACAATTTTTATCATTTTTTAGAACTCAAAAGCACGTTTTTGGACAAAAAACCAACACACTAACAAAAACTCGACTTCAGTTAATCTCAAAAGTGCGTGACATGATCAATTTAAATATTTTACTGAAATTATAGATACTGCCATCTATCGATAGTTTACCAACTTGAAGACCAGTTATCCGTCCCATGAGGCAGCTCCCACCCAGGGGCGTACCAAAGCATTTCTACACATATTTATAGAAACTTTTTTACATATTTTTTGATAAAAGATCACCTTTCCGAGTTTTTAAAAATGGGTCTTGCATAATAGCGTGCATTGGAAGTTTTAAATTAAAAAAAAATCGCTTAATGACCTAAATTTTTTGTCGCATAGTGTTATTTAAAGTACCTAAGTCTAAGTTAAAGGCTCTGGAGCTTATATAGCTATAACAAGCTATAACAAGCGTTTACAAGTTGTTGAAATAATGTCAAAAATAATTATAATACTAAAATTATACTATTTAAATATTAGAATTTTCAGCTGGAGCTGTTAGTACTTAAAAACTTCCCGTCATTAATATAACTGTTTTGCGGAAAGTTTCCCACAAAAACATTAAAAGTTTCTACAAATTAATTTCATCTAAAATTATTATAATGTGTACTTGAGTTAACTTATTACATCGGCACTTAGTACTACTAAGAGTGCCGATGTATTGAAATATTCCCCGAAAAGTCAAAATCTTCGACCATGTTTTTTTCACATTTCTCAAAAGTCGAAATAAATAAAAAAAAATTGCGTACGTCCGTCTGTCTGTAAACTCGATAACTCCATTTATAAAATGATATCGACAAGCGTTTTTTTTTTGCATATTGTTTCTTATCGTATTTCGAAAAGCTGATTAGATTTTGGGTGTAAACGGTAAGAATGGGGTAAAACTTCTATTTTTAGCGTTTTTTGGTTATAATTAAGGCAATTATTATTGTATTTGATTAATTTAGCACCTGTATGAAAGACTATTTTAAATTGGTCAAAAAATGTTATAAACAATTTTTTCCTAAAATGCATTGTTTTCGAGATATTGGCGTTTAAAGCAGTTAAACGTTTTTTAGCACATCTCACTTATTATAACCCGATTTCAAAAAATTATATTTTAAATGAAAGCTGTTTTTAAGCCCAGGAAAAATGCTGTATACAGTTTCTTGCTAGAATATAAAGTTTTGGAGACACAGACTTTCAAACTTTAATAAATTATGCAGGTGTATTAATGGTTGCCTATTCAGGTGATCACACAACTTTCGTTTTCATAACGTTTCAAATTAGTGCCCAGTGCCGATGTTTTGACAAGGTGCTTGCAACTGTTCAGCTGGTTATTTTATATCACATTAAAAGTTACTCTACTTGAAATAACTATTAAAACTTTTAGTTTTCGCAACTTTCTCAAATTTATTTTACCCACAATGGTTTTGTCTTTCCTACACGAGACAACTTATCTCAGCTAAGTATAATATTTTTAGTTTTACTTTCCCCGTTTGGCCAAGGGAAGTTAGTAAAAAAAAATTTTTTATTTCGTTTCTCGACCCTTCACTTGCAAAAAAGATGATTTTCGCGAAAAAAATCTGTCTGCCTGTCGGTCTGTCCGGGAAGCTTGTAACTCAAAAACTTTTTGAGCTAAATCATTCAAATTTACTCCTTTAGTTTATTCCAAAGTCTTGGCTGAGGTTGTTTGTCAAAGCGGGTATTTATTTTTTCTACATTTTTTCGTTTTTTGAAAAAAAAATCAACTCACTATCACACGTGCTAGTCACAATATTTTACTTTTTGATTTCAGTTATTGGTACGGACGGTTAGAATCCGTCTTTCCCGAATCTACCAAGCCTTAGGCGACGAAGACCAAAAGCTCCACCATGAAAGGGTGGCGCTGAGACTGCAACAGGACCTGGACCTGCAGTGCGCAGGATGCGGGTCCCCCTACGGCCTCGAAAACGACTCGCTAGAAGCATTGCCATGTGCACATATCTTACACGCTAGGTAATATTATTTTTTTGGCAGCAGTTAATTTTTTTAATATTTTATTTTTTTTTATATTTTTTTTAGGTGTGCCTACGACTTATTCCGACGTAGTAAAAAGAAGAAACGAAGCTGTCCCGAGTGCGACCGCACCAGCTCCCGACTGTACTTGAACTGCACTGACTACAATACAAGTTACAGTCCAGTACCATTGTCTGTGTGCTCGTCGGACAGCCACTGCAACTCGCACCAAGCCACCAGTTCAGTTTAGAATTTTTAATACATATTTAGGTACAATGGGTACAATAGGTATTTTTCTGTTTCATAGTCAAAATGTACGTAAAACTTCCTTTACAACGGTGTATCACACTTTAAATTTGATGCACTGGGAGCAGAGATATTTGAGTTCGAAAATTTTGGCTCACAGCGGATCAGATTTAAAGTGTGAGATACTGTTAAAAAAATCCTTGTACTTTTTCATTATGGCCTTCACAAATATGAAATTGGGGTACTTTCATGTGAATTTTGGATCAATTTTTTCAAATGTGACTAAAACATAAGTCGAATAAATAATATTGATCCATTTACTTGGAATTACCCGAATTCAACATTTAACTAAAGTTTCAAGTTCTAAAAGGTTTTTTTTTGTATATTTTGATGTAGAATCACACACATTTCAGAAAAAGCCTGAATATGTTGATTTTTTTCATTAAAATTAATTATAGGCAAATAATTTAGTAAAGTTTTGATACAACTTTAGTTATCACTTATAACTTTAGTTATAACTTATAACTTAAGTCATAACTTTTAACTTTAGTTATAACTTATGACTTAAGTCATAACTTTTAACTTAAGTTATAACCTAGGCTATAACTAATAACTTTAGTTATAACTTTACTTATAACTTTAGCTAAGTATAACTTAAAACTTTGGTAATAACTTACAACTTAAGTTATAAACTTGGTTATAACTTGTATCATTATTTATAACTTTAATTATAACTTTAGTTATAAATTATAACAGTTCCTTTCAAAATTTTTGACTGAATTTAATTAAAATAAACAAAATAATATAAGTAAAAAATTAAATGAAAAATTTAAATAAATAATTTATTGTAAGTTAACAGTTTTGATGTATTTAAACGTAAATTAAAAAAATCAAAAAGTAAAATCCAATACAAATTTTACCTCGCTGTCATTTTTTTTAGATAATGAATTTTCTACAAGTTTTAAAAATATAATAACACAGGCTCACAAAAAAGAGTTGTCTGTGCAAGGGTTGAGACCCAGCTATTCTTATGTATTTTTCACGGACATTTTTTTGTGGGCCTGTGTAATTAATATTGATAGTTAAAATTTCATAATATTGATATTATAATTTATAATAGTAATATTTTTATTATGGTTATTATCAATGAACGGAAATGGTTAAAAATATTTGGAAAGTTAATTTTTGTTTAGTGATAAAAAATACCTAAAAATAAATTGTAAAATTTTAAAACCTGTGCTTATAAAAAAATTATAAAATTTTTTTGCTCACTGTTATATCAACGTAACTTCCAAATGATTCTTCCAACTTTTATGAATATATGTATATGTAGTTATATGAAAAAAACAAATTCAATTCAATATAAACAATCATATATAGTGTAAAAAATATAATTGTTGTAAAAGAGTTGTTTTTAGTATTTTTTTGTTATTGTGATAACTTATGTACGCCTAAGGAAGCAGCGAATTTAAAGTATATAGTTTCAATCATTTTAAAGTTATACCAAGTTATTTTGACAAAATGCAAGTTAGCTAGTTTTTTTTTTCAAAATTGCTAAGAGGTGTAAATCTCATGTTTCTAGGTAAAAGGGTTCGAAAGTTATCACAATAATGTCAAAAAATACCAATATGGATTATTTAAATACTGTTTTTTTTTGCTAGGGAATGTAAATTTTATTGTTAAATATTAAAAAGTTGCACAGGCCCACAAAAAAAAAACTATTAATCAGACTATATTATTCTTTTGAATTTTGGGGCTTTTTCACTATTATACAGTTATACAGGGTGATCAATAACTGACATTTAAGCCCTGTATTCGTTTTTAGCGCCCAAAAATACGTAACAAAAATATAGTCTGATTAAGAATAGTTGACATTTTTTATTTTTTGTGTGCCGGCGTTATTATTATAAAACTTATTCTGTAAAGTAATATTTTAATGAATAAGTATTGCTTTATAAAATAAAGGATTTAATGTTAAACCTAAATAAATAAAATATATTGAAATGCACCAAATATAAAGAGATAAGCACATATTTTGGGGATTTTTGAGAATTTTTATTGTACCGTAAGTAACCTAACTTGGTTTAAGATATGAAGTTAAAATTTGAACAAGTTAATAACATCACCCAAATTATGTATATATTTAATATTTTTAGGAGACACAATTGAGCCAGGGTTTTTTTTTAAATGAAAAGGGGTTCTATAATACAAACTTTTAAAGCTCATAAAATATATTTATCCAATACATACATACATATAATGAGACAATTACCAGCTTTATTTTAAATAGATAAACTCAATAATAACCCCCGCGTGGCTTTTTCTTTATTGAGTGGATAATTATTTATTTTACCCACTCAACTGTCACTTGTCAAATTATTTTCTTGTAAATGTCATTAAAATTTTTAATAAAAATATGAATTCCTAAGCTATTTATTGGATAAAACCTTGTACGGCTCTCATGGGTAAACCGATATTGCCCTCTCGAAAATTAACCTGCTGGGCAATATCTTACTTTACCCACTAGTACCATAAATATCTATTTTTGAGGGGATTAAAAATGTTTTAAAAATGGGAATTTTCGTTGTATATTTTCTTTATTTCAAATAAATATTCTCAAAAATACATTTGTAAGTTAGAATAAATAAGTAAATTAAAAGAAAATCTACGAAATAAAAAGGAAATCAAGTTTACAAACAATCAATAACTTTATTAAAAATACATAATTCGTATTCACAAATAATTATAAAAAAATATTTCATGTATATATCATAAACAAAAAAATCTTGTTAAGTATGCGTTTTTCTTTTATTAATTAAAGTTAATTTATATTAAAAGCGTTTTTTTATAATCAACCCCCAATTATATATATATATTAAAAAAAAGTTACATTTTTAGGAAAATGTCTGTGTAAAGCTGTCATTTCCGAATTAACTTAACACTACGATATTTCAAGAAGGCTTTGACATAGAGACATGAAATTTAGACTTCAGATTTTCTACATAAAAATCTTTGCTTCAAATTTTAACTCTCTATATCAAAGCGATCTTGAAATATCCGAGCATCTTTAATCCGACTATATGGTACTCTTTTTTAAACAATTTTTTAAGAATAATAAAAAAAAAATATTCAACTGAATTATTTTCCAATTTTTTTTTCTGTTATAGGACTAAACGACAAAAAAAAAACGATTTAGTTTCAATTCTTAAAAAAAAAGAACCATACTACATTTTTAATTTTTAATTGATTTTAAAATATTCAAAATAATATTCAATCAATATCTAATTAAATACATGTTATTTAATAAGTATTTAAAAATTTGTATAAAATTTTTGAAAGAAAAAACATCTGTAAAGTCATCTTGAAAAAAACATTACCTTTGAGCTTTAAAATGAAGTCTAAAGGTCCTACTTTTAAAATATCCTTTGTTTTTTTATAGATTTTTATTATAGTTTTATTTATAACCCCGTACATGAAAAAATTATTTACAAAAATACGGTTTTGTTTCTTTTAAGCATTTTTTAATGTTTTTGAGATTCTCATACGAAAAAGGCATAATTATATATATTATATAAATGTGTAAAATAGAAAATTTAACTCAAAATATACAGTATATTTATATGTACACAATTGAAGCTAAACATATTAAAATTAAATAAATTAAATGTAAAAATATTTTTTAATATAGTGGCCTATAAAATAATTCGTTTTTTATACATAATCTTTTTTTCTTCTCACTCTTTGTTCTCAGCTTTTTAGGCCATTATTTCACTAAAAAAAAAAACAAAAAAAATTATATTTTTGAAAACGAGTAAAAATATGTAAAATTAGTATTGTCTCACAACTAGGATTTGTTAGCATGAAGTATTTCGGACTCTGCCACAAAAAAAAGCACATACAAACATGTTAATAACTCAAAAACTTATTGCGCTATAAAAGTTATCGGTTTGAGGTTTCGAAAACATAAAATTTCTTAATTTTTACATATGTCTGCATTAGATTAAAATTATCTTGTAAAATACGTATAAAAAACAATGCAAAACGATTATGTAAAAACGGAAATATGTTAAATTTTCGAGGAGTAGGTACATGTACATGTACAGTTCATATTAGATCTTTAAAAAACATATACAATGATTAAAAATACTATAATATATAGACAGTAATAGTCATAATTTGTTACCATTTTAATTCAAACAAATATATTTTGGTAAAAAACTTTCAAGAAAAAATACGAAAGCATTCTTGCAAAAAAGGGAATACAGTATAAGCTGTGAACTCACGTTAACGCAACGAACTCTTCTTCCTAGAATACGCATACCGTTAAAATAAAGTATCGCCAACATCTCGGTTTGTTTGTAAACAAATACTAGGTATATTCAGGCCTGAACAATAACAATTACCAGTAACTGGTATTGTTGTCTCTGTTAGAACAAAGATGTGCGAGTAAGACAGACGAATGTTTATGTTGCCGACGTTTTTGTCAGTATTAACGAATGAAATGCCTATTCTAGAGAGAAGAGTTTTTGATGTTCACAAAAAGTCAATAGAAAAAATCCTGTTCACAAAAACGAATAGTTCACATATACGTATGTTCACATTATCGAGCTTATACTGTATACTGGTCCGGTCTTTTTCTTTAAGAATATCAAGATTTCCTTTAAGAAATGGGCAATTTTGAGATTTGTCAAAATGTTATAAATGTTATACTAACGTTAGTAGGCGTACAAAAAGGCATTATTTACAATATTTATAACCGTACTTTTAAAAATACACCGTTGCCGATGAACCCGTTATTGTGTCTTCTAAAAACTCGCAATATTCGAAATCAGTAGCGGATTTTAACGACGTAGTCCTAGAGAACAAGTTAGACATGGAAATACTGTTAGATGGGCACCTTCACCAAGTTATTGAAAATTTATTCATAAAAAATTAATCTTTTTCTTAACTCCTAGAGGCCATTTTAGCAAAAAAAAAAATGATAATAAAAAATCTATCTGATACTACGTTTTTATATAGATTTTTTTTGTGCCCCATATGGCAAAGCAAAGGAAATGTGCTAAAAACTTGTAAACGATTTAATATAAAATAATCAAAACATGAGTTATGCAACACAAAACAAAAAAATAACTCTTAAAAGACGTAGTGTATAAACGATTTTTTAATTTTGTGCTAAAGTAGGGTCTAGAAAGTAAGAAAAAAAAGTTTAACCTTAAAAATCCCAGTGTAAAAGTTTCTTTAATCAAAAATAACTCACCTAGTTAACTCTCTTCCAGCTACTAACCCCGTTCGAGATCTGGATCTCACTAGTTGCGCTCTTCTTTCAGCTGTAAATTTTTAAATTTAAACTAATTAGTTTATAATTAGTTTGATCACTTTAAACTACCAAACAAACTTTATTTGTAGTAAAACAAATATATAAAGGAGTCTCTGCGCTTTACGCAGTTATTAACATACTTTATTAGGTCCCAAAATAAATAAGCAATTTTTTTTACAAACACGTATTATCACAGTTGCCCCTTTATTACATTTACCCCCATTTACTCTACATTAAATGTTACAAATTTTGTACAAACTTATAAAATATGACGATTATCGTCATATTTATTTATTATCGGATAAAAAAATAAAAAAAACTTCCCAAAAAGAAAAAATGACGAAAAATATACTGTGTAACGTCTACATTTTTAATGACTTTTAATAACCTAAAACATATATTATTTTTGATAATTTTCGAAAACTTATTTAAAAAATATACAATAGAAGCGCGTCTTATTAAAAAAAAGCTTTGATACTAAAAATTTGAAAAGCACAATTTTTTAGAGTCACTCCATCTAGCGGAGCCTTTGCAAAAGTAAGAATGACTCTATGTATTGTTTTGAAAACCAAATTTCAGCAATCGACAAAGCGTATAAAATAATTTAAAAATAAAAATACCTTACGACTCCGAAAAAGTTACCTTGAGTATTTTCCATGGTACAAGCTAGCACAAAAATGACAGTTAAAAAAATTCTGTAAAGTTAAATAGTAAAAAGGTTTACTTACCGCCCGCAGGCCTGTGCCCTCTTTTTCTTTTTTGATCTCTGCCAAAAGCACTACCAGTTGATAAAGCCTCCAAAAACCTAAAAAAAATAAAAAAAATATAAAAATACCAATAACAAAAACACAATACTTTTTCTTTAACTCAAATCGTTTTCGAGTTATCGTGATCACAAATTTTAGACAAGCTCAAATAAAAAAAAAATAATTGAAACCAATTTTTAAAAGTATATTTTTTTTGGTCGTGGAAAAAATATTGTGTGTAACTCGGTTAACGTACGTGTCCATGACTCCCTCCTGTGTTTCCGATGGATTCATGTCGAACAATTTTCGTTTGTTGGCCTCTCTTTCTTGTTTTTCTTTGTCGTATTTCAATTTGGCTAATCGCGCTTTTTCTTTTTTCTCCTCAATTTCTCTCTCTTTATCATTATCTTTTTTAGCTTCCTAAAAAATAGAAAAAAAATCGTGATAATAAAATTTAATTTTGAAAAAATCACAAAATTTTAATAAAAGACGATTTTTGACGTTTTTTTAGTGCCAGAAAACGTCAAAAACACAGGCATCCAATAGTTATAATATACGCATAGTTTAAGAGGTACTAAATGTTATTTTTGACAGTTTTTAGTGCCAGAAAACGTCAAAAATACAGATATCTGATAGTTAATCTAAAACTATAGTTAAAACAGTACCAAATATTATTTTTGGCGGTTTTTCAGTGCCAGAAAACGTCAAAAATACATATATCCAATAGTTAGTTTTTTAAAACCAGAAAGTCAAAAATACAACTGTCCAACAGTTAATCTAAAACTTCAGTCAAGGAGATACTAAATGTTATATAAATAATAACATATTATGTTATGTTATATTATAGATATTAAATTTTATATTTGAATGTTTTTTCGTGCCAGAAAACGTCAAAAATACCGACATCCAATAGTTAGAGGTACAAAATGTTATTTTTAACGGTTTTTAGTGCCAGAAAACGTCAAAATACCGATATCCAATAGTTAAAGAAGTACAAAATGTTATTTTTGACGGTTTTTAATGCCAGAAAATGTCAAAAATACCGACATCCAATAGTTAGAGGTACAAAATGTTATTTTTGACGGTTTTTAGTGCCAGAAAACGTCAAAATACCGATATCCAATAGTTAAAGAAGTACAAAATGTTATTTTTGACGGTTTTTAATGCCAGAAAACGTCAAAAATACCGACATCCAATAGTTAGAGGTACAAAATGTTATTTTTGACGGTTTTTAGTGCCAGAAAACGTCAAAATACCGATATCCAATAGTTAAAGAAGTACAAAATGTTATTTTTGACGGTTTTTAATGCCAGAAAACGTCAAAAATACCGACATCCAATAGTTAGAGGTACAAGATGTTATTTTGGACGGTTTTTTAATGCCAGAAAACGTCAAAAATACAGACATCCAATAGTTAAACTAAAATCATAGTTAAACAGGCACTGAATGTTATTTTTAACGGTTTTTTAGTGCCAGAAAACTTCAAAAATACAGAAACCCTATAAAACTATAACTATACTTAAGCCAAGTTTGTACTTACATAAAAACTATCTTTAAATATTTTTAGATCCGTGAAAAATTCTTCCAGGGTATATTTCTGCTTATCGAATGCGTAGTATTCTGCTAAATCGGAATACAAAGTGTCCATTTTTTTGAACATATTTTGCATAATATCACATTGTTCGCGGGATTCCGCACAAAATTTCTGAAAAAAAAAAAATACGGATAAATTTTTACGGTCAATTTATCCAGTTTTAATTTTACTTTTCTCGACGTTTTATACGCAAAAAAGATGATTTCAGCAAAAAAATGTCCGCTTTTGGTCTGTCTGTCGGTCTGTTGAGAAAATTTTCCGACCACGATAACTTAAAAACGCTTTGAGCTACATACTTTAAAACTTGGAACATAGGTTATTACCCAAAGTTCTAGGCTGGGATTGTTTTTGGTAAAAATCCGATTGGGGGTAAGGGGGTAAAATGGGGTAAAAACAATTTTTTTAAACATTTTTTTTTTCATTTTAAGAAATAGAAACAAAAAAAATATTTTTTTTTAATTTTTTTTTAATTTTTTTCGTTTTTGATTTTAATGAACCTTAAAAGCCTATAGGGGAAAGTATTATTTTGTAGGCAGCAGTATTTTTTATTAATTTTAAACTCTTAAAAGTCAATAATAAATATGTAAAGT
Source organism: Brachypterus glaber (assembly GCA_958510825.1). NCBI lineage: Eukaryota > Metazoa > Arthropoda > Insecta > Coleoptera > Kateretidae > Brachypterus > Brachypterus glaber. Next base: position 30,530,364 of record OY294053.1, read on the forward strand.
TTTGGGCAAAAAATGAAATAAGTACACAGTACTAAAATAACTTACCTCCATAACTTCTAAAAACTTATCGTCGTCTCCCTGAGGAACCCTATTATTAGTTAAATCCGTTTTTAAATTTCGTATACTCGTGTCCATTTGTTTTAACGCCTTTTGTATCATTTCTGTAGACACCCTACTCGCTCTAGAAAAAAAAAATAGTTATTTATGGTACTAGTGGGTAAAGTAAGATATTGCCCATGAGAAAATTAACCTGCGAGGCGTCAGCCAAGCAGGTTAATTTTCGAGACCGGAATATCGGTTTACCCATGAGTGCCATACAAAGTTTTATCCAATAAATAGCTTAGGAATTCATATTATTATTAAAAATTTTAATGATATTTACAAGAAAATAATTTGACAAGTGACAGTTGAGTGGGTAAAATAAATAATTATCCACTCAATAAAGTAAAAGCCACGCGGGGGTTATTACTGAGTTTATCTATTTAAAATAAAGCTGGTAATTGTCTTATTATCTGTGTTTTGGATAAAGTAATTTTAGTAGGGCCCATATAAAAAATAGGTTAAATTTGCTTTAAAACGGTGTCTCATGCTTTAAAATTGATGCCATGTGAGTCGAGGTATTTTAAGGGGTCTTTCTACCTTCAAATTTAAAAAATATTTGTAAAAAAAATGTGTATTCTTTAAATATAAATAAACATACCTACAAAATTTCACAATGATATCTTTTTTCTTTCTATATAAAAAAAATGTTTAAAAAAAAATATTTTTAAAAAGATGAAGGTAGAAAGACCCCTTAATTCAAAAAGTCAGCTAAATACAGTGTGAGACACCGCTTTAGGAAAAAAAATCTCAATATTTTGTATTGCCTCAAAAAATTTTAAGGTCCCCATAACTAGGTTAACATATTTAAATTTTAAGACATTTCAAAAATAAATATGTATATTAAAAAAAAAATACTTACTGGTCAATATGGGGTATTTCATCAGAAAAATTAATTAAATCTGGAAATTTACTTTCCACTGTTTCTATGATATAATGGAGCAACGTTTGTTTATTATTTACATCTTTTGTACCAGTCAACTAAAGAAAAAAAACAAAAAAATTAATAAAATCACTTAAAAAAAAATAAATCACTTAAAAAATAGTATATTCTATAACTAGTATGGAATAAACAATATTCGGAATGACTATTCCATACGTGTTGTAGACTATACTTTTTCTTCGACTGCAAATATGAAACACTGTATGGCTTTAAACTGCGGACAGGCTAAAAACAATGTTTTTTGTGACTGAACATTGTAAATGCAACAAAACACATATTTTTAAATAAAGCAATGAATGTTATTTAATAATTTTATCAAATCAGTAGTTAAATAATTATAATTATTTTTATTTAATTTTAGCACATATTTACAAATTATAATTCAAAAATTGAAGGTTATGTCAGATTTTTATGACATATATCAGGTTTAAATATTTAACAATAGATGGAGCAGTTTTAATTTTTTGAACTAAATTGATAAAAAACTGGTCAAATATTAAGAAAAACTAATAAACTTTATGTAATTTTAACGCAAAACTTTAAATTGCATTAAATTATTCAATATTTCATAGTAAAATATATATATTTTTGCTAATTTTGCTACAGTTTTCTTTAACTTTATTAACGAGAGATGGCACTACATGTGCTCATTCTAACCCTTGATAGGGAATATTCATACCGTATCTAGAGCTAGAATGGATTCATTCTGTGTTTCAAAAGTGTGTGTATTTGCTTACATTCTAAAGCAGTCGTAGAAAAAATATTTTCTGCAATTTTGTTTTCATTTTTTTTTGTATACTTACTTTGGTCAAGAAACTAATTTCAAATCCGTAAGCCTGAGCGTTTCGACTTCCCGAATTCATGTAGTTGCCCAGCAACAGAATCAACTCTAAAATTCCGGCAAACTTTTTACTTTTTTTCACTTCTTCGCACGCGGCAGTCGCAGCAACAATACTCTAAAAAAAGGAAAAAAAAAACAAAATTTTAATAGGTAATAGAAAAAGTAGTTTATATTACGCGAGAGGGAAGTATTTTTCACGCTCAAGTAATTTTTTGCAACTGTGCGTTTTACTTATGTAGAAAAATAGTAGGTATGTATTACTCACACTGGTGTGCTTTACAACTGTACCTTTTATTTTTATAGAAAAAATAGTGCACTCACTCAAGAGGAGTGTTTTTTGCGCTCGTGTGAATATTTTGCACATTTGGCTTACGCTAAATATTTCCACTTTCTACAAAAACTCTGATTTCTTGTTTTGTAGGAAAAATAGTCTACATTTCTCGAGAGGGAAGTCTTTTTTACGCTAGTGCAAATATTTGTAAATACTCAGCTTAAGCATCATGTTAAATGCACTTTTGCGGCACTAATTTAGTCTTTAGTAGGAAAAATAGTGTATTTTACTCGATAGGAAAAGGTTTTTTACGCTTTACTTTATGCTTAAAACTGTAATTTCCTCTCTAGATTTTAATATGCTAATTTATTACGCGTTTTACATTCGAAACTATGCTTTTTTACTTTCGTAGAAAAAATAGTGTAAACTACTTACCGGTTTTGTAGTACTGACTATTTCAACATAATGATGCTTGAAACTCAGCGATTTCAAACGTGGTAACAGCCTCTTGATTTCCGAAATTTTGACACAAAACTGTTCAGCTTCTGTAAGCTCTTTATATTTGTCTTTAAACGTCTGTAGTTTATTTAGTTGATCGGTAGGGGGCAAATACTGAAAAAAATAAATAAAAACATAGTTATTTTGTATAAAACTATATTAAAATTATTAAATTTTCTATAATATATATATTATATATAATTTTCTATAATATATACATTATAATGTATTACTGAATTTTAGATCATGAGTTTTTTGTTTATAAAATTTTAATTTTTTTTTTTAATACGATAAGTTTAACCGTAACTTTAAAATAAAATCTTCTATGGTCTGTTTCATCAAGCAAGAAGTAAATTAAAAATCGCACAGTGAATATTGGATGTGCGAATAAACTGCGTGGTTTATTTTATAAAACATAACTATATTCTATACACAAACATATACTGTTCAAACCTGCTGTAAAAATATTTACTGTGCGATTTTTTTAAATTTCCCATCCTTACGAAAAGATTTGAAATTTCAAAGCTTTTAGAACCTCGAGAGCAGAAACTCGGCAACAAGACGCTTGCTCCTGACACGACAGACGTACATCTGGCAACAATGCAGATTTTGTTTTTATTTGGAATTCTTCTAGAAGATTTTAGACGGTTTAGTTTTTTCTTGTTCTTTTGTGATAAATTATGGATAGTTAAATTAGTTTCTTCGGAAAATAAGGTAAGATTTAATTATTTTATGTAAAGATTTATTAGATTTAATGCATATATATGATATAGTAACTATAACTGTTATAGTTTGAACAAATATTTCTTGCAAATACTACAGGCTTGGAGAACCCCATAATATTAATGGTTATTTATATACCAAGGGACTAAACTGGCTGTTTTAGTCCCGCTGCATTAGTGTTAGGGAAACAGAAATGCAAGGGACTAAATCAGCCAAGTTTAGTCCTGAGGTATATACACTATTTTTTGCAGGACCAAACATAATTTAAGTAGGTAGATAAAATTAAAATTAAAAACCACGCGTCTAAAATCGGTTGTTTTATTTTCGTAATTTAATCAAAATGCTTGTAAATTGCGAAAAGTCAGTTTCATGGCTATCGCGATTTCAATTGTTTTTTAATATGGTTGACACAAACGTCAAAAAATGGACGAAGATGATAAATTTTAAGTTATGTATAAATTGTTATAACAATGTTATTTTTAAAGGTTTTCTTTGTTAAAATCAAATAAATTGGTTTGAATCGCTAATTTATTACAAAACACCACCAAACCTAATTTTTGAACCAGCAAAGCACATAGTAAGTATAATATTTTAATATTATCAAGGTTGCCGTGATTTTTATTCCCTAGGGAGAAAAACGGCAAGTAAAATTAGGTTTTAGTCTTGGTCGTGCAAAAATATTATTTAAAATCGCTAGTGTAAACGTTTTTAGGTATAATTTTTGTTATAACCTAGTAGAATGTTCGTTTTATTTTGATAAAAATAAGTTTCACATCGCTCTAAGAAAGCCTGCGGTGTACCTGATAAAAAATAGTACATTCTGTAACAAGTTTAGAATGATGCATATTCCGAACGAGTGGATGTTTGTCACACGAGCCGCGACAGCGGAGAAGGAGACGGTCCACGAGTGAGGAAAATCCATTCTACACTTGTTACAGACTATACTTTTTCTACGACTGAAGTTTTATAGATTCATATTTTTATTTCTCCTTTTTTGTTTTTTTTTTAATTTTTATTGTAAAAATATACTATTATTTAAACCTACCTGTATTAAGTTCTCGATGACGTTTTCGGTTAAAATTGTTTCGTCACACCTCAGCAGCGCCCTCTTTATATCGTCATATGCAACATGTTTCAATGACCCTCCCAGCAAAATACTGATATTTTGGGCTGATTTTCCATCCAAAACCTTGAGTTCTTTTACTTTTTTCAGTGTGCCTGTCATACTACTCCTAAACAAACAAAAAAAGATTAAATTAGGACATACACGGCTCAAATTACAATTTTTTTATAATTTATGGAGAAATATAAAAAATATTATCATTTTCTGTCTGTCAGTCTGTGGACAAGATAACTTTCGAAATTTTTAACCTAAAGAGTTTCAATTTTTTACAGAGCTTGTTTATATAAATATTTTGGCAAGAATATAGAACATATTGGAGTGAGTAGGAGGGATGAGGGGTTAATTTGATTAAAAAGTCTGAATTTAGATATTTTTAAGGATATTTTAGTCGTATTTTTCTAAAAAAAATGGCATCTGGGGTCTTTGAAGGGTTGCTACAAAAAATCAAAGATCCCAAATAAATTAAAATAAAAAAAAAACTTTTTTTGCTTTTTTATATATTTTTTTCTTTTTATTTTTTTGTAAATTGTGAATAAAAAATTGATACTAACTTGTCGGTAACGTCTTCTGTCGTTTTGGAAGGAGGTTTGGAGGAGAATTTCTTCGCCAGTCCGTCCAAAATATCAGGGTCCGCCAAGTCTTCTTCTTTGGTTTTCGCCCAAAATGTTTTTTCAGAAAGTTTCGAAGGAATTATCTAAAAAATGGTAATTATGTGCAATGAATTCAAAATAAACGCAAAATTCAAGGTCAAATTAATAATTTAACATCGATTAGGTTATTTTACCCACTTAAAGTTTTAATTTTTAGTTTTTCAAAAATCCACAGATGCGATATCTATAAATTGACATTCTTAAAAAAATTTCACGTTTCTACAAATATTTTATTACATTCTTATTTTTAAAAATAAATTGTTAATGATAACAAACAATATTCAGTAATAATGTAAAAAAATATGTTAAAAAAGTGCCATTTTGTCCGCGGCTATAAGCTGAGTTACCATGGATTTACCCGACAGTGATTTCTTAAAAACTGAAAATGCTCAAAAATTAAAATCTAAAATAAAAGAGGGCTTATAAAGATTTTTTTTTAACTCCATCAACTGTCAAAGAAATGTCATTTCCACCACCCAAATTCGATTGTTTATTTTTTAGAAATGTCAGTTTTTGAGGTGACATTTCTGAATGGTGGCAATGACAATAATTGACAATAATTGTAATAAGAATTATTCTTAGTTAAAAAACCTCCACAAATCTTCCTTAAAACTAGGTATATTCACCCTAAGGTGTTTTTTCACTTACCGTTTTCCAGTTGGCTCTTTTCAACCCCTTAGCCTCCCACTTTTTCTTGGGTTTAAAACCTGGAGGCAGTAAGTCCGGTCTTGCCAATCCAGGCAAAGGTACCATTCCGGGGGGCATGGGAGGGCCCATACCGCCTCCCATCATGGGAGGAGGAGGCGGGCCACCCATTCCGGGTGGAGGTGGAGGGGGAGGGCCTCCCATTCCGGGCATTGGAGGTGGAGGCGGACCTCCCATACCTGAGAAAAAAATACTTTTAAGTATATTATGGAAAAATATATACCTTTGGAGTGAAAATTGGGAAACTTGCATGGCCAGTTTCAATTTCACCTAAAAGGTCTGGTTCGTCTTTTGTTTTTTCTGATTATATTTCTGGGGTATATTTTAAACATAAAAGCCATCTAACAAGTTTTTAATTTTTTATACAGAATGCTTAAAATATACTCCAGAACCATAATAAAAAAAAAAATCAGATGTGCGAGACCTTTTAGGTGAACATTTTTAAAACTAGCTTTGCTTGAATGGTAGGGATGGTAGAAAAAAAAGTACATACCCCGATACCCTTCATGGAATATTCTTAGAACCTTTATAGAAGGAAAGTATATTCTAAAAGTTCTAAGAATGCATTTAGAATGTTTGTGCTGTCTGGGTACTTTGAAATGTTAAAAAAATTTAGGGAAGTGAAAAAAAAATGGGACTCAGTACTTTATGCTGATGTATTGGATAAATATATACCTGGCATTGGAGGGGGTGGAGGTCCCCCCATTCCCGGCATTGGAGGAGGCGGTGGACCTCCCATTCCGGGCATAGGAGGCGGAGGAGGACCTCCAGGCAGTGTGACTTTATTAACAAGGTTGGGATCCAATTTCCCGTCGGACTGAGTTGCCCCAGACCGGCCCTGGAGCAGGTCCAGTTTGGCCTCCAATTCGGTTTTCGCCGCTAACGCCTCTTCGAGCTGCTTTTTCATACTTTCTAATTTGCCGTTGTCTACCTGTATTGGTTTATCTGAAAAAAGCATTTTTTTTTAATTAAAACTGAAACAAAATATAAATAATATATTATCAGACCAACCCCTGAGAGTCATACAATAAAAAAATATCATGATGTTCGTTTTTCCGAGTGTGCCTTTTTTAGTTCCTAATTTTAATGCTCAGAAGGTAAAATTATTTGCCCTTTAATCTCAATTTTCTCGAAAACGGTTGGATCTACATTAAGGAGTACCTTTTTTATGTATTTTTATTTAAAGATTACTATTTTATTGAGAAATTCTCAAAAGATCTATAGATAAAAAAGTCTGGGGCAAAAAAGTGACATTGCCCCCCCATATTGCACGTCCCTGGTTAAAATTACGAAATAAAAATTACATAAAAAAGTCAGCCTTTATCAGTATTAAGGCATGTGCAAAAAATTGTTAATGTAGTTCATGGGGTCCCAGAGATATTAAATAAAAACTAATTTTCAGATGCACCCTTAGGAGGGTCGTAGCTCCCTTAGGGCTCATTTCTGGACCAACCTTTATAAGAACTTTTTTTCATATTTTTGGAACTAGAATCACCCCTTCAAATTTTGTACCCTATTTTTGAATACCCTGTATAATCCATAATGTTATAATCGCTTGCCTGTACCTTGATATAAAATTTTCAAACAATAGTTATTTATGGTACTAGTGCGTAAAGTAAGATATTGCCCATGAGAAAATTAACCTGCGAGGCGTCAGCCAAGCAGGTTAATTTTCGAGAGGGCAATATCGGTTTACCCATGAGTGCTATACAAGGTTTTATCCAATAAATAACTTAGGAATTCATATTTTTATTAAAAATTTTAATGACATTTACAAGAAAATAATTTGACAAGTGACAGTTGAGTGGGTAAAATAAATAATTATCCACTCAATAAAGTAAAAGCCACGCGGGGGTTATTACTGAGTTTATCTATTTAAAATAAAGCTGGCAATTGTCTCATTATCTGTATGTATTGGATAAAACCTTTTATTATTTGTATTTTTTTTAAAAGGTTTTTGAAAAACTCCCCGACACCTCAAGATTGTAAAACAATAATAAAAAAAAGTATTTTCTTACCTTTTAATTCGTCCATTAAGGGTTGCAAATCTAAATCCAAGTGGTTCCTTTTAAAGTCCGGGTCCAGCCCGGACTTGTGCAGTACTACTTGTGATACGACTTCTTCGATTATTTTATAATACGCGGGCCTAAAAAAGTTAAATTACAAAATTGATGTTTTTTAAATCTATTTTAGAAAAATATAAGGTACACCCTAATGGTAAATAGAAAAATACAAGGTACACCCTAATGGTATAATATACCTGACATTTACGTCGTCCCTGATGAACAGCAAATGCTGCAATATACTGAGGAAATACGGTTCGGCCGCCGTGTCCAGCGTCATGTTTTTCAGGACCTCGAAACAGTCCTGCATGTCGTCCATGTCCAAACGGACTTTGTAAAAGCGTTCGTGTAACTCATCAGCATCGTTCTCTCTGTAACGCTCGAAAACTTCGAACTGCGTTTTTAGGACCGGGCTCATGTCACTTTTCAGCTCCTCTGAAAAACGACGGGGCAAAATAACATTCTGCAAGGAGTACGAACATTTTTTTTTTTGAGCTTTAAAATCACTTAATTTTAATTTTATTGTCCATAGAAGTTATTTTGCAACGAAAAATAATCATGATACATCTTTTGACTTGCACAATGGCGATTTCTCCCGTTAGATTAGACAGGGACAAAAGTTCTACCCAAAAAGGATAGAACACTCCCACTTCCACCCAACCAAACAAATTCTGTATTTGTTCTTTGTTGAACAAATACAATATTTACTTGGCCGGATGAAAAGTGTAACGATATTATTTTTATTAAAGAAATTACTGGCGCCATCTATATTTTAGTAGAATTATCTTATTCTACAGATTCACATTAGCTATGTTCGTTCGTGCCGCTCAGTGCTACACTTTCCGGCCAACCAAATAAATACTGTATTTGTTGTATGTAAAACAAATACAGTATTTATTTGGTGTAGCACAAATGAGATAGGGTAGACGTCTTTTGTTTCATAATTCTAGTTGTAGAGAGCTCCATTAATAAAAAATATTGATTTTTATCCTTCTTTTATTTTAAAAATTTTGATTTTTTTTAAATCCCACCGGAAACATTGTGCAAAAACAAAAAACGAATACAAAACTAACTTGCTCACAAATTACACGTGGCAATCAACGTTTTGTTGATTGCCACCACAATTTTTAGAACTTTTTAGAACTCAAAAGCACGTTTTTGAACAAAAACCAACGTAGTAACAAAAATTCGACTCTAGCTAATCTCAAAAGTACGTGACATCATGTTCAACTGTTTAAATATTTGACAGCAATATTAGATACTGCTATCAATAGATACCCCAACTTGAAGACAAGTGTTCCCAAGAGAAAATTAGGCGCCCATAAAGATTGTATTAATAATAATAAAAATAATTATAGAATCTATAATTTATTTGAGGCGTATATATATTTAAAGTATTATTAATTTGAGCCATTTCGCCTCAAAGACTATTTTTCAATAAAAGTTTTTTCCAAATTAACTTCTCTACGCGTTTTCAACAAAAACGCCTTTTCCAAATTAATTTCTCTACACCTTTTTATTGTTACAGGTGTCTTAGTTTCAATTACCTCGAAATGACATATTTTGACATTTGTCATATTTTGATTGATAAAGCCAAATATTGCACAAATTCTTTCAAAAACTAATAATTTTCTTTGAAAACGGGATCAGATTAGATCCCGAAACGTTAGAAGTTAACTTTTATTTAGTTTTTCGTTCTTTTTTAATTATTTTAACGATTTATCAAGAATTTTATTAAAAACTCTTTATTTAGGCAAAATTTTTAAACTTTGGTAAGGTATTGACTAATAATATTTTTTAGGTAAAGAAGATATAGCAGATAAATATTATTTTAAACGCAATACCTTACCAGCGCATCTAGAAATAGGTGCGCCTGATAAGAACATTTTAATTTTATTTTCTGTTTTAGATTTTTTATCGATATAAATAGTCATTGAGGCGAAATGGCACAAATTAATAATACTGTAAATAATAATTATAATTATAATAATTGTTAAAGAAATCAGTGGTCTTCACGCCCAGTGAAATATAGGATTAATGACCAAATATCATTGAATTTATTCACCATGTTAGTTTCAAAATTAATAAATTTACAAACGAACGATAAATAAAGTTCGCTTGGTTTGGAATAATTTTTCGTCGTTAAAAAAAATCATATTTAAATTCTTGGTTAAAGTGTCCTTTTCTTTACTTAATTATGCGTTTACTTCAAGAAGAAACAGTATTTTAAAGAGCTTTATTACGCCGTAGGGTAAAAAAGGAACACTTTACAATGATACGTAGGGTAGGGTGGGGAGAATATATTTCGAACGGGGCAAATATAGTAACAACAGAGCAAAAAATACTTACGTAGCTTGTCATATAACCCGGTTCGCATGATCTCGTTCCTGAGATGTACCCTGAATTCAAAATCGTCTGTTTCAGATAATAGGGCGTTAATAAATTGAAAACACATACTCTAAAAAAAAACTTACGTTAGTACTGATTTTATATAAATATATTTTTTTAATTTTTGACAAAACATTTTGTGTAAAATAAAAAAAAACTCAATAAAATGAGATAAATTTTATTTAATTTAATTAAATTTTTTAAATTTAATTCCTGGCTGTGACATGAAAAAAACCTTACATGTGATAAATCATTTTAATAAAATGCACATACAGCCTGTTCCAGAACTCGCGTACCGAAATTTAAGAGGTGATTCTACATCCAAAAATATGAAAAAAAGTTTCTACAAAGGTTGGTCCGGAAATGAGCCCTAAGGGAGCTACGGCCCTTCGAAGATGACGTATTGAATGGGGAACAAAAAAAAACACCAATAAAATTTTAATGCTGCAGGGTGATTCTTCATTTAAAACTGAGCAAAAAAGTATTATACACCAAAACACCTAAATTTAATATTAAAGAAGTAATAACCTTTTAAAAAGTAACGTTTTTGGTGGCACCAAATGTTACTTCCTCTTAATTGCATTTTTTTTTTGATAACGGTTGCTCCTACAGTGTTACACTATATGATATTTTATATGTATTTTTACTCTAGAAATCTATATTTTTTACAACAAATCCAAAAAACATACACATAGAAAAGTTTGGGGCAAAAATGTTTTAAGCCTCATATATTTTGTCCGTCTGGGCACGCCTCTGGATAAATTAAAAAAATAAATTAACATAAACTTATTGCCCTTATTAATACTAGTATACATGCAAAAGCTCGCCGCTCTAGCTTAAACGGTACCCGAGTTATTAATTAAAAACCTTATTTTTATTACAATTTTAAAGGGCCCTAGATCCCTTAGGGCTCATTTCCGGACCAACCTTTATAGGAACTTTTTTTATATTTTTGGATCTAGAATCACCTCTTAAATTTTGGCATGCCAGTTATGGATCACCCTGTATTTGTTAGAATATTTTTTTATGTTTCAAATTAATTGTATTAAAAAATCTCTAATTCACAAAAACATTTTCTTCTCTTTTTACATAAATTGTCTGTCTTTTTAAATACCCTAATACTAACCAATAAATTAAAAACTCTCTTTTTGCTCCAACGTGAGAAAATCATTTTAAAACAAAATAACAATTTCAAAATAAAAAAATAGTCTCTCAAAAATAAAAATTAACAAATAATACCTTTGGTATATAACACAAAAATAAACTTTAACTCTTAAAAAAAATACTAATAACAAAACTTAACACTACATCCTAAAAAGGATTAAATAAATAAATAAATAAATAAATTTTATATCAAATAAACTCATTTTTCAAGTTTTTAACACTGGACATATTTCTTTGACATTTAAAACCACGTGCGAATGATTATTTCATTTTTATTAAACGCCGTATAAATTACTGAAGTCGCAAAAAATTTTGAGGTTATTTTCATGTCTTTTTGAATTATAAAAAAAGCAAAAAATTTTATTAAAAGTGCGGCATAAGAATGTGACAATCTTATAAATGGTATTGGTTATTTTTTTTGAGGAAATCACAGAATTAAAAAGCAAAAAAATAGTAACTGATTGAATATATTTTATTTAAAAGCACCTCGTTATGTAATTTTTATCAAAAATATCTTCAAATATCACATTTTATTCGCGATTTTTATCAGGGAAATTTCAAAAAAAAATCATGTAAAAAGCCGTATCCAGATCTAGATATTTTTCTTGGTAACTTTTGTCACTGCTTTACCATTTTTTTAATTTTGGGAAAGCCTGTGCAGAAATTTTCATTTTTTTTGCGGATTTTAGCGTTTTATGTCTATATATTTTTTTATTTATTTTGCTACATCTTAGGCTATTATTTCATAAAAATTTAGTAGTGAAAAAAGGTATATTATTAAGTCAGTCGTAGAAAAAGTTAAGTATTTAACTCTTACCTGTAAATCTGCATTATTTTTCTTAATTCCATTAACTATATGTAAAAACCTATCTACATTCGATTTTTCCGCTGTAACTGTAATAGCTCGCAGAGTTTTATCAACTCCCTCTTCGCTGTCTATATTTATAAAACATAGTGCGGCTAAAATCTAAAAAAAGAAAAAATAAAAAATTAGATAAAAATACAATCGATTGCACTGTAAAATAAAAAAATGTATACAAAATTTAGATAAAATCGTCCTCGGATTGTGGGTTAATAGTTTATTGCAAAACACAGTCAATTTAGACAAAATGTTACCAACCTTTAAAGCTTGTATCATAACTAAAGGTTTTTCGGTTTGCAAACACTTTGCAACTATGCAATGCCCACTGTCGTATTTGAAAAACCTCTTTATTCCTATTGTACTATTCATAAATTTTTCCAAACATCGTAGGCACTCCGTTTGTAATTGGAAATGATTACTGAAAGAAAAAATTAATTGTAACTAGATGAAACGTTGCAAGCACCCTGTCAAAACATCGGCACTATTGTACACTAGAGCCATCTAGTTTGCAAATTTCAAACTAGGTGTTTTGTTTGATTTTAAATTCTGTGTCTTTAAAACATTATATTCTAGCAAAAAACTGTATATAACATTTTTTATAGGGCTTAAAAAGAGCTTTTATTTAAAATATAATTTTTTGAAATCGGGTTATAAATATGTGAGATATGCTAAAAAAACCTTTTACTGCTTTGAACGCCAATATCTCGAAAACAATGCGTTTTAGGAAAATGTTGTTTCTAACATTTTTTGACCATTTTAAAATTATCTTTTATATAAGTGCTAAATTAACCAAATACAATAATAATTGCCTTAATTATAAACGAAAAACGCTAAAAATAGGAGTTTTACCCTATTTTTACCCCCTTACCCCCAATCGTTTACCCCCAAAATCTAATCAGCTCTTTGGAATAAAAAAGTCCAAACGATAAGAAATAATATGTAATTGTAATTTTTGTAACTGTATAAATTAATGTAATTACATACCTATTGTAATTGTACTCGGTGGGAAATAGGAAAAAATTGTTATTTGAAATGTGGAAAATATTGTAATTTTAATTTTACATCGGCACTTAGTGCTGCTAAGAGTGCCGATGTATTGAAATCTTCGCCGAAAAGTCAAAATCTTTGACCACTTTTTTTTCACATTTCTCGACGTTTTAGACCATTAGAGTCGAAATCAGTAAAAAAAATTTTTGCGTCCGTCTGTCTGTCTGTCTGTCTGTCTGTCTGTAAACTCTCTAATTCCATTTATACATGAGATATCGACTTGCGTTTTTTTTGCATATTGTTTCTTATCGTATTCCGAAGAGCTGATTAGATTTTGGGGGTAAACGATTGGGGGTAAGAGGGTTTTTTGTTTATAATTAAGGCAATTATTATTGTATTTGGTTAATTTAGCACTATAAAAGATAATTTTAAATTGGTCAAAAAATTTTATAAACAACGTTTTCCTAAAACGCATTGTTTTCGAGATATTGGCGTTTAAAGCAGTAAAAGGTTTTTTTAGCATATCTCACATATTTATAACCCGATTTCAAAAAATTATATTTTAAATAAAAGCTCTTTTTAAGCCTCATAAAAAATGTTATATACAGTTTTTTGCTAGAATATAATGTTTTGAAGATACAGAATTTAAAATCAAACAAAACACCTAGTTTGAAATTTGCAAACTAGATGGCTCTAGTGACTATAGTGCCGATGTTTTGACAGGGTGCTTGCAACGTTTAATCTAGTTTTAACTGTACAATTTATTACTTACTTTGCCAAACCTATATTAATAACATTATATATCCTTTCTAATCCTTCGGTCCCGAACTCGTCCACCCAACTTAAGGGGTTACTCGTAAGCGCCACCCTTAAAGACTCGACGCAGGTCAACAATTTTTGAAGGTTTAGGTTGTCAGGTTGCGAGTATTGGTCCAAGTAGGCGTGATATTCCTCCGGTTTGTCGAATTTGTGGCCGGTTTCTTGGGAGGAACCCTTCAGTTTCATCAAAAGCATTTCACGTTTTTGCTCCATGTTCATGACTCGGAGGGGTTTCTTTTTGTCTTCGGAGAGGTTCATGTCGGACTGAAAAAAAAAGAACAAAGGTTAATTTTATGAGAAATAAATATTTGAAGAGAATTTTTTTATTTTTTTAAGATTTTAATTTTTACAAAAAAAATCATAACTATAACATTTTGCGATAGTTCCCTTAATAATTGTCTTATAAGAAAAAAATATTGTTGTAAAAGGTATAATTTTTATGAAATATCGAGGAGTGAGATTTTCGGCAGAAAAAAATCTAAGATTTAATATAATTTTTGATTAGTTTTTTGAGATTTCCAAAAAACTTGGTATCTTATTGAAAATTACCGGGATTTTTGAGATTTTCGTTGGGATATTTGAAATTTTGTATGAGGATATCACACATAAACCCACGACACAAATTTTGCTCAAATTTTTGGCATTGCTGTACCATTTTTTTTATTGTTTTAAAATTTTCATTCTGGTGTATCTGGAACATCCTGAAAATATGAGTGTGATCAAACTTCTCTAAGGTGGGACCCTAAAATCGTAAAATTACGCAAAAATCATGAAAAATATTTGAAAATGGTCTGTACTTTTTGGGAGATTAGCTCAGCTGTCTAAGGCATCGATATAGCATTGAAACTGAGCTAATGATCGTGAGTTCAAACCTCACTGGCGCCGATTGCCTTTTTCAGTTAATTAATAATTGAAATTTGGCGAAGGCGTACTCCCTAGATATATTGGTTCGAAAGTCAATTAAAGCCGGTGGTTCCCTCTACTACTAGCCCACACAAGTCCTAGACTTAGGGGATGCTTAATTAAATAGAATAGTAGGAGGTTAAAAATAAACAAATAAACAAAACAAACAAAATTTAAAAGCCTTGAAATCATAATTTTTTGCTTTTGAGTGTACAAAATTATGTGCCAAATTTCATAATGATCAAAAGATTGGTGCCGAAAATCCGCCAAATTTGCCACTAAAACACTAAAACATTTTTTTTATAAAAAAATTCAAAATTTTCCCTACTTACCAGCATTTCCTCAAATTTCTGATTTATTTCTTTCTCGCCCATGCTGTACACTTTTTGGCTCAAAATCTGTTCGTCGGCCTCCCCTAAATCGGTCTCGGAATTGGGGCGGGCCGCCAATGTCGAATTCGGCCGCGCCCCCTGCGGTTTTTTCGTCGTGCCCGTTTTGAACCATGATTCCAACTGAAAAGAAAAAAAATATATACAATAATTTCTAAAGAAAACGAAAATAAAATATTCGTAGATTTTTTTGTATTTTTGTAAAAAAATATATTTATTTTTCACAAAAATAAATCGAATTAAAGTTTAAAAAAAATCTCTAGTCTTTTAGATTATCAAGTTTTATAATACGATTAAAACGACGTAAAAATGTTGAAAAAGTGGGTATTAAAAAAATCAAGTCAAGTCAAATATTAAAATAAAAATCCAACAGTAAAAACCAATTAAAGGATGAGTCAAACAACAAGATACAGAATTATAAAAAAAAAAAATAATAACAATCAAACTAGTAGAGTACAGAATATTAGTCCAAATATGGTTAACATTGGTGCATGGGAAAGTGGGTAGAGGGGCAAAAACTATTATTTTTGCGATATTATATTCAAATGACATAAAATATTTACATAGTCCCTAAGAAAAAAATGTAAACACAATATTTTATAATAAAATGGGACAACTATCACGGTTAACCATCAACTTCAAGGAAAAATTAACGATAACTATAAAATACCGCGAATACGAATTGACCTTATGTCTGAAGTGCTTCAAGTGCATGCCATGACCAATACTACTAATAAAACACTCGATATATGAATCATTTTCAAAT
>OY294053.1:30546757-30625272 GCA_958510825.1 Brachypterus glaber
TTCAAATGTCACATACTAAATTATAATAAAAAAATCACTTGCAAATTATAAGAAAAAAAGTATTTGGTATTCATTTAAAGAGGCTTCGCATAATTTACCATTTAAAAAAATAAATCAATACATAATAGTTATTTATGGTACTAGTGGGTAAAGTAAGTAAAAAATAAAAAATTGCGTAAATTTTTTTTACGCAATTTTTTATTTTTTTTTCTTAGAAAAACGAAAAAAATATATTTTTTTTCGAAAAACGAAAAAAATATTTTTTTTTGATAAATGCATTTTTTTTAATTTATTTAAACGGACGGACCGAGGGTCTATCACTGCTGCATTCGATGTACAAAATTGTCTGCATTAATGATGCAGACCCTTGCAGTACCTGTGCATTATCTGCATTATCTGTAAATTACGTACATTATTTGAACTAGGGAACGTTCAAGTATTACGTAACGCAATTTTTTATTTTTTTGGACCCCCACCCCCCCTGTAACGCTATTTTCCTATACCATTAACATGGGCGTAACACTCCAAAATGAAAAAGAAAGCCAAAATCACATTGAGTGAAGCCTTGGCTGGACAGAGTCGGAAAAAACAATAACAAGTTTAGGGAGTGTAGGGATTTAAAAAGCTTTAGAAATTACCTCCGCATGGATGAGTCCATCTTTTACAAATTTCTGCAGAAAATTTAACATAAAATACAAAAAATGATACTAATATACAAAATGACCAAATTTCGCCCGCGTTGGTAACTTTTTCCAGGTTGGTACCACGAAAATAACCATAAAACTTGCGTGAAAATCGCCGAAAAATAGAACATGTTCTAGTAATTTGATGGCATAAAAATGGCCTTAAACTTGCCTGAAGGCATGCGCAGTGACTGAATCATTCTTGCAACAAACTTGCATAGCATCAAAATTGCGTACAAATTGCTCCGTGTAAAGTGGCTTTAAGACATTTTTTGACGATTTTGGAAAATTCGAAACTAGCCAGAATAAGTAAAAAAATGGACTTTTTAAGAAAAAGTAAACCACAAAATGGCATTTTCTGTAATATAACCAAGAGTGACCAGATAATACAAATAGTACATTCGTAAATACTGATACATACATAACCATACATCTTTTTCTTGTAATTTCCAATTTTCCTCGAATAAAAAAAACAATAGAACTCGGTTTATCACAAATATTCACAATATTTTTTATATCACATCAATTTTCTAAGTTATCACATCTGTAGCGATTGACTTCATTTAACAAAATTTCCCACGTAAGTACAATTTTTGCGTTACACACAAATAACGCGCGTTAGCATAATAACTATATTTAAATTCTAAAATAGGTGGACATATTAGACTGGACTAAAATAAAAACACGTCTGTTAACAAAACAGTACTTCCATTTATTTTTTTACAAAATAGAAAAAAAAAACAATGAAAAAAAAATTTACTTACAATTTTTTTCTTGTCATACAAAGACATTGAGCCAGTTATAAAAAAAACAATTTTTGACCCTCTTTAACCTAAAGGCTAACCTAAAGACACTAAATGGGTAGCGCTGCCACGACAGGAAGGGCAAGGTAACAAATGAAGATCGCGTTTCCACAGCTTGTTTACTCACATAATCTACTGTTTTTGATAAAATAGGACAAAACTCAACAATTAGATTCTATTTTTAGGAAATCTTACCACCACTGCGTTTTTTATCAAAAAAAACTAACTGTTTATATCAAATTTATATCATCGTGGTCACATATTAAAACTTGTGTTTTTAAATAGTGTTTTTATTAAAATTTAATAAATTCAAAGTATACGTAACGTTAAATGAATTTAATAATTTTCCTTGACATTTACAAACAAAATAAATTAAAAAATATTTGACATTTCCACATTTTGCACGAGACCGTTTTTGAGTACTCATCTCTAAAAAATGTCACATAGATATTATTTTTAAAATTGAATACAATAAAACATCAATTGTTTTAAAAATAATTTATTAAAATATCCTTTTAAATAAATATTATCAAATCAAATTAAACTTTAACACGGAGAAAAGTATAATGTAACTATTTTTTTAGTTAATGTGAATATTCCTCATGTAGAATAGTTATACTGACTATCTTATGGCAAATAATAAATAGTTGTCTTCAATTAGCTTATGTCTAACTAAAAAATTACTTATATTAACTAATTTGTTCTCTCAGTGAATATTCAAAACAAACACCTACTTATTATTAAAATGAATGACTGCCAAAATTTAAAATTCTAAAACCACCGAGATGTTTTCGAAATATGTTATTTTCGGTCCAGTCTAATAACCTACTAAAAATATCGTTCACTTAGCGACTATATTTTGCAATTTTTCACTAACTTGTTAATAATCGATTTTTACTATATGCCGGTCAAAAGTATACTAAAACTAAATTATTCTTATTTGAAAATAAACGTGTGTGTGTGTATATGTTTTTAATGATGTCATTTCTATAAACATTTTAAACGTTTTTATTATGTTAAACTCATGATTAAGAAGCAATCAGCTGCTCGGAGGATAACAGATTCATCCCACATGTGTTTAGGGGTCATCCACAAATGACATCACGATCCATCTGATCGTTTGTGAACCCTCGTAGTAAAATTTCGTATATTTTCAACTACACAGGTCAACCAGGATTTTGTGATCGAATATTTTTTTATTTTCTGGCTTAGTTAAGGCCCTGACTGACTACCAAACAAGCATTTATATTCGAAATCAACAAAATTTTCCAAAATCAGTTGTTAGATCCAAATCAACTTTCAAATGTTAAAAACTTGTTGGCCTGTGTTATAGGTATACACGGTGTTTGCAGACTTTTGGTTGAAAATAAAGAGGATGATTCTACATCACAAAACTTGAAAAACCAGCATAGGTCCGGAGAAACGAACTCTAAGAGAGTTCCGACCCTTTAAAATTGTACTAAAAATAAGGTTTTTTTTTAATAACTCTGGTTTGGTAAGAAAAAAAATAGTATATATTCTTAAATAAACAATGCGAGACACGCTCTTACTTGATGTGATATACAGTCGATATCACATCTCTAGTAAAATAATGGCCGTGTGAACCTGGCCATGAAGATGGGGCACTTACGAAATAAGGGTCCTTTCCTAAAAGGGGACCCCTTAGAAAGGTTAGTGCCCCAATTGGTTTCGTTAGTGCCCCTTTGGTTCTCGACTTATAAGGTTGGGGAAAAAAACACCTGTTCTTCACAAAAGAGAAATAACGATTTTTTCGATTTTTTTTGTTTATCACTCGAAAGCATTTCGTTAGTACCTGTTAGTGCCCAGGATTTTTTTCTCCATCCTCAAAGGTTAACTCTCAGGGTCACCTCCAAGTTGATAACGTCACACTAACAAAAGTAAAAGAAATATATTTGTTTTTTTCGCACATATGAGCTCTCTAGCGTTGGTAGAGGTTAGTGCCCAATCAAACTATCCTCAACCTTTATTATAAGGCTCGCCTCAGGGCTCCGAAAAAGTGCAAAAAAAAGTATATATTATTAAAGTATATACGAGTTCTTTATTGTTAGTGGACGTTAGTGCCCTCAAAAAAATGACTTAATGTCCAAAGACGACGACTCCAGAGGCTTTTAACTTTCCCAGATTTTAAGACCATACCATAAACTATAATACTATATAACTTAAGCCGGGAAAATTATTCTAACCAAACTTTTGATATCTTTCAATCTTTGACATGAATTAAAAAACTTGAGTTGTTTAGTATCAAAAAATTTATTGCCGATTTTTTAAGAAGTGCCATCTAGCAGTAGTTTCGAATCGTCAAAAAACGTCCTGGACAAAAAATTCTTGGATACAAATATTTTAGATGGAAATAAATAAATAAATAAATAAAAAAATGTGTTTCATGAAAAAAACAAGAAACTTTGAAAGAGTTCGTCCGTCCGTCACGATTTTTGTTAACACGATAATTCAAGAACGATTAATCCGATCGACTTTTCTCTTAATTTTCAGGAAAAATCAGATTTCAGTAGGGGAAGATCCCTATTGTTTTTAAAAGTGATCCCTTCAAAAACAAAAAAGTTATGGGGGGTTAAACTGTAATAAAATCGAAAAAAGCTAAAAGAAGATTCCTATTAACGTATCTTTTTAAGGAAAAATTAATTTTATTGTAAGGATTATTTGCAGATAGGAAAACTTTTCCTGGCAGCATAGGTATAGTAGCCATAGTTCCTTTCTATACTCGTTACTAAAAATAAGGTTTTTTTTTAATAACTCTGGTTTGGTAAAAAAAAATTGTATATATTCTTAAATAAACAATGCGAGACACGCTCTTACTTGATGTGATATACAGTCGATATCACATCTCTAGTAAAATATTAATTATTATAATAATTTATTATTAATAAATTATAAATTATAATAATTATTATTATAATTTAGGTATAATAAATAAAAATATAAACCAGATGAACAGATCCACGCCTGCACCTTAGCAATACTCCGGAACATTTTATTATTTTTTCGTTCTTTTTGGTTCAAAATGATCAAAATTTGCGTTACGTAATACTTAAACGTTCCCTAAGGTAAATTTATTCGGTTTAATAAGTTTTAATTTCCAAGACCAATCTAATCATGTTTAATTAAGAAATGCGCTAATCACACATTATTATAGTATTCACAGCGCCTGCGCTAGAATAGTATTATCCGGTAGGCAGTCGAATTTTCCAAAATTTCCAAAAATCGTCCTAGACAAAAAATGGTTGGATAAAAATTTGTTTCATGAAAAAATAAGAAACTTTTTTTGTCCGTCTGTCCGTCCGTCTGATTTACGATTTTTGTAGACACGATAACTCAAGAACGAATAATCCGATCGACTCGAAATTTTCAGGAAAATTAAGTTCTATGGGGGGAAGGGAAGGTTTTTGAAAGTAGTCCCCCAAAAACAAAAAAGTTATGGGGGGGGGGTGGGGTTAAAAAAATCGAAAAAAAACTATAATTATCTCATCCCCTTTACATTAGAAAATTGTTGATTTTGACTCAGGGCGTTCTAAAACGTTAAGAAAAAAAAATAAATGTATACCATTAAAATTTAAGATAATTTTAAGCATACCTTGGAGCACAAACGGTAAAAGTCAAAATTCCACATACAAAACATACATGTATAGCACGAACTCAATTTCACTGAAACAACTGAACTTGACCAATGCAACTACCGTTACTAGATAAAATTGATTTCTGCATATTTCATATAATAATTATTATTTTATGCATTTATTTAAAATGTTATTGAAATTATCGATAACTTATGGGCAGTGGAGTGCCTACCCCCATTGAAAAGGAAAACAATGGGAACTAGCTCTAAAAAAAAAACAAAAAATACACTAAATTCCTACAGTTTTTTCTTGTTAAAAAATGGCGACGTTAGGCACTCAGGCAATTCTTTAACTAAACAATGGTAAAAAGCCCATATCCATATCCTTATTAATAACCGAGGATTTTTAGATTAAAAAAAGCTTTACAAATAGCAAAAATTGCATTTTAACCAATCGGAACCGGGTCTAACTGACCACACATACAATTTTTTTTCCATCACGGACAATGAAAACTTTGTAGAGTTTTTTTATTCGTAAGGTCCCTTGATGTAATGTTTTATTTGAGCTCTACGCGAAAAGTGGAGGTTCTTGCTTTAAGAAACAAGAATCTATACATAAAAACATCACAGTAAAATGTGCGATGAATCGTTTTCCCCGCTGTGCAATTATTTACAATATAGATACCGGATATTTCCATATTATCTGTAAAATGGCTTTTCCAATGTTAATTTTCGTAATATCACAATGAAAATGTAAATATAGTCAAATTAAAGTCGCAAGTTGCAAAAAAACTTAACACTAAGATATCTCAAGAACGCTTTGACATAGAGACTTGAAATTTGAAACACATTTTCTCTACTGCTAAGAAAATCTTTGTTCCAAATTTCAAGTCTCTGGGTCAAAGCGTTCTTGAAATATAGTTGTTTTGCAACTTGCGACTATATTAAATGTGCCAAGGATCAGTGTGAATAAGATTTAAGCTTTTTTTTATATTTCTGGAGTAAAATCTACAGGTTTTGGCAAATTTCTCAATATGTGGAATCGGTAATCCTCGAGTTTATTTTCAAAAATCGATTTTCCCTGGCTTTTCCAGCTACTTGTCGATTTCTCAACTTTCCTGAAGAAGACATAGCCATTTCGTCAAGATGGTTCCGACCATCTTGTTTTTGATAGAATAGAATAGAATATTCTACCTATGCCACTGTTTAGTTAAGATCTGTAGGTGGGTGAAACAAGGTATCATAATAATTTACAGTTATTGATATTATGTACATATTAAATAATACGTACAAATATCACATGTATCTGTAACAGTTTATTTTAAATGGGCAATTTAGTCGACACAGAACATAAAATATCAAACGTATGATACTAATACATTTTAATTTTTCTGACATTTAACACAGATTATTTTATTTTTCATAGATCTAAAGGTAGCTAGGTTTTTTTTCTAAACGCGTCAAATAGTATTTGACAAATACCAATAATTTTTTGAAAAAACATCATTATTATCATCAAGTTATCAGTCCCAAGACTGCTTTGAGAAAGCTCCCATCCTACATCCCTTATAAACTGTGAGCATTAATCTTCTCTACGCAATCTACCTCTCTTCTCCAAAATATCTTTGAGCAATTTCGCATGTTTTAGTGAACTAAAATTTGATAAGTTTTTCCCACGCATTTGTTTTTAACTCTATCTGACCATTTTATGTTTAAAATTCTCCTATAGCACCTTTTAAAGAAAATGTTAAAAAAAACATAGAAATAGCAGAAAATTTTTGTTTTGTTTTGATTTTTTTTTTTCGTTTCTTTTTTTCTTTGAAAAAAAAACTATTGGGAAAGTATTATTTTTTCGATAGTAGTATTTTTACTTTTTTATATTCCTTTCATTTTCAAGGTGTTAAATAAAATATTATGCATATAAATCATTCTTCAAAGTTAACTGTAAAATCGTGTATCTTTAAAAATAGTTATTATTAATTAAATAAACAATTACCCACTTATTTGCTTTCCTTTAAGGGAATGTTATCGAAAAACAAATACATGTACTGATATAAATTTCGATTTTAGGTATAATTTTTTTCCATTTTTTTTATAAAAACAAATTTTTCTAAAAAACATTTTTTTTTAATAAAATATTGTTTGTACCCCCTTGTTCCCCTTTCCACACTTGAAGTCTTTAGCTCAAAAAATTATATTTATAGATACATTTTACCCTCCTTTGTCCCCTTACCAAAAACAATCCCATCTGAGAACCTTGGTTAACAAAACAAAAGGTCTTCTCAAAGCGTTTTTGAGTTATTGTGGTCACAAATTTTTCAGACAAGCCGATATAGAAATGATGTTGATAAGTTCTTTAATTCCCTGTTAAATGTGGATATTGCTAAGCTAAACAAATAGTAGGTATGCAAAAATATGATAATTTCAAGAATAAATTAAATATTTTTTTAAATCTCATGTTCATCTTTTTAAATATAACACGAAATGTTAATATAATTTGTAAATAACAATTAGTCATTTTTGCGCATAATAATAATATTTATTAATGAAGGACTTGATCCTGATGTAACAGGCTATTATTTCCCTTGTATTTTTTTCTTATTTCGGGGCAGATTTAAATTATCTTGCTTAATATTAATTAATATTGACCCAAATGTAAAAGTAATAATAAAATCGATCAACGAACATTAAAAAAACCGTTTCTTTCAAAATGTATGGACATAAAACTGATAAATACTTCAAAATTTGAAAAAACGTTTCATTTTGCCAGTGTCTTTAAGTTCTCTTGAAAGACAGAAGTGGGGTTTAATTAGTTTTTCAGGATTAGTGCCAGTTTTTAGACTATGGGGACCATAGTTTTTGTTGTGGCAAAACTCCCCCTTTAAAATTTTGTTCTAAATCCGCCTAAATATGTATTCTATTAAACTTACACCAGTTGTAGTTTTATTTCTATTCCTCTTTTTTAAAAAGCTGTATTTTCTCTCTACTTTCTTTTCCATTTTCTCTGAAAACAACTCACTTATTTTTCACACTAAACAGTTTTACATGTGAAATACCTTTGAGTAAAGATAATTTATATTTTCTTATCAAGCATTTTTAAATATGATATACCTTGAGATAAAGTCGAAAAGTATTTATTAACTGAATGTTATTCTGTTTACTTATCAAATATTTTTAAGATTAAATTACAAATCAGGTATGAAAAAAATAAGGGGCTGTCCATAAATTATGTCATATTTAAGTTGGATATTATGACATCACTTTGTCACACAAAAAATTAAAGGTATCCAGAAAAACTTTAAAAAATCCCTAGCTTTTCTAAGTTTAAAGAAAAATAAGATGCAAGATTTTCTTTCAGGAGTAAAATTTAGTTGTAAGAGTAGTTAGGGGTCATGGACTTTTTAAATTAGTTTTTTTTTGGGATATCTAAAAAAGTATCTTACATAACTTGTGCAGGAACCCTTGTTGCAAGTTCTAATTAAATTACAAATTAAAGAATATAGTCATGTTTTCCATTTAAAAGATAAAACTTCTAATAGGAAGAAAGACATAAAATTCCAGAAAAGTAAAATTTCTGTGACATTGCCCTTACTTTTTTAGGTATTTCAACTTCCGGAAACCCTGATAATATAATTTTAGCTTCCAATGAGGCTTTAAATAAATAAAATTAATGTCACTGCTATTTAAGTCAGTCAAGAAAGCTAGTTTTATTTATACTTTTGAAAACATATTAAATCCTCGACCTGTACAAGCTGTCTACTATATGCAGTCAGAATATTTCTTATTAACTGATTTAATGATAATCTTTTAGTACAAAGCACATAAGGTGAATTTTTAGTGTCTGTACTATTAAAATTAAGCGTTTTGCTTATAAATTTACCAAAGAAAATGCGAAAAATACTAAAAAATACTTGTTACTTACAAAGCTCCCAGATTTTGCCTTCTCTTGCCTAGACATGCCTAATTTTCATTTATTATTGCCTATTGGAATGTTTTGAAGTAAACCTAGAACGAAATTATTCATGTGTAACAGCAAAATATCAAATTTTAAATCAGGAAATGCAAAATAAAACGTAAACAAGGTATATCAACATAACCTAACTTTTTACATTTTTTTTTAAATTACCAATATAACGGTAATTATTGCAATATTTTGCATGTATTATTACGTACCTAATTAAATATGGGTTTGTTATTTGTCACTACATTTATTTTATTGCTTATAATTAATTTAAAATGAAATAAAAACGATTTATTCGCGATAAACACTTGTTGATGGTTTTTGACCACTTTGCACTGTTCGATGAAAGGATTTTTATTCGATGAAACTATTTTTTGTGACAGAAATAATTTAAAACGATTATTATTATTAGCAAATAAACATATATTTTCAATATATACAATGCGTTTGTTGCAAATAAGTTGTTATCAATAAATATCTTGTGAGAAATCCATGTTTTTATGCAAGCTTAATTTACATCGAATGAGGCCGCCATTTTTAATTTCTAAAAAGTTAATTATTTCGATGGAATGACCCCTAGGCCAAAGATTCTTTGGCAAAGTAGGAAATTATTGATAAAATTAACAATATTTGAATTATTATATTCAATTCAAAAACTGGTTAAGGATCAAATGAAAACTATTATTTTTACAAATAAAAGTGGTTATCCAGAAAAAAGGCGATCAATCTATTACAGAAATAAATTAATGTGGATTCGTTTTTTCTATGGTTTTTTTCTAAAACCCAGAATATATTATTTTTGCTAAAAACGCGTTATCAAAGGCTCTAAAATTTTTAAAACCAGTTTGCTTACAGTTTTTAGGCAATTCATAATACACGTGTTGACAAGTTGGCTACGCTTAGATAGGAAACACGTGTATAAGGAGTTGCATAAGTGAAATAGTAATTTGTGTTTACAGGTTGTGTCAAAATGTTGTTAAAGCATGTTATAAATTTGTTTGGTGTATGAAAATTGTTGTAAAATGTTGCCCTGTATGTATGTTAGTAAGTATAACAGAAATTATTATTTAATCCCTTTTTTGCTACGTTTTGTATCAATGCTTGATACACATCCTGTTAAGGCCGGTTATTTTAAGGCTGAAGCCTTTGAAATACCCCAAATCGTAGTCCAATGTTACAAAAACATTAAAAAAAGTTTTTTGACTTTAGGGCTTAAAATTAACATAACAAATTCTATGGAGCCACCCACTAATTATGTCATGCTATTTTTTACCATTTTTACCCCCCTTCCCCCTTGTTAGTCTTCTTAACTTGGCTGGCAAAAATTAGGGGGCTGGGGGGCAAAGCCATTCCACATAATCAAATTTATTATAAAAAGATATTTGTAATTAGCCCGCTTAAATCATTTAGGCTTAATGTTAAGGTAGCTGGGCTTTCATAGCCCCCATTAAGGTCTCTTTTCCTCACAATATTTGCTCCAATTTGCGTACATCACACTGTATATTTAGAATAAACAGTTCTTGACTGATACTAAAATTATGTCAAAAAAAAAAAAACAAAATGTCAACATTGAACACTGTAACAAATATTTTTAAAAAGCAATTTAACCAGAAAATATTATTTAACAACCCAAAAACTATTCTTAAGTGTTTTTCAAACGAAAATGCATTGAAAAGTCAACATTTTCAACAAGTGAGACAATCCCATACAGATTTAAAACCCCCTGATTTAACAGACTACCGCAGAAAAAGTGTTGTAAGTCCTTGTTTGGATACTAGTAAGAGTGAGGGTGCAAGAAAATTATTTCCTTACATTATATCGGGAACTTTAATAACTGTATCTTGCTATTCTGTAAAAGCTGAAGTCCAAAGGTAAGTAGATATTACTACTACATTTTATATCAGAATTATATATTTTTATCCACACCATGATTTATAGGCCTATAAATCACAGGTCTGTAAAAATAAACTGTTTAAACAGTGAAATGACCGTGGATAAAGTATAGTATTCTACTCGCGTATAATAGCTATTAAACATTCGGGTAATTAGGCCACTCGCCTATCGGCTCGTGTCCCAAAATTAACCCTTATTGATTAATAGCGATTATTATGCGTTCGTTGAATAATAAACTATTGTCATTTTGGTATTATTTGTGTATTTTTTGTCTTTTTTTTGTTTATTACTTTCCCTGTGGAAAGTCTTGCGTTAGTAAAAAAAAATAAAATTTTTTATTGCTTCTTTTTAGTTCTGTCGTCGTTTTATATCTAAAAATTATAATATCTGTCATAAAAAAATCTGTCTCGGTCTGTCCGACCACGATAATTCAAGAACGCTTCGAGCTAAATACTTCAAATTTGGACCACAGGTTAATTATCTAAAGTTCTCGACCGGGACTGTTTTTGGTAAAAATCGGGGTGGGGTAAGGTAGTAAAATCGGGTAAAAAAGCATTTTTTTTTAAACATTTTTTGTTCAGATTATTTTTCGTTTTACGTTGTTAAAAGTTTTTTTTTATTTTTTTTTTGAAAATGAAAATTTTTTTTACCCTTTTATTTATTTTTCAAATTTTTCTAGTTCTTGGTTTTAATGAACCTAGCCCTATGGAAAGTACTATTTTTTGGCAGCAGTATTTTTTTTTCTTTTCTAAACTTAATTTCTAGATATGTTAAGTATATGGCAGCATCAGCAGATGTGCTAGCATTAGCCAAAATCGAAGTTAAACTAAACGAAATACCAGAGGGCAAAAATGTTACTTTTAAATGGAGAGGAAAGCCTTTGTTTATCAAGCATCGTAGTCAAGACGATATTAATCGGGAAAGAGCGGTTTCATTGGCTGATTTAAGGGATCCAGAACCGGATGAAGAAAGGTACAAAAGTCCATTTTTGTTTTTTTTTTTTGGTTAATTTTAATTGAGATTTCTCCCGTTATATTAGACAGGGACAAAAGTTCTACCCAAAAAGGATAGAAGACATACATACACTCCCACTTCAACCCAACCAAACAAATTCTGTATTTGTTCTTTGTTGAACAAATACAATATTTACTTGGCCGGGCGAAAAGTGTAACTATATTATTTTGAAAAAAGAAATTACTGGCGCCATCTAAATTTTAGTAGAATTATCTTATTCTACAGATTCACATTAGCTATGTTCGTTCGTGCCGCTCACTGCTACACTTTCCGGCCAACCAAATAAATACTGTATTTGTTGTATGAAAAACAAATACAGTATTTATTTGGTTGGCTGGAAAGTGTAGCACAAATGAGATAGAGATAGGGTAGACGTCTTTTGTTTCATAATTCTAGTTGTAGAGAGCTCCATTGTCAGATTTTTTTTATTTGTTAAAAATCTTGAGATATCAGATTTCTGCGGAGTATAGTTGATATGAACATAACTTGGAACTTATAAGTTAGAAGTAACAGTTAAACAAAGTAGATAGATAGAATATTTAACTAACATTATTATAATTTTGATTAACTTTAATTAAAAGAGAGTTAGGTATTTCGTTTAATTAAAATTTCCTTTATTTTTTAACTGATTTGATATTTTTAGGTGCTCCAACCCTTCATTTCTCGTCGTAATTGGAGTTTGTACCCATTTGGGCTGTGTCCCAATCTCTGGAGCAGGCGATTTTCCTGGAGGCTTTTATTGCCCATGTCATGGGTCTCATTTTGATGGTGCTGGTAGAGTTAGGAAGGGACCTGCGCCAATTAATTTGGTCATTCCCCAGCACGTTTATTTGGATGAAAATACCTTAATTGTTGGTTAAAATGCGATTTTTTTTTGAAAAACTATATTCTTGCTAGTTGTTTTAAATGCTAAATAAAAAATAATCAGATTTTTTTGTCTAGTCTTTTTAAACACTGATTTAATTTTTATTTAACGCTCGATAATTTTTTTTTTTTATTTTGGTAATTAGGAATGATTAAAAACATCGTCAGGGTTCGATTTCGTTGGTGTTTTTTAATAATATAACCACAACCATAGAAATAGACAAAATTATTTTATTGAAACACAACTAAATATATACATTTAGGTATTGTATATAATACAATTTAATATATTTATAATTCTACCTAAGTATTTACAATTAACTATTAAAAATATATTCACAAATTTGAATTAACTTAAAACTAAGTCAGTCTAGTCAGTCTGGAACGAAGTTTATAATAATAATAATAATATAGTTTATTCGTACATAGATTAGATCTATTAGGTTTTAAATTTCTAATTTAGAAATTCTAGTATCCTTAATTTTAGTTTTTAAGTAGCACATTAATTGCTGGAAAAGTCTTTCCTTCGAGAATTTTCAAAAATGCTCCGCCCCCTGTTGACACGTGAGATAGTTTTCCATCTGCGTTCCATTTTGCTAGGCAGGAACCTGTTCTTCCACCACCTAAAAAAAATAAAATTTTAAAATTACCAGGTTTTACTTAAAATGTAAGCGTTTATATTAATTAAAATAATATTCATACCAAATCTGAAGCCTTTAACAAAGCGTTAAAAAGTTATTGCGAAAGTACGAAAAATGTTTTTTTTTACTTAAATTTTTCCACTTAAATTTATACACAGACATAATTTTTTAATTCTAGATAAGATGGTTAAAAATTTCGAAAAAAGTGAAAAAAAATACTATAGACAATTTTTTTTTCTTTCTGAATTAAAATTCCTTACCAGCAACTGTAATGCATCCATTCTTTGTAGCGTTGACAATTTCTTCTAAAATAACTCTTGTACCATTTGAAAATTTGTCATATTTGACTGTGCCCACAGGTCTGCAATGAAATTAAAAAAAATAATGAAAAAAGTCCGAAAAAAAAAATACTCTCAAAACCTTTGACTCAGACTTTAATACTCAAACCGTTCTATAGTTATCGTATCTGCAGCAATTCGGCACAGATATTTTTTTTCGCAAAAATTAGCTTTTTTGCATAAAATGTTTCATTTTTTTTATCAGCGCAATAACTATTACGTACCCATTCCATAAAATAACTTTCGCTTTACGAATAGCTCGTCTAAAAGATTCTAATGTTTCTGGACCAATATCAGCTCCAATCCAACCTACTTCAATGCCAGTATCTTTTGTAGCTAATTTTACCTGAAAAAAAAAAAATAGAAAAGTTACTTTTAAATTCAGGATTAAAGAAATATTTTTTATAATTTACCTTTCCATCTATGAAGAAATCCGTACAATAAAAATCAGTCGGTACGTTTAGTTTGCAATTGCATTTTTCGGCCTTTGCTATGATTTGTTTGATGGTTCCTACTAATTCAGGACTAGTAGGGGTATCACCAACCTAAAAAAAATGAAATACGATAAATCCCATAGGTAAATTTGGATTAGTCTCTTAATGAAATTGACACTTTAATTTCACTCAAAATTCAATTTTAGAAATTTTCAAACCATCCCTGGTAGAAAAGTACATAAATCTAACTTAACATAACGTTAGATTAGTGACACTTTTATGTTTAGTCTCAAACGTTATACAAAAACGTTATAAAATATATAAATCTAATCTTAAAAACTAACGTTTGACAAAAACGTTATAAAATACATAAATCTAACGTTAGTTTCCTAACTAAATTCTAACCTTTTTTTAACCTTATTCTAACTTTAAATATTTTTTAAATTTCCATTATTAATACGTGAGCTATAGTAGAAAATACTCATTTCAGACAGCTATGTGCCTAGGTTTGATAATTATTTATTATTTCTATAATAAGTTTAAAAAAATATCCCCCAAAAGTCAAAATTATAGTAAGCCTGGCAACACTGTACTAGAATTGAACAAATATTTTAAGATTATGAATGTATAAATAAATATTAATTAACTAAATATAAAGTTTTTCTGAGAGGTAAACGTATTTATCGAATATATAACAACATATTACAGGAAAAATATTTAGGGGCACCTAAAAAGATGGCTATTTTATAAATAAATATAACGAAATTATGTTTAAGAATATTATGATTACTAAAATATATTAAGATTTATTTATATGAATAAATTTGTCTCTAGTTGCCATTTTATGATGCAGGTAGAAATTTCCTAGTTGGCCACGCCCCCTCCGAAAGTTATAAATTAAACGTACTTATAACGAATTTCTAACTTAAAAATCTAACGTTAGATTAACGTTTGTAACTAACGTTAGATTAACGTTTGTAATTAACGTTAAAAAGCGGGACATTTGCAAAAATTTTATAACGTACTTTTATACAGTTTTCTAACGTTAGAAAAACGTTATTCTAACGTTAAATTTCTACTAAGGATAGTTTGGGCAGCTAAAATTGTTAATTTTTCTTTTTTAAAAGAAGAAAAAATGATAAAAATTGTTACTTACGGGTACTTTGTATACGACAGGTATAAAATTATATCCTTGACCACCTCCAACTAAAATTTCGTCCGCAATGCTAACCATTTTGTTCATAACTGGAATTTTTTCTTCACATTTATTTCCACCAAGGATACAAACTAGAGGTCTGGTACTAAAAAAATATCTATAATCAAAAACTGAAATATTTTTTGGCATAGTGAATTTTTTTATTTTGAACCCTATGTCACAAATAGTTAGATGAATGAAACGTTGCACGACTGCCTTAGAGAAATCGTGCAACATCGCATTCTTAGACGCGTAAGATTCAACGTGTGGGAAGAATTACACGTATCTTTTTTTACAAAACAAATACCCGATTATGACGCAGAGCTCAAAATAAATAATTTAACTATAGTAAAAAAAAATATGGAACGTTACCCTGGTAATAAGCAGCATCTCAGCTATATAATAGAAAAACCAGAGTACTTAGGGTACCATGGATATTTAAATTTTGGGCAAAACATCGTTTTGGAACGGTAATATCTTTTTCCATGTTTTTACGACGTCTAGAACATTGAAAAATATCGCTGGGATGTTATTATCTGACTAAAAATGAAAGTTTAATATAACATCTTATCGATGTAATGTTTCTTACACTCAGAAAACAGTTTTTTTTTCGTTTTTTGTATTTGTTTTTTGTTTTTTTAATCTAGATAATGGTATTCGCCTACAGGATTTTTATTAGGTTAAGAATATTGAGATAATTAGCGCAAAATTAATCGTGAAGTTACTGGTTTCTGGTCTTAGTCTTAGACTGAGACTCTCAGAAGCCTAGAAATTCAACCAAACCGTGATGACGTCACTGGTCCTTCGTATAAACAGACTTAGTTATAATATCTCGAGTTTTAGTAGACCAAATGTTAAAAGCAATAAACCTTTTTAAAGAGAATTTCTTATAGTTTATAGAAATGTACTAACCCAACAGATTTCTGGGAACAAACCCCTCTCCCCCTTTATGATATGATTCGAAGATTATAGGAAATAATGTTAAATGTATTTTTTTTTAATTAAAAGTATGCTTACTTTTGAGTTTGGTTCAAAACAGCGGACAAATGTTTCAGTTCAGACTTCATCAGAAACCCAGCGGCTCTAATTTCGAACCCATCGCCCATCATGGAACTGTGATCCCTGTGCACAGTTCCAAAAGCGTCGTTGACGTAAATATCTGCTAGTCTTCTCAAACTTTTTCTGAATTCTTTTATGTGTTCTGCTGAGCATTTTGTTACGTTTCCTAAAAAGTCCTTGCCTGTGCCTTTTTCGCCCAGGTCGAAACGTAGGTTTTCGAGGACTATGATTGAGTTTTTCGGTGGGTTTCTGCAGTATTCTTCTGTTTTTTCGCTTGGTATTGGGTCGGGTAAAAATGTAACGTCTCTAAAATAACAAAATGATAATTATTATAAAAATGGAAACTATTTTTTGTTAATTATTGTTAACTGTTTTCTGTGTGACAAAGAAATCAACTGTTTCTATACCTTGATAATAAACAATTTAGCAAGAGTTCCTATAAAGATAATAATAACTATACAAGGTGTATTTGAAATAGGGTCCGAAAAATGATTCTACATCAGAATATATGACAAAAAGTTCCTATACAAATGCGACGTATTTTTTTTTTCTGTACGTAGCACTCACCTTCCTAGTAGTTTTTCCAATGCTTTGGCCACTCTGTCCATGGATAAAATGTCAATAATTTTACCCCCTGGGCGCCCCCTGTGGGACATAATGACCACACTTTTGGCACCATTGTCCAGACAGTAGTTGATGGTTTTCAAAGATTCTTCTATCCTAAAGTAGTCTGTGATGTTTCCTTCATTGTCGTATGGTACGTTGTAGTCAACTCTTAAATAATAAAAAAATCAAAAAAAAAATTTTTTTAACAATTAAAAAAAAAGAGAAAACGAAAAAATTTTGAAAAAAAAAATATTTAAAAAGAAAAACAAAAAGGGGCTTTTTCTTTTGTGAAAAAAAAAGAATTTTAGAAAAAAAAATTAAAATAGTTTCATTTTTTGAACCAAACCCCACTTTTTTGTCTAGGACGATTTTTGAAAATTTTTAAAATTCGAAACTATCGTATAATACTATTCTAGCGCAGGCGCAGTGCATAGTATAATAATAGTAATACGATATTAATGTTTTAAAAATTATAATATCAATTTATTTGTTTTATAATATATTTAATACCTGTTATAACAAACCAAATTATTTATGGGGGGGGGGGAGGATCCCGGGATTTTTATTTTCGGTCCCGGGACCATGTCCAGTTCTCTGGTCCCGGGACTTGCATGGCCTAGTCAAGACCAATATTTTTTATCAAAATCTATTGTTTTCGACAAAAAAACTAAGCGAAAAAGAATTGAATATTGCACGAAGAGATTTTTTTTTCTTTCCGAAAGTCTCCGGAATCGAACCTTAAAAATCAGCCACGATAAAAATTACAATATTTTAAATGAAACTTACCTAATGATCACTCTTTTGCCGAACACGTTTAGTTCGTCAATGCATCTCAAATTCGTAGCATCCATAATCAAAAAATATCACTAATGAAAACGTTTTTTTATTAAGAGATTTTTATAATAGTGTTAAAATTAAAATAATAAAATACAATTAATTTTTCAATGCTATTTATATAAAAAGTCTATTTTTTGTTTTGTAATTGCGTCTTGTCCCCAAGTATACACATCGTACAAAAAAAATTAATAATATTATTTATTTTTCTTTAATAATTGCATCGTTATTATCAAATTATCATTTCCCTAAAAATTTCACAGCAATAGATTTCCCAATACTAATAATAGTTATTTATGGTACTAGTGGGTAAAGTAAGATATTGCCCATGAGAAAATTAACCTGCGAGGCGTCAGCCAAGCAGGTTAATTTTCGAGAGGGCAATATCGGTTTACCCATGAGTGCCATACAAGGTTTTATCCAATAAATAGCTTAGGAATTCATATTTTTATTAAAAATTTTAATGACATTTACAAGAAAATAATTTGACAAGTGACAGTTGAGTGGGTAAAATAAATAATTATCCACTCAATAAAGTAAAAGCGACGCGGGGGTTATTATTGAGTTTATCTCTTTAAAATAAAGCTGGTAATTGTCTCATTATCTGTATGTATTGGATAAAAAGCTTTTTATCCGTGACGGAAATTTTTGATGACTAAGAAAAAAAGCTTTACTCCTGAAGGAAAATTTTGATGACTAAGAAAAAAAAGTTTACTTCTGAGGGAACGTTTAAGTATTACGTAACGCTCTAGGGGGTCTCAAAAATGGACAAATTTTGCGTTACGTAACTACTAGTAACTAAAAAAAGGTCCTTCCAACTCTACCGCTTCGATTTTTCCGAGTTTTCCAACTGTACCACTTGGTTTTTCCAACTAGTAAAAATTTCCCAACTACCCAACTTTGTAGGGTATCGCATTCAAATCACATTCATCTAACGTTATTTTTCACCACAATAGGTAAAGTATAAGTGCTTTTCTAACTAAACAGTTTGAAGAGTAATTAATAAAAAAAACTTATTTTGATCCCTTTGACTTAAATTCTGTGAGAACGGAGAATTTTCAAAATTAAGAATTAACAATGAATTCATATTTACTTTGAACTTAACTCCTATTAACAAATAAGGTTTAAAAAATAATGTAATTTAAATAGATTTTGAATCGCCTAATCTTAACAGATTTTTTTTTGAGTAAATAAGTTATTGTTTAAAAGTAAGAGTAAAAGTTCCACGGTAATTTATCTGGAGTCATGTTTCTGGACGATTCTTTTTATAAAATTTTATAATAAAAAATATTTACTTTAGTTTTTTCATAAATCTATAGACACAGTACTTAGGTAGGTACTTAATGCGTTCTCAAAAAATAATAAATAGTATATTATGCCTGCATACTGTATTGTTTTTTCTCCATGTGCATATCATTCGGAAATTTGACTATTTGTAGACAAAAAAAAAGACAAAAAGGTAAAAAAACTTGTTTCAATAATGTTTGCTTCAATATTAAACAATCTGTCTCAAACAGTAATACTTTTTGACCCCCTTACCCCACCCCGTAAAGTAACGCTTTTTATTATTTAAAAAAATAATAAAAACGACTGTTTTTTTTACCCAATTTTTTTTTAAGGGGGTTCCTGTCTGCTAGCGTTACGTAAGTATATATAGGAGGGTTAGTGTCAGTGCTACATAGCGTTAAATGCGGGGAGATGGGTCAACGTTTCAAAAAAAATCGTATTTTTCCTCAGGACAGATAGACCAACGAACTAATAACTCTGCTCTCTAGAATACGCATTCTGTTAATATAAAGTATCGCCAACATCTCGGTTTGTTGTAGGTATATTTAGGCCTGAACAATAACAGTTACCAGTAACTGTTATTGTTGTCTCTGTTAGAACAAAGCTGTGCGAGTAAGACAGACAAATGTATATGTTGGCTACGTTTTTGTCAGTTTTTACAAATGAAATGCCTATTCTAGAGAGAAAAGTTATTAGTTCGTTGAGATAGACCGACAGACATTTTTTTTGCGGGAATAGACTACTTTACGTAAAAAGAGTTGGGAAACATAGAAATGGCAATAAAAAAACATTTTTTTTACTAACGTTGGACTTTCTTAGGGAAAAGTTTGTCTGATGCATAAAACAGAAAAATTAAATAAAATTTTTTATAACTTTTTTTATTAGTACAAATGATATAATTATCTACAATTTTTCTTACTTATTTAAACTATTTTATTATATTACGTATAAAATAAAATGTTTTCCCTTGAGAAAAGTTCAAATCTAATTAAACACATTTTTTAATTTACTAAATAAATTTTTATGCTACAGGGGGTGTCAAAAGTGCCCCATCTGAAGTATTTACAGGTACTACTTCACTTTGATTAAACACAACCGGATATCCGGCATAATACGGTACTTGTGATCCATTATAAGGCATACTTCCGTAATAAGGTACATTACCATAATATGGTACTTGAGTACCATTAAATGGTACCTTTGGATCATAGTTAGCATTAAAAGGCATACTAGGATTGTAAACTTCAGTTTGATTCACACCCTGAGATGGTGGTTCGAGTGGTACCACATCTGCACAAGTCCCATTGGACGTTTGAGTACCATTATTCGGGCAAGGTTCCTCAGGGCCAGCTACTGCCATAGTGGTTATACAGTAATTGTAATTCTGTCCGTTTGTGTCTGCTTTACCATTTTTATCAACAAATTGCATAAGATTTACATCCGTACTTGCATTTGCAAAACAAGGCAAGTTTATAGTAGTACTATTTGACCCGTCTGTAACATTTTGACACAAAGGATCAGATTTGTCTATACAAGGGATGGTACTATTAATACAGACTGCTTGGTTTTGATCTGGACATGGTGCAGCGTTTTGCATGGTGGTTACGCAGAGGATGGTGTGGTTGGTGGTGCATATTGCGGTACTACCCGGTGCGCAAATGTTGGTCGAGTTGTCATCGCAAAGGGTTAGTATGTTGGCGGGTAGTTCCATTTGTTCGGTGTGTTCTGGTTGGTTGTAGTAGTTGTAGACTTTGTAGGGTCTTCGAAACATGCCGGAGACTAAGTACCCGATCACCATACCTCCTAAGATGTTGCGGAAGGCGTGTTGTCCCATAAAACCGCCGGATTTTTTCATACCATAACCACCTTGAAAAAAAAATTTAAAAATCGAAAAAAAAATCAAAATTTGTTTTAACAAACTTCGAAATTCTTTCCATTTGTACAAGAAATATATGGTGTAAATTTGAAATCTTTAACTGAAAGTGTTCTCAAGTTATCGTTGTCACAGGTTTTAGTGTATTGACGCCTTCGCCAAAATTTCAAATTTTTAAATAAAGAAATTATTTTTGTCCGTGTATTTATGATAAACTCAAATATATAATATATACCGGGTGTTTGTTTTTTTAACCTGAAACCTTAAAATAAACAACTTTTGTCCATATATTTCTTTTTAAAATGCATAGTATTCGAGATATTCAAATGCAAGCCAATTTTTCTTTACTCACCGTATCCACCATACTTGTTTCCTCCAAAGCCTCCCATGGCACCCATAGCTCCCATACCACCCATAGCTCCCATACCACCCATAGCTCCCATATTACCCATTCCCCCACCACCATAACCACCACCTCCCATTCCACCTCCATAACCCGCTTGTGGGTGATAACCTCCATAACCAGCTTGAGGATGATGTCCTCCATACGGAGGTGGCGCCATACCTCCATAGCCAGGCTGTGGATGATATCCATGGGGGCTGTAAGCTGGAGGAGCTACACCTTGGGGTGCTCCATGAGGCGAATAACCTGGGAGAGGTGCTCCATAGCCATTTGGGGAATAACCAGCTGGAGGAACATGTCCGCTGGGGGAGTATGGAGGAGGGGCAGCGCCGTGTTGTCCGTACGGTGATTGTGGAGGGTAGGATGGTGGCTGATTACCTGGACCTGGAGGTGCGTTGGGGTTATAAGCTGGAGGTGCGTTTGCGTTTTGGTGCGCGTGGGTTTTTGTTGCTTGTTGTTGGTTTACGTTCCACCCTGCTGGGGGTGCGGATTGTCCTGTGAGAAAGGATATAATAATATATAATATAAGTAGAGAAATTATTTTTCAATCGTTTAGAAAAATAAATAAATAGGAATCCTTGTTAAATCAAAATTTTAATGGGTTTAAATAAAAAAATACTCCCCTTTTTGTTATTTTAAATCCTAAAAATTTACTTGTTTTACTTTTCAAGTCGATGTATTTTGTCGTTTTGAAGTTTTTATTTAAAATGTGAGGGTAAAAATAAATCTGCAGGCCTTTTTACGTATCTGGATCCCGGAGGTAAACTACACCATGACACAAAAACGTAATTTTTCAGGAGAGCAAGTTTTTGATTCTTTTTTAACATTAAATGCATGTGAATGGTGTTGTTTTCCATTGAATTATTTTTGTTATTTATAGTAACTGGACAGAGTGCCCTGTACCTCTATACCTATAAAGCGAAAAATGCACATCAAGGACATGGTGATCTCTATTTCACAAAAAATGGACATGGTGTCCTTTACCTCCGGGGTATAAAATAATATAATTAAAAAGAAAACTTTGTTTAATATATTTAATAATTATTTATAAGCTTGTAAGCCCACTATTTAAACATATTTAAAAATTAATTTTACTTGCGTGTGCATATTTACAAAAATCACAATATTTTTATGCGTGTTTTTCCACTTTTTAATAGCGACTTACGTTATGCATTTATTTAAAGTTCAACAATAAAATTATACTATACAGGGTGTTACAGAAATAAGTTTCAACATTTTAAGTGATCCGGAAATGTCCTTAGTGAGCAGGGATGACGCGAAGGGGGGTAGGGGGCGTCACCCCCCCAACCACGCTCGAGTTGGCAAAGTCCACTGTCCAGTTGATAAAATTGAGTGGCAGAGTTCGGAAATTACCAGTATATCTAGAAAAATTGAGGGGTAGAGTTGGGAAATTGGTCAGTTTATTAGCTAGGAAAACTGTTACTTTTTTTTAATCATCAAAATTTTGCATCAGGTGTAAAGCTTTTTAAAAGGGCTAAAATTTTTTGGAAATTCCCTAATATTTACTTGGGAAATTTTTGACCTGCCCCCTCCCCAACAACAATCCCTCGCGTCATCCCTGTTAGTGAGCTAAGGCCCTCAATTAAAAAATTGCACTATAACTGCATTTTTTTATTGTTGCAAAAACAGTTCTCTCAGTGTAAACTTACCATTTTGTGTATTACTATGTGGTGCCGCACTTTGCTGTACATTACTGTGTTCTTTTTTCACTGCAGTTTCGTGAGCTGCAGCTGGTTTAGCAGCTGCAGCTGGCTTGCTCACTGGTTTGGGATCTGCTGGAGCTGGGGGCTTGGCTGCATTTGAACTTCCTGGAGTTTATATTAATAAGACTATTTCCCAAGTAGAAATTACAGGGATATAAAACACTAAAGGGCATTTATCACCTTGTTAAAAAATTTATGGAATAGTCCATCAAATATCCTTCTTGCTACATGAATTATTAGATAATTTTGTTATGGCATACCAAAAACTTTCCAATATTTTTTTAAACAAATTGATTAAAAACTCAATTAAAAAAAAATAAGTTCATGAAAAAATTTACTAAAATTCTCAAAAATTTGATTGTTGGTTATTTGATTTAACAAAAGCATTCAATCGCTATGAGCACACATTCTTTCGTTAAGCAAAGAAACATGTTTTTTCGAATTTTACCGGAAAAATTGTTAGCGCTCGTTCTTGCAAGTTCATGAACTACTAATAGAATTTGTTACATTCTCTTTAAAGATGTAAACCGAGTGTTTAAAAGTTTCTACACGAGTTATCCACAATATTTTTTCTACAATCTTTTTTTTTATAAAATACAAAAATAAAAAACTTACCCGAACTGGATTTTTTCCTATTCCAAAAACTAGACCCAGACCCAGTTCCCTTGCTCCGCCCCCGGCCGCCACTACGTTTCGCAACAACCAGAGTTAACGTG
The DNA here is from genome assembly GCA_958510825.1 of Brachypterus glaber. Lineage (NCBI taxonomy): Eukaryota > Metazoa > Arthropoda > Insecta > Coleoptera > Kateretidae > Brachypterus > Brachypterus glaber. The sequence goes on from OY294053.1 coordinate 30,570,678, forward strand.
GTCAAAAGAAACAAAATTAGGGTTAAGCGCACAAAATTCATTTTGAATCTGGTTCATTGAACAGATACAAACGAATTGAGATTGAACGTAGAATTTTTTGCTGCTTCTTGGACCAATTTTTCAATTAAAGCGGATAGAGCGGAGTTGATTGTGAATACGGCTGTCAACAGAATAGTACTTTCCCTATTTTTACATAAAATTACAACAAAAAAATCCGTCAAAGAATTCCTGAAAAAGATACAACAAAAAATACCGTATACCGTAAGAGTTTTGTGTCCGATTTTCTAAGACAGTCGTAGAAAAAAGTATTTCTAACGTTAGGTCCCTAACGTTAGGCATCTAACATTTAAACCACATTCGTCTTAGGTTAGATCAAGTCGTTCTAACGTTATTTACCACCAGGAAAGACTTTTCCGGAAAGTAACCCTGTTTTCAAAAACATTCTGCATAAAAGTCAGGTCAAAATTTAAAGTTTAGTCAACAAACCACTTCCTGCACTAGTCCAATCAAATCTGGGAATTTTAAATTGATAATGACCTACAATAACATAGAAGGGAATTGATACTGCGACACAAAAGATGCAAAGCTATTGCTTACATGCACAAAATTTTGTGCATACATGCTTTAAACTTTAGGTACCTATATAAAAAAAAGACATAATTAAAAAAAATATATATTTTTTTTAGATAAGCACATCATTGTATTGCTTTACACTAGCCCCATGTGCCTACTAAAAAGAAATGTCCTATCTAAAAGCCAAATCCTAAAAATTAGCCTAAGATGTTTGTCCTATGTAGAAAATTTTCAATGTTTTCTAAATAAAATTGTCCTAACTAGTCTTTACTAGACGAATAAGTTAGGACTAGGACTAAATTTACAGATCTTAGTAATTTGCTGGACTTTTTAGATTCTTTTTACCTAACTTTCCCAGACAGAACAAATGCATTTAGTATGACAATTTATTTTTCTGACAAAAAAAAGTATATTTCTTTTTTCAAAGGATATCACGTATTTTTTTTCCATAACCATTCAAAACTATTCATAACTATTATATATTATATACAATAAGTCAAAAGTTGCATGCTTTCAAGTGTTCACCATAATCCAAATATTCTCTATTCAAGTGTCGTAAAGAGAATATTTAACACTTAGAGTTAATTTAAGATTTGCAACAAACAACGTTGTTTAAAACAACTTGTTTTGTACTTATATGTCGGCGCAGATCATCGTTAATACCCAGACAGCACATGATATCTTAAAGACGTCTTTTTTAGATCTTAATTATGTCTGGACGCCTAAAGACATAAAAGGATATCTTATGTACTTCTTTTTAGGGATGTTTAAAAGATATCTGATTATGATGTCTATAAGATGTCTTTTAAGTATCCGTACAAGACGTCTTAGCTTCGATACTCATCGCTAAAAATAAATTAACTACAATCAACTATTAAAAAAATTACCATTTTTTTTTAAGATTTTTTTTTGAAAAACAAATTACCTCTCATTCTAATTCTTATTACGCTTTTTATATCAATACGACCGTACCTAGCAACGTAAATGGGAGGGAGTATTATGTTGTAAAGTCGCTTGTGCAAGGCGTCAGTAAGTCGTCTTGAAAAAGATGTCTTAAAGACGTTACCTTTTGGAACATACGACATCGTTAAGACGTCTTTAAGATATACGGCGAAAACCGACGTTCTTAAGACGTCTTGAATGACGAGCTACGACATCTTTTAAGTCATCTTTGTGCTGTCTGGGTACTTATTTTAAACATATCTGGCATTTTTTCTTTAGCAAAATATAACATATACCCCCTGGTAAATGAATACTTCAAGTCCGACTTCTGCTTATAAAATATAGTACAGGATGTCTAGTGCCCTGGAATTAAGATAAATTTCTGGAGTTTTTTATTATCTATCTGGGAAACCTGACAGAGGGTTTAGTTTCGCTGGAAATCTAGTTTTGTCAGCCGCAGCCCCCCCCCAGCGATATATATTAGCATAGAAATACCTTCAAAATTATATTTTTGGTGAAAGCGCATTTTTTTTCCTTATGGATACCCCCCCCTTAAGATGAAATAAATGCGCCCCTGTATCTTATAATTACATATATCTATTATGTAATAATATATTTTTAAAATTGTAAAGTTTGTGAACCTCCGGTAAATGAATGCCAAAAGTCCGGCCTCTACAAGTCCCAATGAAATAAAAGAAAAAGTTTTTATTTTTCGATCAAATTTTAATATAAAATAACTTAACTATGACATAAAAAAATAACTTAAGGTAAAATCAAAATTTGATATTTAATATTCTTAATATTGCTATAGGAAAGAGTGCTTAAAATAATAAAATATACACTATACGAGGGGTAAACCGCTGACAACATTTTGTACACCTTTAGGAGGAAATCTTTAAAGATTTCCTCGTAACCTTCAAAGATTTCCTCCAATTTGTACACCGGAATTCCTCAGCGGTGTACCCGTCGACACTATACTGTTTTGGGTAATACCACAGATTACTTATCATCATTACTCTATTTTGAAATAACACAAAACTATAAGCTTATAAGAAATATATAAGAAGTATTTTTGATGTCCGTAATACATTATGAAAGAAAATATTAGTGGCATATCGGACCCAAAAGAAAATTAGAAAAAAAGTCAGGTCTCAGTCTGGATTCGAACCAGAGTCCCCACGGTTTTCGGCCTGGTACTCTACCAACTGAGCTACCGAGACGCGCGTTCGAAAACTAACTAATTGGACATGCCTTCTTTTCTATTCTTCTCAAATTTGTTAGTTGTTAATTAAAGGAAAGATGGTTAATTCTCGATCTCTGTTGAAGTTCCTATATGTGAACGATACAAGGGTGAAGGGGTAAAAGGGCTCTTAAGACATTGTATATTGAGTTTATTCCCACTAACAAAATTAACCATCTTTCCTTTAATTAACAACTAACAAATTTGAGAAGAATAGAAAAGAAGGCATGTCCAATTAGTTAGTTTTCGAACGGGCGTCTCGGCACCTCAGTTGGTAGAGTACCAGGCCGGAAACCGTGGGGACTCTGGTTCGAATCCAAACTGAGACCTGACTTTTTTTCTAATTTTCTCTTCTGTCCGATATGCCACTAATATTTTCTTTTATAAACTTATAGTTACTTGTAAGTTTGGAATAACAGTTGTATTTATTCTTTTTATTCAAAATTATTTCTCTATGTTACAGTACTAAAATTTATAGGTCATTTTATTTTAAAAAATCAATGTTATTGGTATTTCTGAAAAAACTGGCAGTTTTCAAAAAACCGTTCAAACCGTTTCAAATAAAAAAGGTTGAGTTGCTGTACCAATAAAAAAAATAACCCTGCATATAGGTGCTTATTATTAAAATTGCGTCAAGTGCAAGCCTCTCACCTAGTTCTACTTGACCAGCTTCTATTAGCAATTTTGTCCAAATTGACCCCATTTTTACCTTTAACTTTTAAATTACTTTAAAATTATATATGATTGTACTAAGTGGATTTAAGGTAGATTCAAAATTTTATAAGCATATTAACCTCATTCAAAAATAGATCTAAGTATGGCAGGATTCTTAATTAATAGGGACACTTTTTCAGAAAAATTACCGACGACAATGATTTTTTTTTACAGTAATTAGTAAATTTTACTGTTATAGTAAAAATTCTTTTAGTATTATTGATCATCAGATGGTAATTTTTACTGAAAAAATTCATCACTACCGGGATTTATAACTACTAGGATCCTGTATTATTCTTTCTCTAAAATAACAGAAAAAAACAGACTGCTATCGGGTATTAGCGCTATGTGTAAAATGATGATTTTCCTAATGTACAAAAATAAATATATTATATATACAGGGTGATCCATAACTGGCATGCCAAAATTTAAGAGGTGATTCTAGATCCAAAAATATAAAAAAAGTTCCTATAAAGGTTGGTCCGGAAATGAGCCCTAAGGGATCTAGGGCCCTTTAAAATTGTAATAAAAATAAGGTTTTTAATTAATAACTCGGGTACCGTTTAAGCTAGAGCGGCGAGCTTTTGCATGTATACTAGTATTAATAAGGGCAATAAGTTTATGTTAATTTATTTTTTTAATTTATCCAGAGGCGTGCCCAGACGGACAAAATATATGAGGCTTAAAACATTTTTGCCCCAAACTTTTCTATTTGTATGTTTTTTGGATTTGTTGTAAAAAATATAGATTTCTAGAGTAAAAATACATATAAAATATCATATAGTGTAACACTGTAGGAGCAACCGTTATCAAAAAAAAATGCAATTAAGAGGAAGTAACATTTTGTGCCACCAAAAACCTTACTTTTTAAAAGGCTATTACTCCTTTAATATTAAATTTAGGTGTTTTGGTGTATAATACTTTTTTGCTCAGTTTTAAATGAAGAATCACCCTGCAGCATTAAAATTTTATTGGTGCTTTTTTTTGTTCCCCATTCAATACGTCATCTTCGAAGGGCCGTAGCTCCCTTAGGGCTCATTTCCGGACCAACCTTTATAGAAACTTTTTTTCATATTTTTGGATGTAGAATCACCTCTTAAATTTTGGCATGCCAGTTATGGATCACCCTGTATAACACGTTCGCTGCCGACGAAAATTGTATAGAATGTAGAGAAAGGAAAGTGAATTTAAATCTATTTTGTAGAGAAATGTTTAGGCTTTAAAACGATGTCTTTACTTATATTCAAGTCTACTTCTACACAACCCACCAGGTGGGTTGTCGGCAGCGAACGTGTTAACTTTAATTACTGGGAGGTGTACACTTCAACAGTAATTTATTTATAGAATTTTTAAGTTTTATAAAAATTCCAGACTGACAATACAAGATTTTAAAGCAATTTTTATTTTCCCTTATTAAATGCATGAAGTTGGCAGTAAATGTGTTAATTTAATATCCCTTAAAACTATTAAGTTAATATTATATAATATTAATTATAATAATTAATTATATAGTGATAATAAATTATTAAAAATAGAGAGGTAGATATTTTACTCTTGAGTAAAACAACTAAATAAGTACATGTTTTCCCTGGTGCAAAATAACGTTAGAACGACTTGATCTAACGTTTGAATGTTGGATGTCTAACGTTAGAAACTAACGCTGGAATAACGTTTATCTAACGTTAGAGGGTTTTCCAAACGTTAGGAACAAACGTTAGACAAACTAACGTTAGGAATTCTAACGTTAAAAACCGAGGCATTTATACATTAAACGCTTATCTAATGTTAAAGTTCTACTAGGGTTGGTTTACTTTTACTCTAGATTCTTTTCCAAATAATTGAAAAATATTTAAGCCAGGACCAGGTAGAACTTATTTTAAAACAAAACAACTTGAATAATCACAATAAATGGAACATGAATAATCACAAATTATGTTTTAAAAATATATAATAATATATGTCACAAGTTATGGCATTTTCTACAGAAGCGTGGAAGGGCCACTATAAACTATGGTCCGATTTTAAGTTAGAATTTTAGGCAAATTCTAATTAGTAGTTATAATTTTAGTAAAATTTCGACTTAGAGTTAGAATTTTAGTAAAATTCGAACTTTTTTAAGTAAAATTCTAACTTAAACTCAGAATTTACCTAAAATTCTAACTTAAAGTCGGAATTTAAGTAAAACTAATTTTAACTTTGTCAGAATTTAAGAAAAATTCTAACTTAAAGTTAGAATTTTACTAAAATTTAAGTAAAATTCTGACTTATATTAGAATTTAAGTAAAACTCATTCTAACTTTGTCAGAATTTAAGAAAAATTCTAAAGTTAGAATTTTACTAAAATTTAAGTAAAATTCTGACTTATATTAGAATTTAAGTAAAACTAATTCTAACTTTGTCAGAATTTAAGAAAAATTCTAACTTAAAGTTAGAATTGTACTAAAATTTAAGTAACATTCCAACTTATATGAACTAAAATTCAAAGTTAGAATTTAGCAATAAAATATTATAGTGGCCCATTCACGCGTCTGTAATTTTATTTATAATAGGTCAATTTTATGCAAATGTGTTATGTCAGTATATCATTGCAATGAACACCTGGTGTAAATATCCTCTAATGGGAAGTATCAAATAACCTTAAGCTAGAGTACCTTGACAGAAAACGTCAGATTAAGGCACTCTACTTCATGCTATACTGTATCCTAAAAGTTATGAAATTCATATAACTAAAACTATACAGATACAACTGTGTTAGAAATCCTAAAAACACTATTAGAATCTTTTAAACTAAGTCTTATATTAGATTCAAACCTATTTTTAATTGATGAAAACTCCATAATGTCTTTTGGCTTACACTGTATCCAAAAACGATCAAATTCATAAAATAAGTAGCAGTAGAACTGATGAAAAAGTCTCATCGAAGGTAAACTTTTTGAAGTATTGTAAAAATAAGTTTTTGCATCACCATCTTTAACTAATACCCATGCCATCGAGGTTAAGTTTATACCCACAATAGCAAAACAGTATCCATATACAGGGTGAAGTGAATGTGATAGCACATGGTGAGCAGGCCCAGGATATTCCGTAGCAAAAAACAACAAATTTTCTAGTCCTAGCATTCCCATCCCTCGAAAATCAGTTTTGGGGTCTTCTCCTTGGAATCCTATGTCCTGCCACTGCTTTGTTATCCTTGCTTCTAACCTTTCATTGGGCATTAGTCTTTCCCACAAGTCATACAGTTTCCGTTCATGTTCAAAAGAATCGCTGTCAAAATTTGTACTTCGTAATTGCTCTATTTCAGATATTAGCTGTCTATAACCCCATATTTGCTCTACACATTTACCAAAACTCTTAACAAATTGAAAATGTATCTTAGGGTTGATATGTTTGACTAATAACACAGTGCTTACAGCTCCTCGTAGGATCTCTCGTTCATTGGCTCCTGTGAACCTTTGGTTGTCCGATATATCATCTAGATGGCGAATTAGTTGCTTAATTTCCGATGATTTGGACATTGTTAAACTGTATTCAACCGCTTTAATCCTCGGGCTCCCAGAAATTTCACCGTAACAAATTCTCTGCAGTTCACATAGCCCTGTCGTTTTTCTCAAGAACCACTTTATTATAGGGCGTAAATAAAATGTAAATAACCACCAAAAAGAATACATTTTACATAGATTATTGATTTAACGGTATTTTACTCAAAAAACTACATTATTTTGAAGTTTTAAACAAATTTGATAGATTGAGGTTAACTTGTTTGTTGACAGTGCGATCACTAATGGCAACAGCGCGTAACAAAAAACGGTTTAGCTACTGAAGCATAGATGTCGCTGTAGGTAAGTGGATCTATTTATTTAGTTATGATTTTGTAATTTATCTATCATAGATGGCGCAGCGTGTAAAAGTTTATCTTGTCAAGTTGTGAAGTCAGAATTTTCTGTTTTCTTCAAATAACATAAATTTTCTGCTCAAAAATGTCGAAACCAACCGGTTACGATTCCCATAGTGAAGGTCCTGGATTTGTTGGTATAAGATTTTGTCAAGAATGGTAAGAAAAATTCATTTAAATTGGACAAAAGAAATCCCAAACACAAATTAACCTCAAAATTAGATTTATATTTTGTTTTCTTTTAGTAATAACATGTTATATCCAAAAGAAGATAAGGATAATAAGATTCTAATGTATGCCTGCAGAAATTGTGATTATAAACAACACGCTGACTCGAAATGTATCTATGTTAACAAAATTATGCACGAAATTGAGTAAGTAGCCCAAAAACTTGTTTTTGCAACTTAAGTTAATAATTTATTACTTTCTTGCTAATAATTTCTCTTTATTTGCAGTGAATTGACTCATATAGTGGCTGATGTTATCTCTGACCCGACATTGCCAAGAACGGAGGACCATCATTGCCCAGAATGCTCTCATAGGTAAAAAACTTGAGTAAAAATACCTCGAAAAATACTGTTGCCTGTTTTTACTCAACACGACTTACTACCACCCTTTTTTACCAAAAACAATTTATTTGGTTTTTCTTCTTTCAGGGAGGCAGTGTTTTTCCAAGCTCAAACTCGTAGAGCTGAAGAAGAAATGAGACTGTATTATGTATGCACAAACCCACACTGTGCTCATAGATGGACAGAATAAAAAAATTAGTATTTTAGTTTTAATGTATTTTATATTATAAAAATCATGTATGGTTTAAAATTTTATTTTTGTATTCAGCATTTTTTTTAATGGTACCACAGTACTTCCTAGCAGATTATAACAAAAAAAAAGCTCGTAAAAATCGCTCAAGAAGTATATAAAACGGTCCTGCCGCCGGTTGGAGTGACCCACCAGGTCTTATGTAAGCGCCATCTAGCAGAGGATAGATTTAAATCGTAGAGGGCAAAAAAACAACAGTTACAGATTTAGTTTTTATCGCCTATTATCCCGTGACCTCTAAATGACATTTACAGTTCTAAAATCCTTTTTGTCGCACACACATTTAAACCGGCTCATACTTACAGCACAATATTCAAAAATGACTTACAATAAATTAGCTATCGACTCCTTGGACCTTGCTGGCAAGCGCGTATTGATGAGGTAACCTAAAATTCTGTTTATTTATTTGTTTTTGGAGGAGAAGGGTACTTAACCTCTAAGTCTACTTAGTAAAATAACTCGGTTACTTGCTTATTTACCTTCTTCTATTATGTTTAGGTGTTACGTCACGCTTTTCCAATAAGAAAGCCTTTTTAAAAAGAAAAAGGGTAAAATTTCCATGCCCACTATAACTTATGAACTCTTCAACGTAAAGATATCAAATTTTCTGATGTGTTGTCTTAGATTGTATGGAATACATGTGCCAAGTTTTAAGCCTTTACCTTGAATCGTTTAAAAGTTATAGTGAAATTTGTTAAAAATTTTTCCTGTTAGCAATATATCGCTATGTCTTTGAAACAATTCAAGGTAAATATTTAAAAATTTTCATAGGTATTTTGTACTATAAGCTTATTTTTCAGAAAAACTGAAGTTTTGTTTAGTAGGTCAAAAGTTATAGCAAGTTTTTCATTTTTACTATTTTTCCAAAAATTCCTAAGGGAATGTTCAAGTATTACGTAACGCAAATTTTGATCATTTTGGACCTAGTTTTTTAATTTTATTTTTTATTTTAGAGTTGATTTTAATGTTCCTCTAAAAGATGGCAAAATCACAAACAACCAACGTATTGTAGCTGCCTTAGATTCAATCAGATATGCTTTGGACAAAAAGGCACGCAGTGTAGTGTTGATGTCACATTTGGGACGTCCCGATGGTAACCCTAACCCAAAATACTCCATGAAACCAGTAGCTGATGAATTGGAAAAACTTTTAAACCTGTAAGTTATTCTAATATTTATTTTACTCTCTTCTAGGGAACGTCCTGAATAAATTAAAAAAAAATAAACATTTTTTTATGTTTTTTTTATCCTTTTTGGTGAATTTGTAACATTTTATATGTGAAAATGTGAAAAAAAAATGTGTCTGTTACATCAAGAAAATTTTTGACCTGATAACTCAAGGACTTGTTGAGCTAAATACTTCAAATTTGGACCATAAGTTTCTTGTCCAAAGTTCTTGGCTGGGATTATTTTTTGGTAAAAATTGGGGAGGAGTAAAGTCAAAAATAGGAAAAATTTGCGTCATTTATGAATAGTCCCTGTATTTTTTAAGAATTTGTGAAATGATTTTACCATTTTGTTAAAAATTATATTATTTTCCGATAAATAATACCCATTTTGTTAAATAAACAAAAACAGTTGAAATGTTTGCTCAGTACTTAACTAAATGAGGTGTAGTAGATGAAAATAAATAATTCTGTAATCTTTGTTTGAGTTAAATTTTTATAAACATTCTTTTATAAATTAATTATTTATGTATTATTTAAATATTAATTAATTATATTTTAAATATATTTATTTTTATTACTGCTGCTTTCAGCAACAAAATATTTTTCCAATTTTTTTAAATAAAAAAAAAACTTTTGACGAAATAGTGCCTTTTTTATAGGAAAATCAAATTCCTAAATGACTGTGTTGGTCAAGAAGTGATTGAAGCTTGTTGTTCACCACCAGAGGGCACTGTCATTCTTTTGGAAAATCTTCGTTATCATATTGAAGAAGAAGGTAATGTTTATGATTACTTTATTCAAGTTGTTAAAATTAAAAAAAAAACTTTTTCGTAAAAATATTACCTTTTTACATAAAATTAATAGTTTTTACATAAAAATTGACCTGTTTTACATATAAATTGACCGTTTTTACCAACAAAATGAACGTTTTATGCACAAAATTGTTCTTTTCACTACAAATTTTATATAGTAAAAGTATTTTTTATGTACAGAACCCTTTTTACATAAAAATTTATCTTTTAAACGTGACCTTTTTACATAAACTTTATTTTTTACATAAAAATGGACCTTTATAGATAAAAATTTACCGTTTTTTGCACCGAAATTTTCTTTTTACATAAAATTGACTTCTTATCTAAAAAATAGTTATTTATGGTACTAGTGGGTAAAGTAAGATATTGCCCATGAGAAAATTAAACTGCGAGGCGTGAGCCAAGCAGGTTAATTTTCGAGAGGGCAAAATCGGTTTACCCATGAATGCCATACAAGGTTTTATCCAATAAATAGCTTAGGAATTCATATTTTTAGCAAAAATTTTAATGACATTTACAAGAAAATAATTTGACAAGTGACAGTTGAGTGGGTAAAATAAATAATTATCCACTCAATAAAGTAAAAGCCATGCAGGGGTTATTATTGAGTTTATCTATTTAAAATAAAGCTGGTAATTGTCTAATTATCTGTATGTATTGGATAAAACCTATTTACTATAAATTTTTAAATTAAAAAAAAATTGACCTTAGGTAAGGGCGTAAACGACAAGGGCGAAAAAGTGAAAGCTGACAAAGAAGCCGTAAAGAAATTTAGGGAAGACTTAGCCAAATTGGGAGATGTTTATATTAACGATGCTTTTGGTACCGCCCATCGTGCCCATTCCTCCATGATGGGCGAGGGTTTTGAACAGAGAGCCAGCGGGTTCCTGCTGAAAAAAGAACTGACCTACTTTGCTAAGGCCCTGGACAACCCTGAAAAGTAAGTTAAACAAAATATTGAACTTTTTAAGTATATTTAAATTTATTTGCCCTTTATTATTATTATTATTATTATTAACAAATAGTACAGATATATACACTTATGCCATATTGTTTTGTTTGTAGACCATTCTTGGCCATTTTGGGAGGAGCTAAAGTAGCTGATAAAATCCAATTGATCGAAAACTTATTGGACAAGGTGAATGAAATGATTATTGGTGGTGGTATGGCTTATACATTCCTTAAGGAGTCCAGAGGCATGGCGGTAAGTCCAAAATGATATTTATTTTTTCAGTTATTTGCATACTACAGAAAATTAATAATTTTTAATTTTTTTGTTCCGTAACTATTAAAATTCCACAGTTAAGTAAACTCAGTTTACCTATATTTAAGTATTATTTAAGCCAAATTTGGCAATAAAATAAGACTGCAAATATTTTTTTTAATCGTCACTTCCGTGACCGTCCTAGAAAAATCACAGTCATTACCGTGATCCACGTTTAACGGTTTTACTTTTGTTTATAAACAAAATTATTAAAATAATAAAGTTGTATAATTTTAAATAAAACAAGTTTAAATTTGGTACTAAAATTTATAATACATTAATATCTCTCACATCGGATAATATCATTATTACATTGTGTTACCATTTCTTAAAAAATATTACCCCGCATAATTTAAACACATTGTTAAATAGGACATGACAAAAAACATTACATAAATAGTTTTTAGCAGTAAACTATAGTCCCTTTCATATTTAAATTCTCTGTTTTGACTGAATTTTAATTTATTTTCGTCTAGATAATTCGTAATTTTTGGTTTTAGAAGATTATTCATATTAACAAAACACTTTGACCAATCATGGTTGGTTAAAAACTTTTTGAGGTTGCATACTAGTTTTAAGATCAGGTTGAAATCAAGTTTCAGTTTGTTTTTAAGCATAAAACTGCTCATATTAGGCTTTAATTCTTTTTTGGATTTTAAAATGGTTGTTTTAAATTTTGGTTTTTCTAAAGATACTTTAGTTTGGATTCGGTTATCATTGATTAAAGTAGATCTTGTTCTAAGTTTCGAAACTCTTATATTCTTTTTACTTGGTTGTTCTAAATGTTCTTTAGATTGCACATTTAAAACTGTTGTTTTAGGTTTATCTAAAAATTTTCTTATATCTTTTTTAACGTCATTATTGAGGTTAGAAGTAATCTGAAGGTTTGAAGCTGTTAAATATTCTTCAGTTGATTGTTCTAAAGACTCTTTAGTAGTTTCAGATTTTAAGTCTGATGGTAGACTAGAAATGGTTGGGTGTTCCGGTTCTTCTAAAAGTATGTCGGAATCTTCAAACTTCATTTCTTCCAGTGTCAACGAATCTGTTTGGGAATCTGTTACAATGGATTCGAAAAATTCTTCTGGGAGAGTATTTACTTGTATATTTCTGGTGGTCATATTAATATGGGGATCCTGAAATAAAAATACTGGTTAAGGTTAGATCTTTAGTAAAACTGGTGTAAATTTTGAACTATTATTTACTTACTTTTTGACTCTTAAAAGGAAATATTGCTTGTTCTAATTTGCTGCTTAGTGATTTCTCTATGCCCAAATCGGCAAAAGTCACACGTTTGTCTGTGATATCAAAAGCTCTTGGTTTAAGAGCCATAGAGTCAAATAACTGTTTTTCTTTAGTGACGTAATCTGTAACAAGAGAAAAACGTTTGAAGATTTTTGAAAGAAAATTTTAAGAATATATTTTGGGAAAAAATATATATCTGTGATATTTTATAAAATAAAGCTCTAGCTTAAAACAAATCATAAAAAATCAAGCTTTACAATTTTACAATCATTTTTTTTAATAAAAAATAAAGGATCTCTTTTTTTTTCAACTAACAATATTCTTCTTATTTTAAATATTTTTCTTGTTTGAATTCCAAATATAGTTCGTTTTTTATTCAACTCCATCCGGTTTAAGGTCTTAATAATATATAAAAAATTGGTGTTATTAAAAATACTGATTAATTTATAAATAACTTACAAGAAAATTATGTTATAAAATGGAATTAAATAAATAAAACATCTACCGTTGGAATTAAACAAATACGTCGTTCAAGAAATAGTTAAATTCATATAAAACCTAAATTACTAAAAAAAAGTATAAGTTCTCAAAACATATAAGTAAAAGTAATTTAAAATATTTAAAGGGTTTACTGAAAAAAATCATATTTTTTTATTAGTTTTATTAAAACGACCCCACAAGATTTTGTAACCTATTAATATGTTTATTACATTATTATTTCTTGAACTACATTTACAAAAAATAAACGAACTATACCTGTACTCATGAGGTATTCTCTCTGAAATTTCGGTTCTTCCTCCGTCAAAATATGTGCCAACTCTTGTAACCTCGCGTACTCCTCGATTCTAGCACGGTAAAAAACTTGGCAATAGAACACTTCCCTAGCTGTAAAAACTTCTGTCGGTGAATGTTCTGCGATATCATTTAGAGTGTCTAGGAAGTTGACAATATTGTAAAAAGATGGTGTTACTTTGAAACTGGACGAGGATGTTTCGGTGTTTTCTTGGCTTTCTTGATTTTCGAGGCGATCTTTTAGGACTTGCATGAAAGGGGTTAGGCATGTATCACTATTTTCTTCTTTCAGCGTTTCCTGAAAAATTTATGCATAAGATCAAGGGCGGGTATGAAAATTTCCCACTATTGGCCCCCATCTTTTTATATATTTTATTAAAAATCCCCCTTCCCCGTTGTCTAGACGTTTAAACGACCCCATTCCAAAACTGTGTGAACTTCCCCATTCCGAAAATCTACTTACATCATCTTGCAACTGTTCCATAATCAAATCCACCTTCTGCATACATCCATCGTCACCAGGTCTAGTCTCCGAGGGTGTATCCACCACCTGGTTACCTTCACCGACGCTAACCTCCTCGATGATGTCCAAAACGTTGTAAATAAACTGTTTTTCTCTTCCGCTGCAGTTTTTTAACACTTCGTCTGGGTCTATGATAGAGCTGTCGTTCGAGGAGGGCGGTTTCGAGTCTTCTTCGTTCACCAGGTCTTGGATCGTTTGACAAGAGTGGTAGAATTGGTTGTCTCTTTCCAACACCGTGACGTTATGGGCAGATCTAGGTCAATATTAAAAAAAGTATTAATTTAAAAAAATCTTGCAAACAACAAAATAATGTTTTTTCGTTCTTATACATGACGTTATGGGCAGATCTAGGTCAATATTAAAAAAAGTATTAATTTAAAAAAATCTTGCAAACAACAAAATAATGTTTTTTCGTTCTTATACATTTTATAAAAAATATATAAAAATATACCTGTAGACTGTAATATCTCTTTCTTCTAGTGATTCATCACTTTCGTCTAGTGATTGACCATTTTCTTCTAGTGATTGATCATCTATCTCGTCTATTAGTGATTGGTTACTACAGCAACAATATGATGAACTATCAATAGAAGTATTACTTGAAGTTTTGCATATGTCCATTGGAGTTTCGGGTTCATTTTGTTCTTTTTCGAGCGTTTTTTCTTTCTTCACTAGTAATTAATAAATTAAAATTATTAAGTAATATATTAAAAAAATGATTCAACAAAAATTGTTAGAAATTTTCTCCTTAACAAAATTGGTTATATGCATTTTTATCGTAAGATGCATATTAAGCAACTTACCCCTAAAATTCCAGATAGCGGACACCCCTTACGCAAATCACCCGGTGAAAAACTAACAGGAGTGTTCTATTACCATCCACTACTACCCTTTAAAATATCAGCCAGTGTACATTTATTGTAATTTAAATGTATTATTCGACTTTTTAAATAAGTTTAAAACACACACAAAACCCAGAAATGTACATACCTGTATTTTCATCTTGATTTTCCGTCTCAACATTTTCTTTTTGCACAGTTTTTTTATCCTCCTTTAAACTACTCATATCCATCGCACAAGTATTATCTTCTTCTCTACCTCCCAAAATTTGTAGTGTATCCAATTTATTCAAAATGTCACTTAGTTCCAGAGTATTTTCCGAATGTTCTCCCTCAATTTCTTCTGAACAAACCTCAATAATTTTTGAATCTTTTTGTTCCACACCGTTTTCGATTTTAATAGTATTCTGTGTGGATTTTTTATTGATTTTTTTCTCGTTTTTATGTGTTTTTCCCGAAAATTTTTCGTCATCTTCATCTGCGGTTTGAATTGATTTTTCGGAGAATTTTTTAGTGACTTGGCCGGTTTCCAAAAGGGAAATTTCGGGAAATTTTTCGTTGTCTTCGTCCGATTTTTCGTTTTCGGTGGAATAGGACCCCTTGGGAGATTCTTGTTTGGCTATTTTTTAGTTTTTATTTTTAAGGCTTAAGTAAACCTATCAATTATGTTTCAATTTTTTTTAAGGAACCTGCTAATCACAGGCACAGTTTTAATTTATAAATGAACGTGTCTTAAAAAAAAAGTTTTTCCGACTCCCAGCGGAGTGGAAATAGTATATTACGCACCGAGTACGAGAATCTACTTTTCAGTGCACTAGAGTGCTTATTTTTTTTACAAGGCGGAGCCGAGTAAAAAAGAATTGAAGTGCACTGAAATAGGTTTGCGTCAAGGTGCGTGTACTATTTTTCCTACGAACTAACACCTAAACATCCAAAAAACGCAAAAATTGTCTTAAAATTAGTTTTATTAATTTGACGTTTTGTGTTTGACGTTTTGTGTTTGACGTTCATTTGTTTTTTTTTTGAAAGCAGATAACGTTTTGTGTTTGACGTTCATTTGTTTTTTTTTGAAAGCAGATATGTAAAATCAGCTGACTGCCACTTTCCGACCGCTGTCATGGCAACGGGTGGAAAATAAGCACTAACTACTAACTAGGTCGTAGGAAAAAATCTACGCTCTGCAGATCAAGGCTTCAAAACCCCGGAAAAACAATAATAATTATTACACTGACATTTAATTGACAGTAGAAAAAAGTACTGTCAAAGTGGAAAAATGAAAGGATTCGGATTTCATAACATCTTCAAACAGCGCCAGTGTTGTAATGTCAACATTAATAAACCCAAATCCTTGCTTAATACTAACTAGAACATAGATAAAACATCTGTGATGGGTGAGTTCCAAAAAAAGTGAAACGATTGCTGAATTAAAACTAAAACTTTAAGTAATAAACAAAATATATAACTTAACTTAGGTTATCTTAGATTAACAAAGAGTTCATAAAGGTTATTAAACGGGTCACTTCACTTGGGTCGAAAAACCAAACCAAAGCAAAGAAAGTACAGATGAAGTGACCCTAATTTAACCTTACTTACCGTCTTCTAAGTCCTTATCCTTATCACATTCTGCTGTTTCTGCCATTCCTTTCTCTACCACTACCTCATCTTCATTCCTGACCCTCGTATTATCAGTCAAAGCCTTAAACACCACGACCTTTTGCACCGTCTTCGAAGCGTTATCGGTCACCATCTGTCTGTACTCTTTCCCAGAGTAACTAGGGGGCCTAGAATCTATCTCTCTCTGCAGAAATTGATCGATAGTGGGCGTGACGGCGGTCGAAACGTCGGTGGAAAAGCAGGTCGAAGCTATACTGGTGAGGTTTTCCGTGCTGCTGCTCGTTGAAGCTTCGGTGAAGTTATTTTCGTTCTTGTTTTTGAGGAAGTCCCCTTTGTCACTTTCGCAGGTTGAGTCTGGACGCTTTGGGACGAAACTAGAAAAAAATATTATTGACCCTGTAGCCATGGGGTATGCAACTGAGGAACTCACAACTTAAATACATTTTAAAAATTTTACTGGTATGTAGTTTATCTACGTTCTACTAAGTATTAAGCACACATTTGGTTTTTTTATTACATTACAACACTAGTACTTTTTGAAGATATTATGAAACTAGAATGCTTTTGTTTTTCCATTTTGACAGTACTTTTTTTACTGTCAAGTAAATGTCAGTGTAATCAATTTGAAGACTTTTATCATTTTGCCCCATCACGTCAGGAAAACGAGATTTCAAGGTCCCAAAAAAATCACCATTTTGACCTCCAAATGACCTTGAAATCTCGTTTTCCTGACGTGATGGGGCAAAACTGACCCCGGGATCTGATTCAGGGCGCCAAAATACCTAGGAATACCATGGTCCGGTCAAATAGTCCTGACTTTTTTTTGTAAACCTGTGTAATTTAACAATTATTGTTTTTTTTTACTATTTTATAATTATACGTCTTACCAGTTTTTGTGAATAAATTCATTATCAAATCTGGGATCATCTTTCTCATGTACAGCTAGAGTATCTCCACTACCAACGTCAAACTCCGTATCGATCACGGACTGTAGCTTTTTAAATAGTTCGTTGGGTATGTCCAGTCCAGATAGACGATTGGCTTTAAATCTGCTTATTTTGGCCAAATCTAAAAAAGATAAATTAAGTAAAAGTAAGATGTTAGTTGTAAAGTTGGTACCTATTTAAAAAATTCCTGGAGCGTGTAGTTGGAATTGGCGAGTGCCAATTTTGTCCGTTTGGTAGCCATTTTCAAGAACTGCCAACAATATACTTTCAAATGTACCCATTTTTTTCTAGAAGCTCTTAATGCCTATTGCCAGAGGCTGGACTTTTGGTATTCATTTACCGAAGGCTTACAAAATTTACATTTAAAAAAATATATTGCATAATAAATATTATTATCTTAGGTATAACTTATAAGTTATACAGATTAATAATTAATTTGGGATACACCAACTTGAAATATATGTTAATAAAATTCTATAGATCTTTATAAAATTATAACTTTTGCTATAGTATATTCAACTTCAAGATGAAGTAGAAGCAAATAAAAGAATCGCGCACGCGGCAGCTGGCGCGTGATTTCATTGGTTAAAACACTCGAATGTTGCGAGAGTAGTGATGTAGAAAATTAAACAGGCCAGTACGTGAGCACTTGCGATGAAGCGTACAATGCATTGCAATGGACCGTTATATAGAAATATTATGTTTTGAGTCCTAACCTGTCACTAAATCCGTTGTTGTCACGTGCGTTTGTTTACACTTACTGCATTTTGAAGTTGAATATACTATAGTTTCCGATAAATGAATACCTAAAGTCTGGCCTCTTCCTATTCCTGTAAAATTTTGTTAGGGGGATGCTAACCTATAGAAAAAATAGCACTCGCCAAACTCAATTTTCACTCGGATCACAAGGAAAAACTTGATAGTACCATAAATGTCGAGTTTTTTGAACACTTTTTAATATATTATTAAAGTAGTCATTATTAAAAAAAAAAAGATCTGTGACATTAAGGCTAGGTAGTTCTACAGCCCTATAAAAAGCATATGTTTTTATATGTAATTTATTAAAAACGTGACACTGTTACAAAACTAAAAATGCGCTCATTTTGATATTAGATTTGACATGATTTTGATCTGCGTGATTTATTAAATGTTTTGCTACCGTTGTTTTTGACCGGTTCATTTCCGCCATTTTTGGACTTCATCAGGGACAAAACGTGGGTGATTTCCTTCTCCATAGTTTCGAATGCCGTCGAGTTTCCGGACCTAGTATCCGACAAAAGGTCCACCATTTTGGCCTCGATCACCTCTATGGCTTTCTGGATGTTCCCCTGGATTTTTTCGTTTCGTTCTTTGATACTGGGGAATCTTTTGGCGGCGGGTTTTTGATTTTTTTGGTGGGAGGGAGCTGAAATATAAATGTAATATAATCTGGGATGTTTCTTTTTCTAAGCTTATGAGAAAACTAAAAAGACAAAAATATTTGAATGAAATAAATCAAACATTTATAGTTATGCATATTTAAATAAATTACATAAAGCATATTCTTAATGCATAATAAATACAGTACAGTACAATATATATTGATAGTAAACAAGCAAGTTTTTATATCCTATTCTTGATATTTTTTATCTTAATATCTAAAGCTTTAGGGGCTCTCTTAGTATCTGCTTTAAATATGTAACGCAAAATTCAACAAAAATAAGTATAGTTTAGTATTATTCATAATAGATTGTCATTCTTTTAGATATATTAAATTAATTTTAAACTAAATTTAGACTAAATTAAATAAAAAAATTAAAAAAAAACAACAAAATACAGTAAAAATGTTATTTATTCGTCATGGTTTAAAAAGACATGCATAGATAAAAAGGCTGGTATTTGTCGCATTACTTGTAGAAACCTCAGGAAGGTGCATTGGAATGAAAAGCATCCGCACAATTCTAAAACATAACATGTTATTTTTCAAAATAAGGACTAAAAACATTTTTTTTCTTAAAATACCATAAAATTAAGGATTGGAACCTTATGCCAGTTTTGCGAGGCCCATAAAAATACAAAAAAAATATCTTTAAAACAGTGACTTACACTTAAATTTGATGCGCTGTGAACCATCTCGGCAAGCTGCTGACGTTATAATTTTAGATGAATTTTTGAATTTAAACATCTCCGCTCACGGGACATCAAATTTGAAGTGCGATACACCGTTGAAAAAAAATCACGTTTTTTTTACTATGGGCGCAAAAAAATACTAAAGATTCCCATTATTTACTTGGTTGTAAACTTTTGTCTTCACTTCTCTCAAAATGGCTTGTCCCGTCTTTTAATGTAGAAACCATTATCCTTCTGCCTCTATTGTCCGTACACCTTTGGACCATGCACGTCGGAGAAGTTACGCTCTTGGATTCCCTCCTTGGAGACTGTAGCTTGGAAGTCTTCACCTTAAAGCGTCTACTGGAGGGTTCTTTTTTAACACCTGAAACAAAGTAAAATTATAAATAATGCTTTTCCACATTTAAAAAAAATAATAACGGTGTTTGCAGTCTTATGGCATATATTAAAGGGGATGATTCTACATCACAAAACATGAAAAACCAACACAGGACATAGAAACGAACCCTAAGAAAGTTACGACCCTTTAAAATTGTACTAAAAATAAGGTAGAGCGGCGAGGTGAAAACGTTATTTTTATTTTTTTTACTTTTTTGTTTTTTGAGATAATATTTTTAAAAATTTGTTTTTTTTTTAATTTTTTTCTTACCAAGGTTGTCATGCAGACTTCTATTCTCCGTAACACTTCCCATACCAATCATTTCATTTCTAGCCAACTCGGATCGATTGATTTTATTCTTCAGGGTACTCACGGGTGAGAACCCCGGGGGCGGAGTACCCTGCGTTTTTTCCACGTAGTTGATCAGTCTCTCTCCCGTCGATTTTGGGTACTTATTCAGCCAAATTTTGCGTTCTTCTTTTGTTTGCTGAGTGTAGCTTTTGCATTGGGCTTGGTCTAGAGCTCCGGACAGGTTAAAAATTGAGTTTTTGGTTTTCGAAAGGTCGGTGAAAAAGCGCCGGTTTTTCGACGAGGAGCTGCGTTCTTTTGAGGAGGGTGGGGAATTGGGGTGTTTTTCGGTCGAGCCAAGTTTTGGGGCTACAATAAAATATTTATTATTTTGTATTTGTATCTACGTTAACATTAAAACACTAAGGATATGAAACCCGAATTCTTTTTTTTCCATGTTGACAGTACTTTTTTCTTTTGTCGTGGAAAAAAATTAATTTTAGTGCACTAAGTGCTTAAAAAAGTGGTATTCAAGCAAATCTTGCTTCCGAAAGCAAATCTTGCTTCTGATATCTTTTTTTGGAAATTTCTTTAATATCTCCCTGAAAAGTCAGGAAATTGAATTTTAAATAACTATGGAAACTATTAACTATTTACTTACATGGACGTTTTTTTGGCGAGTTATAACTAGTGACCGAGCTGCTTTTAAGTTCAATGCCAGAAATTCGTTTAGTTGCCGTTGAATTTGGGTCCCATGGGAGGAACGTCACTGTTTTACTGTTGTCCCTAGACTTCAATTTAACTGCTGGTGATGGAGTACCTATAAGACAGCATTGACTAAGACATTAATCAATAAAGATAGTATACTAGTTTTTTTTTGGTACCACTCCTCTAACTTTTAAACCAAGTAAAATATTGATAAGAAACCTGCCGAAATTTTGTAAAAATCATTAAACGTTTTATTAAGGTGGGCATTGAAATCGTACATTTTACAGCATAGTTTGATTTAGATTAGTTTTACACGTAAGAATTAGTTTTTAAAGTAAGGTTATTTATTTGTCAAATTCAAAAAATATCAAAGCAAAAACACAGTATCCGCTTTGATTTTTTTCCTAAAAATTAAAATTAGTAGAATAAAATTTATCGGGCTGCCCCACAGATCTAGAGTCCTTAGTACCTACTTATATATTTTTGATTGTTACTAAATATATATTTACGTTTTTTCCTGTGTTTCTTATTATTTTTACTGCCTTCTGATGCTGTCCTAGGAGATGGTGATTTTGAAATTCTTGATTTCTTCCTATTTCTTGGTTTAACCTCAACTTTCGGCTCTCTGTCGTAAACAACACTTACCGGCATAACAGTCAAAGTTTGATTTATACAGTTCGTTTCTGGATTCAGTATGTACGGCATTAGTTTTCTTAAGACGTCTGTTCTGGTGTTTGATTTCTAAAAAATAACAAGTTTATCTTCCAGGAATTTTTTTATCTTGATAACTGAAGAACGCTTTTAGATAAATATAAATTGGACCATACGTTCATTACCCAAAGTTCTCGGCTGGGATTAGGAGTGAGGGGTGAAAACTAATACGCGTTTTTTTGTAAAAAATTATTAAATAACATGTATTTTATTTTTTAAACCTATTTTTTATAATTAACTTTCAAAACTGTTTGCTACTAAACTGCCTTCTAAGCTGAAAGGTCCTATCTATGTATGGTAAACCTATATAGATAGGACCTTTCAGCATAGCACGGCAGTAAATTGCTCAAAACTTACTGGAGTTATTGGGGCAATATCTTCCTCATCCTCCTCACTGTCGTCATCTGTCGTATCACTCACAGGCTTCACCAGTTTTTTCAGCGTATCTTTTTTTACGTCTTTTTCGTAAACCAAACCATACAAGTAAGTACTTTTTATAGGTTTCACGTCTTCAGTAATGCAGTGTTCTTTTTTGGGATACTCGCTACACAGGGGTAGCACATCCTTAGGGGTTATTTCGTCAAGGATATCGCAATATTTAAGCATTCTGCGGTTGTATTTTTCGGTGTTGACTTGCTTCAAGTGGGTTCGAATCCAGTGAATTCGACATTTTTCGGCCTGGCTCGGTGGACAGTGGTTTTTCACTTTTACGTTATACTGAGAATCTGAAATGGATAGCATATAATCTGGCGCAGTCGGTACGATTACTCGAGAACTATTTGTGCTAGGTTCTTCAATTTTAGAACATATATAAACTTAGTGCAGATTCTGTCTATTCAGATAGATTCTGCTCCAAGTTTATTATATTTGGGGCTCTTCAAATTTCTTACCAAAATTTTCCTTCCCTTTTTGCATCTTTCTCTTCCTCCTTGGAATCTGTTCAACATTGGGTTCCTCCGTGATATCCACACTTTTTCCCATTTTGAAACTCTTCAGGGACCTACTTTTTCTCGACTTTGGTTTATTCGAGTTGCCGGAAGTTTTGTTGTTTTGTTTTTTGATCATACTTTTCTTCGAAAACCACAAACTGTCGGAATAACGCTTGGTCAAATCGTCCATGTGTTTTCTTTTCTTCTGGTTTTCCTCGGCTTTTTTTCGGTTGAAGAGTTCGTAGGTACGATTTGCAACTACGCTTTTTATATTTTCTTGTAAAAACGATTTGGATTTGTCTTCTTGTTTTTGTTTCGGTTTTTCTTTTATTTCCGCGTCAAAAGGGGCTTGAAGCTGAAGACGCCCTAAAAAATGGGGTAGAGACCAAAACGGACAAAAATCATATTTTTTATCGGAAAATTAAACAAAAAAAAAAAAGCTCAAGTAATTTGTATATGGACACGAAAAGACAAAAAAGATAGTTACGGATCCCTCCGCGTACTGGGGGGTACTCGCACTTGACTATTTAAAAAACAACCGTTATAAAAGGATTTTTTTTCACTGTATATCTCAAAAAAATTACTTGGTTCCTCATTACCTTGTTTTCCACGCCTCATGAGCTTTTGAAAGCACGTATAACTGTCATTGGCTTCCATTTGTATCCTCATTTTTTCGTTGAGGTCACAAAAAGCCCTTTTTCGTCTCAAATCGGGATCGTGAAAAAACAAATTCTCCTGCGTTATTTCCGACCGGTTGGTTTTGAGGTCCAGGTCAGATGTGTACTCTCTTTCCAGAGGCGTCTTGGTTGCATTTAAATCTGTTTGGGACTGTGAGTTACGGGATTCCTTAATATCTGATAGTGGTACTGATTCTTTGCTGGTTGGCTTTTTAAAACACAAATCGGTGTGGGATATATCGGGACTAAAAATCTATAGAAAAAATGTTACTAAATTTTTACTTTTATGCACGCTAATTTTGAATACAAATTAAGTTTTAGTGACTTGCCAACGCGCAAACCAACTAACCAAAAGTTAGTCCTGTTAGTAGGAAGTCTACACATTATGAAATCATTGACAGTTAAATCTGAGGTGCTCGGTTTCTGAAGATAATGGACTTTTTTTATCAGAAATGACCACAGTCGACTTAATAGTTCTTCATTTTATACTGTTTTAGCTTATTCTATATAAATTTTGATCAGAGAATTTTGATCCATTCACAGAAACGGTCTATTGATTTGCATTTCGGAAAAAAGGATCACTGAGGTTTTTTGCATCTTATTTTCTCAAAAAATATACATAGTAGTGTATCGATTAATGACAAATTATTTATTAAACACTTATTATTACTGAATTATTGTTCTGACATATTATTACAGATATTTAATATACTGCATTACATTTTTTTAAGAAATAACCTACCAAATACATCTGCAACTATTTTTTTCTGAATTGAGAAGTGATAGAATATTTATGTGAACGGATTTGAAATCTCTGACCAAAATTGATATGAAATATTCTAAAACAGTATAAAATAAAGTTTTATTAAGTCCACTATGGTTATTTCTAAGAAAAAGTCCATTATCTTCCGAAACCGAGCACCTCAGATGCTCCTGTTAATGGTTTTATAATGTGTAGACCTCCTACTAGCAGGATTAACTCTTGGTTTGCGTTGGCAAGTCTTGCGTTGGTAAAAAAATTTAAAATCTTTATGAATGAATACATGTTTTAGTAATAATTTATTATGTACCCCAGTTTTTTCAATTTTCCTGAATTTTCCCTGATTTTTAAAAAAATGATCAAATCCCTGACTTTTCCCGGATCTGTGGGCACCCGGCAATATGGGTTAGCATATTATTGCATAACACGATCAATTTAGAACTACTGGAAAATAGGTACAACTAACACTGTCATAATTTGGATTTTCGTAGTTGAAATTGTTGATTTTCTTATCGAGACTAGTCACATATTGGCCCATTTTATCCATTTGCAGTTTATCCAAGGAACCTTGGACCATTTCCAGAAAACGCGCTCTCTGTTCGGTCCACATGGAAGCCAAATTGTCGGTGCTTTCAATGTCGTTTAGGTCTAACAGGTCTTCAGATTTTTTTTTAGAACTCGTTTCGGACTTTTTCATCTTTTTATTGTGTTGAAAAGGTTTCGTTAATATTTTTCGCTTCAGTATCTTTGTGGTAGGTTTATTAGGAGATTTAATATTATCTCCTTTTTCGGTAATATCTCCTATGTTTTTTGTTTCTTCTGTGTAATGTATTGATTTCTTTTCTAGTTTTTTCATTTCATTTTCGGAGAGATTTTTAAAATAGTTACTTTTTCCTAAAAAAATATTTAGCATATTAAAAAACAAGTTTTTTTAACAAAAAAAAAACGTTTCTATAGTTTAGTGCTTTAATAAATCCATTTGGGTTACATAATGACTTCATAAGGAGACGCAAAAAGAAAATATATGTGTTAAAAAATATTATTTATCATGTTTTCAGACTGGGAAATCAATTTTCTTCACCTATAGCAATAATAATTTTTTCTCTCCTAGTAGGAGTAAATTTTATAAACAATTGATTTCTGTCACTTTAGATGTTTCAGTTCTTTGTGCAATTTTTACTAATTAAACCCAAGAAAATAGCTTTAATTAACTTTTTATTTATTAAATATAATTAATTTTAATTATTACCAAGTAATACAATCAATAATTAGCTAAATATTATAAAAAAATAAATAAAAAAAAACAATTTTTTTAAACGTCAGTTCAAATTATTTATTTGAGTAAATGTCATTGATCAAAGCTACTTGATTTTTATGAAAATTTCAAGAAATATCGTTTCTGTTAATAATTTATTTTATTATTAAAATAAAAATAGTTAAATAGTGCTAGTAGTGAAAAAACTAATATATAAAGCACGGTAAAGAAGACTATTATAGCCTCGCACTCTTAAATCCCTGCTACGCAGCTCGGGATTTAATAAAAAATGTCTTCTCTGCCTTGGTATATAATTACTATTAATATAAAAATACCTTTTTTGAGTCCACTTTTTTGTACCGTATTTTCCAAAATACTTTTGACTTCTACGCTATAATCCCCTTGGTCACTTTTGACTTCTGTGTAAAACATTGGAATAGCCTTTTTCTCGTTCTTTTGAGGGCTGTGTGAATTTTCTCTGGATTTTCTTTTTGTCTTTTGTTCTGTATTCAATAGAGTTGAATTTTCATTTGAAAACAAACTGGTAGTTTCTGCTACGAATATTCTGAAATTTTCAGTAGTAATATATTTTTGCATTAGGTACAACTAGAGAAAAAATATCGAAAAATTTGTTTTTTTTTTTAATTGCTTATAAGCTCAAAAGAACTTTTTATAATAAAACTTTTGATACAAAAGCAAATAATCAAGAAAAAAATCTCAAAAATTTGTTTCTTGATTATTTGCTTTTGAGAAACTTTAAATTTTCGCACTTGTTATTGTTCTCCATGTCCAACAGACATTGTCGTACTTTGTTGCAAATATCATCGATTTGGGAAAAACTGTCTCTAACCATTCCGCTCATATTGTCGTTTAGGGTCATCATTTGACTTTGAATTTTCTTTTTGTAGTTGATGTAGGCGTATGTGGAAGGGGAACCGAGTCCGTACGTTTCGGAGTGATTCGTGTATTGTTTCACGTCCATTGCTAAAATTTACAATAAAAAATAATAACTACTAAAATATTGCAGAAATCGACTCGAAATCATAATAAATTAATAGAAAATAAGAAAGGGGGTGGTTACTTTTTATTTGAGCACCCTGTATATTGTATTACTTAACTGGGCCCTCTAAAACTTTTGGAAGAAAAGAGTCATACTATTTGCAAGATTGCTTATATTTTATTAAAGTTTCTTACCTTTAAAGAAGTATGTTTTAGATTAAATATCATACGTAATTTTGAGTTTTCTTTTTCTATGGAAATATCTTGATCTGGGCACTAAAATTCGATTTTGTTACAGATTATGTGTTCGTTTTTGAATAATTTCATCGGGAAAAAAATATGGTGACACTTTATTACGATGTTACTTTTGACATTTCAAATTTTTACTGTCAAAATTATTAACAGTGTGAAAAAGAAAATACTTTAGACTTAGACCTTGAGTTCAAGTTGTCTTAGGTCTACTTAAGCTCTATAGTCTATATATAGTCTATGTTTTCTTTATCTAGATGAACAAAAACACATTTTTCCATTTTTTCCAATATTTTTTTTATATTTCTATATGTATTTTTGTTTTATTTCAGATTGGAGCATCTTTGTACGACGCAGAAGGTGCCAAAATTGTGAACAAACTTTTAGAAAAAGCAAAGGCCAACAACGTACAAATTCATCTTCCAGTAGACTGTATTATTGCCGATAAATTTGATGAAAACGCAACGGTAAGAAAATTCAGACGGTTTTTATGGTGTTTAGACCTTTGTAAAAAACAATAAAACAATCATACTGTCGAATTGTCTTAATTTATTTTGTTTTTTTTTTGTAGTTTTAATTGTTTCATTTACAAGATGACTTTGCAGTGTAATCATCTTGGTCATTTATAAAGATGTTAAATAATATCGGAACTAATACGGTTCCTTGTGGTACACCAGAAGTAATGCATGTAAACTCGTTTTTATAGCAAAATTTAGTTTGGACTTTTTTGCAAAGTATTTGGGAAAATTCAGTATAATATTTACTGTGAATAATATATAATGGAATGCGTAGAATTATATATCTTCACGGCTTGTTTTATTATATATTTTTAGTCAAGTTGCACAACTGTAGAGGAAGGCATCAAAGATGGTTGGATGGGATTGGATATTGGACAAAAATCAGTTGAGCTGTTCAGAGAACCAATCAGAAGAGCCAAAGTAATAGTTTGGAATGGGTAAGTAAAAGAAGGGGAATTATCCTGAATATTACACAAGTTTACACGGTTTTTGACCCAAGCGGCTGAAAGCAGTTTTTTAGGCAACTTTTGGCGCTGATTACGAATTCGCAGTCCGTTTTTTTGCTATCAGGTCAGGTTTCTTAGATAAATTAATGAGCCATTTTAACCAAAAATCAGTACTTTATTTGGTTAATACCAAAAACCAAAAATGTAGTGCAGTGGAACTGCGTCGTTTGTAATTTTTTAGGTCCTTCTCACGTATAAGAGACTCACAATAATCGCTCAGCATACCTTCATCTCAAAAACCTTTGTAATTTTTCTCAATTCTTTGTAAATCTTGGTGTAGTCGTTCTCCTTTGTCGTCGCTAGTTTCGCCTAAATTTTCAGGGAAGAAATCCAGATGGGAATGAAGAAAATGGATTTTCAACGACATTCGGACACCCATTTTTCGCTAATTCTTTAAAAGATTTGTAACAATTCGCTTGTAGTCGTTTCGAACAACGCTCTTGAACGAATGAATCTTTTGAAGAATTACCGCAAAATGGGTGTCCAAATGTCGTTGAAAATCCATTTTCTTCATTCCCATTTCTTCCCTGACAACTTAGGCGAAACTAGCGACGACAAAGGAGAATGACTACACCAAGATTTACAAAGAATTGAGAAAAATTACAAAGGTTTTTGTGATGAAGGTATGCTGAGCGATTATTGTTGCTCTCTTATACGTGAGACGGACCTAAACAATTACAAACGACGCACTTCATTTTTGATTTTTGGTATTATTCCAAATAAAGATTTTTGGTTAAAATGGTTCATTCATCTAAGAAACCTGACCTAATAGCAAAAAAATGGACTGCGGATTTGTAATTAGTGCCAAAAGTTACTTAAAAAAACACTTTTGTCATTTCGGGTCCAAAAATTTAACGAATTTGTAAACCTGGGTTTATTTAATATTTTTTTTTGTATTTTTAGACCTGCTGGAGTATTTGAATGGGAGAAGTTTGCCCATGGTACCAAGGCCATCATGGATGAAGTTGTAGATGTTACTGGAAAAGGTGCCATTACCATTATTGGTAAGTTTTTTTACCATAACAACAAAAATACTTTTGGCAATTTTTTGCTAAAAAAAAAAAATTATGTCACAATAATTTTTTATATTTTGCGACTCTTATAAGCTCATAATCACACGAATTTTTCGTGTTCTTCTAGGAGGTTAGTACTTTTTTTTCTTTTGGGTTGGCAACAGACAAAAGCCTATCGGTTGACGTTTTTCGTGCAAAAGTCAACGTCGCTTTAAAGTTTAATTTTCTACAAAATTTTGTGTTTAGGTTATTTTTAACCGTGTTAAAATTGTGGCTTGGTTACTTCCAGTGAAAAAAACAAGACATTACTATAAAATATATTAAAATATCATTTGTTCTTAGAATTTTAAACATGCTGAAAACTGTAATACCAACCCAAAACAAAAATCCCGAAATTAGTCATCTATTTAAATGTTTTTTGAAATTTTATAGCAAAATAGAAAAAATTGTATAAAGCACTCGTTTAATAATACGTTTTTAACGCACTACTACTTTTCTAAACTCGTACTCGTGCGCTAAAAACGTATTTTATGCAACTATTAGTACTTTAATATACTATAAAAAGTTATTTTTTTTTTCAGGGGGTGGAGATACTGCCACTTGCGCCGCGAAATGGGGAACTGAAGATAAAGTGTCCCACGTTTCGACCGGAGGTGGGGCCAGTTTAGAACTCCTAGAAGGAAAAGTTCTACCAGGGGTCGCTGCATTAACTGACGCCTAATCAAAATGTCAAAAGTCGAGGAAAAATATCAATGGATGAAAAAAATTATTAAAGTTATTCAAAAGAAAAATATTCCAATTATATTTTAGGATTTTAAAAATTTAATATTTGTGTGATTTGTTAATTTATAAATGTGTGTACATAAAATTATTTGTAGTAATAATAAATTTATAAAATGTTAATACCGTTAAGTGGGGTGACTTCGGACGGTGTGGGTAACTTCGGACAGTTTCTCGCAAAGCCCTTTGAACCAAAGCACGTGTGCACAAGTTATGGGGTCGTGTGTACAAGTTGTGAAATTGAACCCCACAACTTTGAGGGTTTATTATTTGGATAGGCTTTATGGTTATTGAAAAAAAAACATATATATTAACAAAATTAGGTATATTCTTGATAAAGAAAAGATTAATATAAAGATAAACAAATACTGTTTTGGTATAAAATAGGGGCGTTCAATCAAAACGCAATAAATGCATACGCAAATTCGTTTTTCAGTTATTTTAAATATAATTTTTGATAAAAAGATACAAGAGAAAATTTAAAATTATTTTATTAAATGAAAATTGTCTTCTGAATCCACAAATCCTAGTAGAACTTTGATAGATCTTGTCAAGTTAAAAACACAAGCCGGGTTTTACATAGTCCTTAATGCCGGATTTCACATGTTGCTTCAGACCTCTTACAAAATGATTTATTGCGTTTTAATTAACGGCCCCTCATATACAAGTTTGTAAAAACCTAAAGCAGTTTTTGGTAAACAATTTTCAGTATTTGGTAAATACTGAGTAATACATAAAGAATTTTAAGTAAAAAATCAGTAATTGACAATATTTAACGAAATAAAACACTACTTTAATCTGGAATACGGCATGAAATTACCTAAAAAAAAAATATTAAAATATTTTATTAAAAAATGGACTTGATAGTTGTTCAAAAATTTAAATTAATCATATATCATTGCAGTTTAGTAGTTGTAGTCAATGAGGTGTGAACCACTACAAAATATCTGTATACAGAAAAAGTCCGTGTATACACGACAGTTTTCGACATAAAAATAAAAGATTTTTGAGATTTTCGGTAAGATTTCTGAAAAACCTTCGAAATCTTGTCAAAAACCAGCTGAACAGTTGCAAGCACCTTGTAAAACATCGGCACTAGGCACTAATTTGAAACGTTATGAAATAGGAAGTTGTGTAAATAGGCAACCATTAATACACCTGCGTATTGCATAATTTATTAAAGTTTGAAAGTCTGTATCTCCAAAACGTTATATTATAGCAAAAACTTTGTGATATTTGTAGGGCCTAAAAAGAGCTTTCATTTGAAATATAATTTTTTGGTATTGGTTTATAAATGAGTTATACCAAAAAAAACATTTCACTGCTTTAGACGCTAATATATCGAAAAAAGTCCAAAATGATCAAAATTTGCGTTACGTAATACTTGAACGTTCCCTTTGGCCATTAGTATTAAGAAAATATTTTTAAAAAGTTACCTTTTCACAATTTGGACATTGCCCAGTGACTTCATTGAAAACCCGCCTTGCATTTACCGAGATTAACCACTGAAAAGAAAAAATATATAAAACAAAATTTCTCACGTGTTGTATAAAAGATTTTTTCCACAAACGTGATCACGTTTTCAAGAAATAAAGATAACAAAAATAATAATTGTTATTATTACCTCATATAAACATTCTTCATGATAACAATTATGGCAACAGGAATTTTTGCAAATAATATCTGGTAGTTTATTGTTTAACCTTAAGCAAAAGCAAATACTGCATTCTTCCTCCTGCTTTAGTAGTTCTATGTTATTTTCCTGGTTTTCTGGCTTCTGTGGAAAACATTCAATACCTGAAACAATTTATCTTTAAGCGTCCTCTCGAATTAAACTTAAAAAAAAATCAAAAAACAAATCTCTTAAAAAAACCCTGGAAATTTATGGATATACATATATTTCAATACTTTACCTACCGATTATGTCCAAAAGTTCTTGAAACAAGTCTCCATTTGCATTCCAGTTTTCCAAATAATCATTTAACCGATTTCTGTATTTTTCTACCAAAATTTCAGGGCCCAAATACTTCAGATCTGGCCTGGCTGTGATATTATATGGATTTACAGTTACTATTACAGAAAAATTTTCCTCTGAAAGTAAAAAAAAAACATGTTACTAGGGTTTAAATCATCATAAATGTAATTTTTTTTACGTGGTCTCATGTAGTAAAGCTTGTCACTCAAGCTCAGTTTTCATAGCAAGAGGGGTCCAATATTATCTGATTTAACATAATGGTACCTCAGAACCTTACAATAACTAGTATAGTAGGGCCCCTATTTTTAAGGGACAATTACCATAAAATATCTGCACAATCCTTATGTAGGGATAGAGGTAATATTGATAAATTGTGTGAAATAATTCATGGATAATCCCCTTACCTAGGCAAATTCTACGGTAATCACATCGTCTAAAAACCCTAATTGGATCAATAATCCAACAATATTTATCCAACATATCCATAAAATCAAAAAATGGTTGTAGTATCTCAATTTTTCCTAAAAATTGATCAAAAAGTACATTCAGGCTCGAATTTGCCTTAAATAACTCTGCAACTCCAGGCAGACATGGTAAATCATAACCAACAAGTTGAAATATGTTTTTAACTTCATTTTCATTTATTTTAACTTCTAAAAAGTGTTCCCTGTTGCTTTCGTCTAGGACTGAAATGTTAATTTTTGAAAAATCATAGGCAAGCTGGCACGACTTTAAATTAATATAAAATTTTGTAAATTCTGTATATTCATGTAAAATCTTCATCTCTAAATGGCTTAGATTTACAGTATTCGTGGAAACAATCCTTTTTTCTAAAATATCCTCAATTTTCATAAGCAACGTAATGATATCGGTTTTAGTGTTTTTATGATTTAAAAATTCGTCAATATCTTTCTTTATAAACATTAACTCCTCGTTAATGTCTATTTCAAATGGACCATGATTAAACTGAGTTACATTTATGCTATAATCTCTATTCTAAAATTGAAAAAAAAAATAATTTTGCTTTAACCTAACCTCAAAAAATTACCTTAACGAAAATTTTCCCTTTATATTCCATTTTATTTTCAGTGACATACTGCATAATAAATGGAAATTTAAGATATAATTCTATTTCTGTATTTAAATTTTCCATTTTTCTTGGATTTGTTGTTTATTTTGGATTTAAAGTTAAAAACTAGATAGATTCAAAAAGCAGCCGCTAGATGGCGCAGAATACGGTTTGTAACAGGATCACTCCATTTAGACGCGGTTACCAAATTCGAGAAGCAAAAAGTGTAACTGAAGGGGACAATTAAAAGGGAGGGGGGATAATATTGGACAATTATGTGTATGAACATTTAAAATGATTTCTTTAATAATGCAAGGACCTCAAAAATCAATCAAAATACGATTTCTTTTGAAGCAGATAGCTTAGGTAAACTAGAGCTCTAGTTACTTATAAGTAAATAAAGATCCGAAGGATAGCATCCCTAAGGACTTAATCCAATAAGACAGGACAAAATGAATATGCAAGGCTTGTGGGATTTAATTTTGCGGACCTAAACAAACTGCGTCTATTTTCTAATAATTATTTTTGACGGTCCATAACATTAATGTTTTTTTTTGTTATAACTCGCTTATTATTAGTCGCAAAATAAAAATTCTTTCACAGTTAAAAAGCATTTAAATTGCATACGAAAACATTTTTTATAATTTTTGTCGTAGTTTTCGAGATATAGCGATTTAAAGATATTGCCACCGGTCTAAAAAGGGTACCCGTTTTAGCTTTTGCTACTATTATTCTTTTTACAAATCTTATAGTCGCTCTATCTAGCAGCGGTATTAGCCGAGTCGTATAACGGCTAACGCCGCTAGATAGAGTGACTCTATAATAATAATAATAATAATAAATTTATTGCATTTAAAGAAACAAGGTTCTTATTGCAAGGTTTGACCTTGACTATAAAAATAAATACATGAAACACTTAAATGTTATAAAAAAGTACAAAATAAATAAGTACAAATAATTCTAAAATAAATAAATAAATAAATAAAAAACAAAAGTAAGATATAGAAAAAAAATATAAATTGAATTAAACAGTTAAGTTGAGCCTTACTCATTCATTATGAAGGATCTAAGTTTGCAGATCTCAATAAAAAAGTTACAGATAGATTTAAGATGTTTGTAGTCGGAAGAATTTAAGCAGTCAATAAAGCATTTCATATTCTGCAATCTAGGCAAATGGGAAAGCCTCATAGAAGCGTACAGAGGGCATTCGAATAAAATATGGGCTAATGATTCAATTTTGGCCATGTTGCACATCGTACATGTTTCCGAAAAGTCTATTGTGAACGCCATGCCATTAAACGCAATTCTTAAGTTTTTGCGGCTACACATCCGAGTTTGGGCAATAACACGAGTTAAGTATATTGGCATTCTTATTTCTAAGTAATTAGACACACGGTTATTTATAATAAAGCTAGAATATATATTAGGGTATTTGCTGTTTGTTAAGCTTTGTAAGTCGTCAGTATGTAATTTGTTACGGTATGATATGAGGTAATGATTAATTTTTTGGGAAGAAAAAGTTCTTAAATTTATGTTGTTAAAAATGTTGTCCTCATCAATATAATCAAATAGGCGTTTAACTTGTAAAACCCAGTTATATCTTTCATCAGGATTTGAAGTTGTAAGATGAAGCAGACGGTCAAAGCACCTTTTAGCAAAGCGGTTTTGATCTAACGACAGCAAATGTTTTAGCCAGGAAACACAGGCTTTAAATACGTAATATGACAGACTAGGGAGCCCGGACTCCAAACGCAGAATATAGTCAGGAGTATTTCGCGGCAGAAGTAGCAGTCGCTTGATAAAACAGACCTGCGCCCTCTCGATTACATTGCAATATCTAGTACCCCATACAGCAATACAATGCGTAAGAGAGTTTATTATAATGCTGTTGTATAGCTGTATGCGCGAGTCCCAAGAATTAAGTTTTGAGTTTGCCATTATGTTCATAACTGAGCCAACAGACTGCTTTGCTTTTTGAGTGGTAATGTTGGCCATTTCCAAAAACAATGAAGAGCATACAAAAGGAACTCCCAAATATGTATATTTATTTATCATTTCAATATTTTTACCATTAAATAAAAAAGTTACGTTGGGGTCAATGGTGAAGTTGCCTCTAGAAAATTTTATGATTTTTGTTTTTTCCGTGTTGACGGTAAGATCGTTAATTTGGGTGTATTCCTCTAGGATTTTAAGCTTGCGTTTTAAATCAGCTTCGGAATCGGCCAATATCACTAGGTCATCAGCATACAACAGCACTATAATGTCCATCAAACCATCTATACTTAGCCCCCGTGCACCCTTGCTCCTAAAAAATAGTTCGAGATCGGCGATAAAAAGAAGGAACAGTAGAGGGCTAAGAGATTCTCCCTGAAGTACCCCGGCAGAGACGCCGTATTTTTTTGAAAACGCATTGCCCGATTTTATCCTTATTGTGGCTAAATCATATAAATTTTTTAATATTCTAATAAAATTGACGCTAACGCCCATTTCGTACAGTTTTTTCCAAAGCAAAACGTGATTTATTGAGTCAAAGGCTCTTTTGTAATCGATAAATGCTGCGTACACTTTTCTTCCTTTTAATCTTAATTGCAGTTGTATGATTGAGTTTAAAACAAATACATTATCAATACAGCCCCGCGCTTTCCGGAAACCTGATTGGCATTCGGGTAAAACGTTAAATTCGTCGCACCAATTTGTAAGACGGTTTAACAAAATAGAGGTAAAGAGTTTGCATGTGCAGTTTACAAGAGAAATTCCTCTGTAATTAGCTGGATCCTCGGTAGGTCCCTTCTTGTGCAGCATTGTTAAAATAACGTCACCCCATAATTCTGGTATATTATCACCTGACAAAATCTTATTAAAAATACTACACAGATAAAGGCACCAATTCTCGGGCAGACTTTTTAAAAACTCATACGAAATTTCGTCGATACCTGCTGATTTGCCATTTTTACACTTGGATAAAGTTGCTTCATATTCGGAAATTGTAACAGGCTCGTCTAAAATAGGATCATATGTTCCCAAGAAATTATTTTTGTTTAAAATTTTGACCGGTAGTATAGTATCATAAAAACGTTCCCAAATGTAAATTGGCAGATCAGTTTTTGTGTTTATTGGTCGAAATTTTTTAATTAGTTTCCAAAATTCTGATTGGTTTTTGGCTGAAGAAAGACGCAAAACTAAGTCCTTTTCGAAATTTTTCTTTTTGCGGGCGGTAGTCTTTTTATAAAGATTTTTTGTTGCAAGGTATTGCGCATTAAATACAGGGCTAAAGTTTGATTCTTTACATAATTTCAAGGTATATTTTACATTACGTTTTAAACTTGCGCATTCAAAATCGAACCATGGTTTAGAAAAGTTATAACTATTTTTTTTCAGTGTACTTACCATACCAATTGAAGTAGCTGTTTCCTTAACTGCACTAACTAAATTTAAATAAGACTCATTTGCTGTCGTTAGATTTCCTACTTTGGGGGACCACTGCATAGCGGTACGGAATGGGACCGATAGTTGGGGATTGAATTTTAAATAAGTAACTTTATCAGAATTTGTGTTTAAAGAGCGCTTGCTTAATAACAAATTTATGTGTAATTCCAAGCAAATAGGAAAGTGGTCCGATTTAGTTGCAATTTCGTTTAAAACGTAAAAGTTTTTGATTTCTTTTAAATCATCATTATGGCAAAAAACGAAGTCGATTACGGAGTTGCCAACATGACTACAAAAAGTGAATTGAGCTGGAGAATCGTAAGATGATCGCCCATTAATGATAGAAAACGAGTTTTCAGTCATAAAATTTGTAAGAACTGTACCCCTAGTATTGACGGTTGAATCAACAGTGGTTCTAATTTTATTTAGATTTGTCCCTTCAAGTATTTCGGGGGAAATGTATCCTAAATCGCCAACACGAGAATTAAAATCGCCCCCAATTACAATTTGAGTATCACGATATATTTCTTGTATATTTAGCAGCGATATTTGAAATGATTCTAACAGTGTGTCTAGGTCTAAGGCTTTTTTAAAATAAAGATTGCAGATTATTATCCGAAAGTTATTTTTTGAAACTAAGCAAAACATCCACCATGGACAGGAATCTAAAAGTTTGACACTAAATTGGTTATTTGTTAGAACAGCTAGTCCGCCACTTCCTCTACCCATCGATTTTTCCTTGACAGCTTCAACTGATAAAATATTGTAGTTTTTTAAGGCTCCATTACTATTTTTAGTTTTGTTTAAAAGCCACGTTTCAGACACAGCAATGACTGGGATATTAGAAAAAAATTGTTCACTTGAGATAATATCAAGAACATTAGAAAAACCATAACAGTTCCAAAAAATTATTTTAAATAAACTTCGTTGCTAGTCTAGAGATTCGGAGTTGGGTTTTTTGTTTATTTGGGACTCATCATCAGAAAAAGAGAATGGTCTCTTTTTATCGCTGTTTTGATTTTTATTCCTGCTAGGGGTCGCTGGATTTTCCAGAGCTGCAGCCGAGTAATAGTCCTCCCCAATCTTTAATTTTCTGCCTTTTATTTTGGCGACAAGGCCCTTCTCTGAAGCCATTTTTTTATGTTTTACTAAAATTTTGGTGATTGCAAGATCTTCAGGACATTCGTCATGGGAAATTGAGATTTTTGTACCTCTAAGGCGGCTACAATTTCGCATAACCAGGTTTTTTCGTTGATAAGATGTAAATTCTACGATTATTATAGGTTGATTGCCAGGTATTTTGGAACCAATGTTATATGCGTCGCTAATATCGTTATCGGTGAAATTAAGGCCTAATTGGGTGTTAAAGAGGTTTAATATTGCTACGTTAAGAGACTGGTTTGAGTCAGTCAGGCCAAATATTTTTATGTTGTTTTTTCTTAGTCGTCTTTGAAGAAAGAGATTTTCGCTCTGCAATTTTTCGTTATTCTTTTCTAAGCACTGTATTTTTTGTGAGTGTGATTCCATAACATTTTGAATTTCTTTTTTAAAATTATTTTGGTGCTGCAGTAATTCAGCTTTTATTTCTTCCATTTTTTCCGAAAGATTTAGGTTCATTTTCCCAAACATAGAATTTAGAAAGTCCTTTTGCTTCTCAGAAAACTCAGCCATAGTAGCCCGGGAAGAGTAGAAATGTACACAATAAGCAACGCAACAATGCTTGTATATGTCAACGCTGCGCGAATACAACAGTTAGTTACAGATAAAATTTGTTTACACTTGATTTTTTTTTTTTACTTTTTCACGTTTTTTATATTATTTTGGATTTTTGAATATTGCTATTTTTGAAAGTTTATACCTTAGCACGTATAATAAGACACTGTAATTTATTTATTTCTTGCACTTTTGGAATTTTAGCGATAAATTTTACAGCAAATAAACAAGAGAACGTATTCGGCCGACTATCACGGTCCCGCTAGATAGAGTGACTCTGGTAATCTTGCCGCCACCGCCATTTTCTTTATTTTAACTATCCGTTAGAGAGCACCACAAGTTTGACAATTGTAGGGTAAGAAATTTTAAATTATTATTTTAAATCCTCGAAATCGTTAATTTAGCGGGTAGTACCATTTAGATTCATTATTTGGATTCAGATTCTGAATTCAAGCATATTATATTCTAAAAAATTAATCACAATATCCATTTAATTGATAAAAATCGTAATGACAGTTCTCCAGCGGCCATCATGGAAATAAGAAAACATTTGAATTAATTATTAATGAATTAATTCATAATATTTTTACTATAAATGGAATTTTTACTATTATAGTACTACGAAACTGTATAGACGCTAAGTCCTTTCATTCAATAAATCTAAATTATTGTAACTTTTTTAGTTTTGATCCAAATTTGATAAAAATTTGTTTCTTTACTAAATTGGCCATGCTAAATCCAAAAATCAAGGGTAAATTGACCTATTTTGTCTGCTTTGAAAGTTGATATAGTTAATAAAATATGATAAAAAAAAATAAAATATACTTTTTTCGTGGTAATTCTAACAAGCTAATAAAAAACATGGCAGAATTTTGCGTTACGTATTACTTGAACGTTCCTTTAATATTGTTAAAAACAAACAAACATTTGTATGTACATTTTTAAACCATTTTCCTGGGCTATAAAAATATACTCTTAAAATTATTAATTAAACTTTAGCACAAATGTAGACTAAATGAAAGTTTTTTCATTTTGGCTCTTCTATTAATTGTTCAGTAATAAAAGTTTTTAATTTTCCTCTAAGACATTAGTTTGTCAGCTTTTTTCTTTAAAATTAATTTATGCAAAATTTAGAAACTTTATTTATGTAAAAAAAGAAGTTTTAAAACTTAAAAAAACACTAAAAGCTTTCTTATGCATCTCTATAAAAATGTATACACATCAAGGGCGTAGATGAGAGGGATAATTACCCCCCCCCCCATAGGGTTGGACGCCAATTTTTTTTAGAGCAGGGGCTCCAAGATTGGTAGAAACCGTCAGGGACAAAGCTTTTTTTCGTGAGGGTAATTTTTGGGGGCGCCAATTTTTTCTTGCACGGTTGCCAAGTTTGGTAGAAACCGTTTGAGACAAAGCTTTTTTTCTTGAGGGTATTTTTTTGGGCGCCAATTTTGTTTTTGTATAGGAGAAAAACATCTAGGCCCTTGATACACATATATACATGCAGGGATGACGGAATGGGGGTAGGGTGGTGGCCCTACCCCCATTCCATTATAAGTAATTTGATAAGTTTTTCTTATTAACTTTGGCCTTTGAAGTGCTTTTTTTATTGTCTATAAGTTATTTAAGGGGTCTTTCTACCTTCAAATTTTAAAAATATGTTGATTTTAATTTTTTTTATATAGAGAGAAAAAAGATATGTTGTTTTTAATTTTTTTTTATATAGAAAGAAAAAAGATATTGTAAATTTTGTATGTATGTTTATTTATATTTAAAGAATACAATTGTTTTTTTTTTGGATTTTTAAATAGCCATTTTTTGCCATAATTTTTTTTTTGAAAAAAAAAAAACATCAAAAAACGGTGGTCGTCATGATTCCGGCCTTTTGGATCGACTAAAAAAAAAAACGGTATATTATTCAGTATTGAAGTCGCTATAGCCCTATCTAGAAGAAACATTTTTGACCAAAAAATAACAGACGTTTTTCTTGAAAATTATTAAAAAACGTCCGCCATTTTGTTATTTTTTGGCCGATTTTTTTTCTTGTAGATAGGACTATAGCGACTTCAATACTGAATAATATCCCATTTTTTTTTGTTTTTTTTAGTCGATCCAAACGGCCGAAATCATGGCGACCACCGTTTTTTATATTATTTTTTTCAAAAAAAAATTATGGCAAAAAATGGCACTTTAAAAATGTAAAAAAAAATTGCATTTTTTAAATATAAATAAACATACCTACACAATTTCACAATGATATCTTATTTCTTTCTACATAAGAAAATGTTTAAAAACAAAATATTTTTAACATTTGAAGGTTGAAAGACCCCTTAACACGTTAACTGCCATGTCATTCATATATGAAAGCCAGTATTGTTTCCCTGTGGGCCACGGCATTCATATATGGATGACGGACTGTTTACTCTCGGCGGTCGCGGCATTCATATCTGAACGCCGCTAAAGGCGAATAACTATGTAGTATTATTGGTGTGGCCTACACGGAAAGAAATTAGTGGGCTCTGCGCTATACATTATAAGATATTTGGTAACAGTGGCAAATTATAGTGATTTAAGCTATAGATTATAAGGGACACAATAACTAATAATGTTAAAAATAAATTGGAAACGATTATATATATTACAGACACGATTATATTTATAACAGGCACTATTATAAATTTACAGAAATTTTATTATATTATAAAAATTATTAGCACGGACAATAATTAAATCTATTTAAGCTATAAATGCCATACTATTTGTTATATTTTATTATTCACTAAACAATTAAAGTATTTCATATAAATTTTTACACCATAATTGTAAGAGAAAGCCTTGTATTTATATAATAAGCGATTATAATTTGCTTGGTATGTGTGTTATAGCGCTCCTAGCTATAATTTTTTTTTCCGTGTATGGGGAACATAATACTATGCTTGATTGGGCCAGACACGGAAAGATGCTGGTTTTACAATGCCAAAAAAAAATTGTAAATTTATCGTAAATAAATAGAAAAACGTGGCTGTAATTAAATGTAATCAAAAATAATAGGGCTAATGGTCTTTATGGGAAATTTAATGAGGCTATTAAGTCATATGGCACAGTTTGACGACTTGGCCCCCTGGGTGATTTTACAAAATACCCCTTGGCAGTCAACGTGTTAAATGCTTCGAATGTATTTTTAGGTGTACTTCATTATCAAAGTAACTTAAAGATTAATTTTACACCATAATTCATTTGAAAAAAAGTTTAATTACATTTTCTATTTATTCTTGTAGATATAGCAATTTTAAAAAGTCCCACTTCATACAAATTAATTCTAACGGCAGACTAACATCTCTACTCTAAATTTCTCTACTCCCTAACATCCCTACTCCATAACATCCCTACTCCACAACAACTCTACTCCGTAACATCTCTCCTCCATAACATCTCTACTCCGTAACAACTCTACTCCACACTATATGCACTTTATTAGCCACTTAATAATAAAGTTCAAAGAACAAAGAATCTTCTTCTTCTTGATTATTTTATTTTTTTCCTAGAACACGTTTATCTTTAAATGTTAATCTAGAACAATCATAAATGAATGATTCTAAAAGCAACAATGACCGCGTACTCTTAACATGCACTAATATGTAAGTAATTAATAAACTGAATTCATTTTTGACAGTGACTTAACATGACAAATATTCTTTTGAGTTAAGACAAGTGGCTAATCGAGTGTCTATAGTGTGGAGTAGAGTTGTTACGGAGTAGAGATGTTATGGAGTAGAGATGTTACGGAGTAGAGTTGTTGTGGAGTAGGGATGTTATGGAGTAGGGATGTTAGGGAGTAGAGAAATTTAGAGTAGAGATGTTAGTCTGCCATTCTAACTTCCAGCTCGATCTTCAAAATACCTGTAAGGAAGCTTTCATGTCTAAGTTTGTGACCCACCATTTATCCCTCTTTTAACTTGTACTTTCCAAAAGATACGCTTTTCCAAAATTTGCTTTTACAGCTTTTTTGCTCCGATCAGAAGTCTTTTGAGAGAACTTTACACTGCGAACGCTTTGATGTAGAAACTTTAAATTTGGACCAAAGGTTTTTTATCACGTAGAAAATCTTTGATTAAAATTTCAAGTGTCTACGTCAAAACATTCTTTCCAAACAGCGTAGTGTATAGTTTATTCACAAAGAACTTGCATCTTTGCACCGACTCTATTGATCTATCCGCTCTCGTTTGCAATAAAGAATACTGGGATCTTTTTTATTAGACATAAAATTTTATATTATTCCTTTTTTTGTCTTATTCTTTCACCTGATAATTTGTTTTAGCCTCTGAACTTACTCCGATGCAATTAAAATTAGAATAAACAAGTTAAAGGAAACTGATTATGAACTTTATCCGTTTGTTTACGGCGCTTTTATACGATTTACTTAAAATTAAGTTCGATTAGAAAGTTTTGAAAAACGATTCCGACTATTTTAAACGTAGATTTTCTCGTTTAGTCAATTTATAATAACTTTTCGCTGCATGGGCGTGCATATTATCAGACAGAATTGTAGTTAAAAGATGTACCTTTCTTGCAAAAAAAATATTATTTAAATCGGTTTGTTAAATTCGGATATAATATAAAATTTTTGAAATTTTTTAGGTGCTCCACTTCAAATTTTGATTAGTTTAGTTTCCACCGGATCGTTTTTAGCAAATTAAGGGGCTATATACCTCTGGCACGGGAAAGTTGAGGGTTTTTATTGTTGCCCTAAATTCTCCACCAAGTACTGACAATGACAAATGAAACTGTCTAATTTAAAAAGCAAGGTGCTTTTATCCGCTGTTGCCAAGTAGCACATAAGCGGCATTGTCGATAAGCATTAATGCTTTTAAATTACCTAAAATGAAAGAATAAAATATTTCAAATAGACAATTCGCAAAAAGTAAGGTTAATTGTCACCCTTTCCCCTCAACCACTTTCGAGTTGGAAAAATCCACTCTCAAGTTTAGCAAAATTAAAATAATTTTTAATTATTCTTTAAAAAAAAAACGTTAAAAGTATTAATATGGGAGGATTGGTGCAGTATGGTTGGATTGGTGTAGTATGGGAGGATTGGTGTATA
Source organism: Brachypterus glaber (assembly GCA_958510825.1). Lineage (NCBI taxonomy): Eukaryota > Metazoa > Arthropoda > Insecta > Coleoptera > Kateretidae > Brachypterus > Brachypterus glaber. The sequence goes on from OY294053.1 coordinate 30,613,221, forward strand.
TGGGAGGATTGATGTATATGGGAGGATTGGTGTAGTATGGGAGGATTGGTGTAGTTTATGGGAGGATTGGTGTAGTATGGGAGGATTGGTGTAGTATGGGAGGATTGGTGTATATGGGAGGATTGGTGTATATGGGAGGATTGGTGTAGTATGGGAGGATCGGTGTAGATTATGAGAGGATTGGTGTAGATTATGAGAGGATTGGTGTAATATGGTAGGATTTGAGTAGTATGGGAGGATTGGTGTAGTGTTCTACCGCGTCTGTACATGACAAGTCTACTAGCGTGAGTTCGATTCTCACTGGCGCAGATTTGCCTTTTTCAGTTAATTAATAATTGAAATTTGGCGAAGGCGATAAGTGAAGAGGACGCTCCCTATAAAAACAGGTTCGAAAGTCAGTATAAGCCGGTGGTTCCCTCTACTACTAGCCCACACAAGTCCTGGAGTTAGGGGATGTTTAATTAAGTAGAATAGTACGAGGTTAAACAAACATGTAATGTAATTAAACAATGTTTTTCAAACATAAAGTTTATGTATACTTTTACCAATTTAATATCGCAACTAAAAAAGTAAGCGTAATTAAACAAACTTTTAAATTACCAAATTACTTATTTTTGGCCTGCACATACAAAACTTTAAAAGTAACCAAACATTTTACTACACTTTTTGTTTTTACAGCGCTTTCTTAATGACATGATTTTATTTTACAACATTTTAGAGGGCAGTTTGTTGCCAGATTTTCGTACAATTTAAAAGTTATAAGATAAATAGAACAAGGAAAAACACTTTGTGTTGACAAAAATATAATAAATTGTACTACAATAATTAAAACTGTACACTGAAAATCATTTCTGAATTAAATACAACTTTTCATGTAAGACATAATGTTGTTCAGTTGTTCTCTACGCACTTTTACAGTTTTACACTGCAAATTAACTTTAAATTATAGTCAACTTAGTTTTTATTTTAACTGCTACAATTTTAAATCTTCCTGAAATTTAATTCTTCCTTCAGTTAAATTATAACATCACATTTAATAGCCCCATTTGACTTTGTCTTAGAATGTGCAGTAAATTTGTTCATAAAGTTTTGTGCAGCCAAATTTAAAGGTCCCAATTCTCAAGAAGATTTTTTATCTCGCATGGGAAAAAAATAGCCGAAAACATTGAGGATCTAAATTATTTTTTTGTTCTTTAAAAATATCAAAATTATTTAAAAACGTATTTCAAAAAGTCAATTTTCAACCGTTCAAAATAAATTTGAAAAAAAAAATGACGTATAGTAGAGCAAAAGATGCAAGTCGCTTGCAAAACAATTTTACACTACGATATTTCAAGAAATCTTTGACACAGAGACTTGAAATTTGGAACAAATTTTGTTTACTGCTTAGAAAATCTTTGTTCAAAATTTCAAGTCACTGAGTCAAAGCGTTTTTGAAATATCGTAGTGTAAACTTGTTTTACAAGCAACTTGCATCTTTTTCTCTTCTATAATTGTTTTGAGTGGTGTACTTAATAAGTACTAGCATGCTCTATGCGCCTTCGACAAAATTGTAAATAAGGTTACTTTTTACAACGTATTTACAGTAAAAAATATGTAAATTTATGTAAAAATACATCACAATAGCTTTTCATGTGTTTTGATATGCTTTAATACGCAAAAATCTTAATTTATCAATAATATTGCAAAGTTGTTAAATTTTAATAAAAATGATTAAAAAAAAAGTTTTAATTAAAGCACCTGGAAAATGGGAAATTTTACTGAGACATTTCCCATTTCAGATGGCAGCTAAAAGATTTTTAATACCTTTAACTATACTTCATTCTAGTTCCTTAATGTTCACGAAAGCTTAATTTACCTTACAAGGTCGCTAATCTGTAAGAAAACTCTTAAATCAGCAAGAGGAAATGCAAAGGAAAATTTTATAGTTTTCATCACAAATCAGATAGGTTCTAGCTTATAGGGTTGTTCCAGATAGATCCAGACAAAATAATAGGAAAAGCTCTTAAAATACTTCGTCTGTACGATAAGACAACAATTAAGACAATGTCAAAAAGATAGTGCTTTAAAATGTGGTGCCATAGGAAAATGTTAAGAGAAAAAGGTCAGATAGAGTAACAAACAAGAGCATATTAGGGAAACTTAAAGAACTAAACTAATTAATTACGTATTACCTATAAAAATAATGTTTCTGTGCAGTTGAGTACCGTCAACTGGGGTAACTTTTTTGCAAAACCCTCTGAATCAAAGCATGTGTGCACGAGTTATGGGGTTGTGTGCACAAGTTGTGGAATTAAACCCCAAAACTTATGCACATAACCCCACAACTTCTGCACACGTGCTTTGGTTTAGAGGGTTTTGCGAAAAAGTGTCCGAAGTCACCCACACCGTCCGAAGTCACCCCAGTTGACGGTACCTATTGAATATGAAGAGATTTTTCTCTGGAATGTCCCCTCATTCGTTAATGAAGACGCTACTATTTTACGAGTCATAATTGGGATCTTTTATGGAATGCACCGGAACACTAGTTAAAAGAAAAGGAGACTTTCATTAAAATATTTTATTGTTGAAAAACTGATGAGTCTTTGAAATAGACAGTTTTTACGCGACGAGGATTTAATTATGAGTAAAGCTAGGGGAATTTATTTCTTAACTAGTTTTTATGCGGCACAAAAAGTGGCGAAACCGTTTTTTCCCAAAATGTCTTTCCTCCCTACGTTTTAAAGGTTTTAAATTTTTTTCATACGACTCGACAGAAAATAAAAAAAAACTGTTTAATATTTTTTCCCAAAAAATTTTTTTGGACTTTTTGGAAAAAATGCAAACTTTACACCCCGTCCATAAATCACCCGCATGGAGACCTAAAACTATAATTTTTGCTTTTTATAGTGAATTTAACACAGTTTAACTTAACCTAAAAAGGACTATTTTGATGAAGGAAGCGACAAAACAATACTGTGTCCTGCAGGTACTATAGTTTAATTAAAACTAAATTTTACCCGATAACTAGATAAACACGCTATGTTATTATGGTGACTAAATATACACTCACGCCTAAAAGGGCGGTTTGGACTTTTTGCTGATTTTAAATTGGTAAATATTTGAATTCAACTTAGTTTTATCTTAAAATGAGTATGAATTTCTTAGTACAAGTACCACATAGTAAAAACACATTGAACATGATGAAAATGGGTTGTAGACTTTAAATTAATCACTCAAGAACGCTTTGAGCTAAAGACTTCAAATGTAAACCATAGGTTCCTTATCCAAAGCTGGTAAAACTCGGGGTAAGGAGGTAAAATGTGGTTCACTAGAAACTTTTAGGAAAAAAATGAACAATTTGATTTTTTTTTTGATTTTTTTATTTTGTTGGTTTTCGAAAAATAAAAGTTTATTGATAAAACAGTATTGTTTTTTATGAACGTAGGCCCACATAGAAAAGTATGCATTTGCTGGCAGCATATTTTTTTATTTTTTTTTTAGAAATATTTTTTTATTGGGCTCTATTTTACAGACAAATGCCTTTTTTGACCGAAGTTCACAAATATCATACAGTGTTGTCGGGTGTTGTTGGGTGTTGTTTCAGATTAAGATAACAAGGTTAAACAGGATACATGGCTACTAGATTCGTGCATTCAATTAATAAAAAGTGCGGTCGCCTTTAACAAAGGAAAATGCACAAGGGAGAGATATTGTTTTTTTAATTTAATTAAAAGGGCCAATACTAGGGTTTCACGGGAGTCGAGAAATACTTCTCGTCTTTATTTTCGAGAAAAGAAATATATTGATCGTGTTTTTTTTCATTTTTTGACTATTAACTACTTGTATCGTCTAGCAAGAGTCTCGACAATTAACTTTTTGTCTCGTCTCGCAAGAGTCTCGATTTTTAATACTTTCTACATTCTATAGGGTTGGTTGACCTTAGTATGACGCATCAAACATCCACATAGTAGGTCAGACAAATTGTTATTATTGATAATGATTGTTTATTTTTATAATGTGTGTTAACAACTTTATTTTTTCTCAAAATTAAGACAAGAAATTTTGATTTCTCGATTCTAAACCCTTTATCGAATGGAAGTTAAACCCCCTGAAAAATGTTGAGCTGCCATGGAGCATTCATAATGTGTATAGTACTTATTTGAAATAAATTGATTTTTTATTAGCCCCTCATAGCGGGAGCTCCTTTAATTTCATGAGACCTCTTAGACTTTTATTATTTCTTTTTATTTTTAACCCCTAGGTGTCCTTCCGCTCCATTGTATCCACATATGGATATTGTTATACGGAATAAGGGAGCGTTGGGTTTTAGTTTAATTAAACTTGGTACTATCATTTAGGGCTTTGTAGGAGCCCGAATATCCCTTCGCGGCTAAATAACTTTATTTATTAATCCGATAAATATAAAAAATATCCAGTTATGGATATTTTGGTATACGCACATATCGACACTCCCAAGCAACAAGGACGTAACTCAAGTTAGACCCATTTTGAGTTATACTCATAGGTAAACGCCTTGAAAAAAGACACACGTGGTGGTACTACTCATATTTCTCCACAGGCCATTTTAACCAAAATTTTACCAAAAAACACTAAAGTAAAAAATTTTAAACTTGAATATTATCAGAAACAAACAATAAATAAACAATTAATACTTATACAGTTAAATAGAGAATTTTATAAGCTTTCAAATGACGTATCGCATGGCTTCCTTTTCCACTTCAATAATTTACCCACCCTTAAATAAAAAAAAAATATTTTAGAAATTTAGCTGTCGTGAAAAATGACAATATATGAGTTACGGCTTTGTTGCTTGGGGGTATCGATATATCCAAGGGTGGATATTCTGGTAAATGTTCTAAATTGTTAAACAAATTAAAATGGTTTAAATTACGTATGTGGGGTAAACAAATATTACTTTTATTCTATCTCATATTAATTTTTCTACAGAAAAAATCTAATAATAATAATATCCAGGTATGGATATTTTGGTATAGACACACATATCCAAGGGTGAATATTCTTATAATTGTTCTAAATTGTTAACAAAATAAATTGTTTAAATTACATATTTGGCGTAAATATATAAACATTAACTTTATTCTACGGTACATTTCTCATATTAATTTTTCAAAAAAAAAAAAAAATTGGTCTGGAGCGGAAGGGCTGTATGTTGGTAGCTCCCTTCAGTAGACTCCTGCAAATACCAAAAGTTTTTCCGAAATCAAAGTTAATCAGTAGTTTAAATATAAAATATTAAAACAATAACCGAATTGTTGCATATATTTTTTGTTTATTTTTCATTAAAGTCCAAAATACGTGAAAATTAAATGAAAACACGATACGTCAATTAAAAGTTATGCTTTTAAAAGTGTATAATTTAAAAGCAATAAAGTTTACTATAACTAGTTAAAATAAAATCTATAAACTTGTATATTGTAAACAAAATATATTTATTTAATTTCTCTTTTATTAAATTTTAATTGGTATTTTTTTTCATTTAGGCGGTTTTGTTAAGATTAATAATACAAATTCTACAAAATTAGTAATAGAATTTAAGCTAATTTTCAGCTAAAAAATTAAGAATTTTCATGACTGAAATTGCCCAATTTTTTTCCTTATATCCGGCCCTGTATCCTATGATTAGGGGTGGCTGTTCTTTATTACCCACGTTACCAAATGTTTGCTATTTTAAGACCCTCCCATAACACAAAATTTCAATATATTTTTGCCGAAAATTAGTTATTAAGTATTTTTGAGGTCGCTGAAAGTGAATCCTGTTAAAAATTCAAAATTAAAATGATGGACGTCGGTTTCAGCGACCTCAAAAATACTTAATCACTAATTTTCCGGCCCTGTGTCCTATGATTTACCCCTTAAAAAAATGATCCAAACAAAAATTGTTGAAAATTCCCTCCTCAACAAAATTGGTTATATGCATTTTTATCGTAAGATGCATATTAAGCAACTCACTCCTAAAATTCAAGATACCGGACACCCCTTACGCAAATCACCCGGTGAAAAACTAACAGGAGTGTTCTGTTACCATCCACTACTACCCTTTAAAATATCAGCCCGTGTACATTTATTGCAATATACATCTATTATTTGACTGGGTAAGTAGGCGTTAGGAAGAGTCAGAATCCGTTGACAGAACCCAGGCACTTTTCCAGCTGTTGACCTGTGCTACACCCACTTCCCTTTCCTCCTAGGTAGGTACGTAATTCTTGAACAACCCCATACATGCGTTTTCATACAGAGCATTACCTTTACAAGGACACATCTATTTATATAGATAAAATGATGTACATATATATATACAATGTATATAATACATAGGTATGTTTAAGTATGACTAAGTGATTTACAGTAATTTACATAAAATAGTCATTTAGGTGTAATATTTTTATATAAAAGTAGTACCCACACAAAGTAGTACCTGTTTGAATAATTAATATTTTTTTAAGTGTTAATGTTACAAAAAACCGTTACTACACTGTAAAAATCAAAAAAAAAAAAATAATTTTTGTTAAAGATGTCGACTCGTAACAAACCTTAAATATTTTCTCTTGATGAACATTTTGTGAAACATCACAAAAAATTACAGTTTTTCGTCTTTAACCCACTCCGATTTTTCCAACAACAATCTCATCCGATAACAGAGACAATTTTTTTTACTGAAATAAACATGTTTGCATTTTTTTTTTCGATTTTTTTTTAGTCCAAAACTATTTTGTTTGTGTTATCAATATGATAACTTATCATAGGGAAATACTATCCGGGAAAGTAAAAAATATCTAGGCTGTTCTTTAGTTATCTGGGTATCAAATTCCATCAAAGTATAACTCTGCCCGCCTAATCATGATAGTCTTATTTGTATTTTTTTATGTTTAAGAAAATCGATATTTTCCATCTATAATTATATCTTTTCGCAGATTTCTAAGTGAATAAATAAATCTCTCACAATGTAAACCTATATGTTTTTTTTTGTAACAAGGTGCAACGATACACAGAAAAAAGGACTCCTTGAACCAAGGAAACGTGTCTTTCGATATGTTTAAAGCCATATTCTCTTGTTTTAAGGTTAGCATTTCTTTGAACCAAAGTCAGTGTCCTTGAATGAAGATCACGGAGTTTTGAATGAAGATCTGCGCTCTTCATTTAAGGACTGACTTTGGTTCAAAGAAATGCTAGCCTTGAAACAAGAGAATATGGCTTTGAACATATCGAAAGACACGCATCCTTGGTTCAAGGAATCCTTTTGTTTCTGTGTATGCCAAATTTCGTAAAATGGCCAAATACGACCTTCTTGCTTCGAAGGCAGAATAAAAGCGATAATTTTCCGCAAACCCAATGAAATTTGATTAAAGATATTTTAGTACCTACCCACGTAAAACTGACCTTTACCAAGAAAATATCCATATAGCTGAAAAAAATAATGGAAAGTTTTACATCAGATAAAATGTAAAATACCTACTGCTGCAATTGCAGCTAACAAAACAATACCTACCTAAGTACTTAAAAAAAGCTAAAAAAATTCTCTGAAAAAAAAATTTTCAACAAAATTTCCCAAAATTTTAAACTAATTTCCCTAAGTTGTCAATTCCTCTGTAATTCCCCTAATTCAACCAATTACAGATTATTATTCACAAATTCCCCAAATAATTTTCTAATTCCCCAAATAAAAACAATGAAAAACAATTCCCCATAGTGTGTGTATTCTTCTAAAAAATAATTACACTGTAAGATAATTCCTCAACTAATTTCTCTAATTCCCCAACAAGTGACACTAATTTCCCCAGATAATTATCCCAATTAGTCAAATAATTCCCCTAATTCTTTAATATTTTTAAAAATAGATGGTTACAGCTAATTATTACCCCAAATAATTTACCCAATAATTCCCCAAACAAAAAACAATGAAAGACAATTTTTCCATCAAGAGTGTATTCCTCAACAAAAGAATTATCCATGTACACTACGATAATTCCCTCAACAAATTCCCCTAATTCGTCAACTAATTACCCTTATTTGAGTCGTCTATGGATTTCCTATGGATATACCCGGTTTTGAAAATAGACGACTCATTTATCAAGTAATTTTTCTAATTTGACAAATAATTCCCCAATTTCGGTAGAATGGATAATTACGGCTAATTATCCTCTAATTCCCTAATGATTCCCCCTACATCCCCACAAATTCCCTGAATTCCCTAATTTTTGCAATTTCCACAGCTTGAACATCAAAATTCCCCGTGTGGAAAAAAATTACCCAGGTAATAAAATTTTGTTATATATTTAGAAGATAACTAACCTTCCTTAAACTATTATCTTACCACTATCTTAATAAAAAACTAAAAATACTTTAACAAAAAAATCCAATCCAAAAAAAGAACAATCTGATTCCTCATCAAGAGTGTATGACCGCTCCCGACGGTCCCCGAATCCCCCCGACCGGCACCGTCGCCGACGCCGCTAGTTGGAAATTTCAGTCTTGGACGTTCTTCTGGTGGTGTACGCTAGATAGCCCTGCGTAACGTGGATTTTCAAAACCACCTGTTACATTAACCTGACGCGTTCTTCGAAAAAGTGACTAAAATACCCGCAAAAAAAGTGTTTTTTTGTGGTGAATTACAGTGCTTCATTGTTCGCAAGTGGATTAGTTGATTTTGTGACCATATTTGCGTTAAAAAGTGGATTTTCTTGGTATAAAAATACGGATAGTTTGTGGTTTTCTTTGGACTTGAAGATCTGGTTGATTACCTGTCCAAGATGTATTCTTCCAAGGCGTTCGTGATCGTTTTTGGATTCTTTATACAAGGTAAGTTAAAAAAAACAATATTTTTATAAAAACTAAACATAGTTGGGGGAGCTGGGGGATTTACCACTGGTGAATTTTTTTTAGAAGAGTTTTTTGTCAGTAACATATTTATTTTTGATGTCCCCTCTCCCCACTCAATTTTTTTTGTTGTGCTTCTTAAAACAAAAACAGAAAATTTACTTTTTACCTACACTAAAAAAAAAAAATGAATTTACATATTTAAACATGTACATGTAAATTTACATCGATTTAAATAGATTATTTACATATAAATGAATGTAAAATTACATAAAAAATTACCACCTTTCTAGTGATTTTTTTGTTGTTGTAAATTTACAAGTATTGTTTTATGTATTTTTACAAAAAGATACATAAAAATATTTTTTTACATATTCTGTAAAATATTACATATAAAATGTAAAAATACATTTATAATAATAATAATAAAAATATTTTAATATTGTCGTCAGGGCCGTAACCAGAAAAAAATCTAGGCGGGCTCAGCCCCCAGGGTGGCAGCATGAAAAAATGTCCCTGGCGGTTTCAACTGGCGCCCCTACAAAAAAAAAATGGCTTTTTCCCTGACGGTTTCAACCAAAATTTGCGCCCCTACAAAAAAATTGGCGCTCAAAAAAAAATACCCTCATGAAAAAAAGCTTTGCCCCTGAAGTTTTCTGCCAAACCTGCCCAAAAATAAAATTACCTTCAAGAAAAAAAAAGCTTTGTCCCTGACAGTTTCTACCAAACTTGGCGCCCCTGCAAAAAAAATTGGTGGCGCCCAAAAATTACGTTTAAGACAAAAAGCTTTGTCCCTGGCGGTTTCTACCAAACTTTGGCCCGTGCAAAAAAAATTGGCGCCCAAAGGTAGGTGACTTAAAAATGCCAGGGGGGGTTTTTTTTAGCCCTCTGACCCCCTCCCCCTAGTTATGGCCTTGAATGGCGTATACGCCCCTTTGTTATGAATCCCTCGATATGGTTCTAGACCCAAACTTTTGGGTTTTGATTTGAATGTCGTACCGTTTTAAAATAAAAACAAATAAAGTTGGGTGACATGTTTTGGTTTTTCTTTGTTTTTATTTAACCCACGATCAGGTATTAAAATCCAATAAGATTTTTTCCTACCTGTTTTGATTTTAAGAGATTTTTTTTAGATTATAGTCCATTAGAGTGGTAATTTTGTAAAGAGCAGGTACTACTGTATTACTACCAGACAATCATATAATAATTATTATTATGAAGACTCCCCATTGGGGAGGTAATTATTGTCCAACCCAACCTTTAAATACACAGGCCAACAAAAATTTAACCTCGCTGCATCTGGTAATAGTTATTTATGGTACTAGTGGGTAAAGTAAGATATTGCCAATGAGAAAATTAACCTGCGAGGCGTCAGCCAAGCAGGTTAATTTTCGAGAGGGCAATATCGGTTTACCCATGAGAGCCGTACAAGGTTTTATCCAATAAATAGCTTAGGAATTCATATTTTTATTAAAAATTTTAATGACATTTACAAGAAAATAATTTGACATGTGACAGTTGAGTGGGTAAAATAAATAATTATCCACTCAATAAAGTAAAAGCCACGCGGGGGTTATTATTGAGTTTATCTATTTAAAATAAAGCTGGTAATTGTCTCATTATCTGTATGTATTGGATAAAGGTTTTTTACTTTTAAGTCGCCGAATCAGAAAAAAACTACTACAAGTATCTTTGTTTAAGAAACCAGATTCTCATGAAGCTGAAGTTTGCAACGTTTTTTTGCATCGAAAATTTAAAAAGTATATTAAAGTACTAGTTTCATAACATACGTTTTTATCTCACGAGTACAAGTTTAGAAAACAAGCCTCTTGCGGCGAGTTTTCTAAACTACTAGTGCGCTAAAAACGTCTTATGGAATAAGTGCTTTAATATACTATTTGAATTTTCGTTGCAAAAAAACGTTGCAAACTTCAGTTTCATGAAAATTTGGTAAATAAGAACCACGCTGATGTTGTAATTCAGGAAATATCGAGGAAAATATATTTCTCACACTCTAGTCAATAACAATTAATCTGCAGCAATTATAATGACGAAAGACAACGTCCCTGAGAAGCAATTAAATTAAGTGAATACGAATAATAGCAATTAATGGAACTGTGTCAAAACTTTCGTCAAGTTGCAAAAAATACTTACTACCCAGGGAGAAATTGCGCTTTACAATGAATTGTTACAGACATTGTTTCAAACTGGAACTTTCTTTTAGAGTTAACTCTACTGGCAGGTAAGTTATTTTCCGATTTATACTGAATTAAATCGAGGGGTTTGAACCACTACAAAATACGACAAAATATTTGTGCACGAACTTCCTACATTTTTGTATGACCTAAATTTTCGACATAAAAAACTATAATTTTTGAGCTTACTGAGATCAAATTTTCACTTTTTCCGTTCTGAGGGGGAGGGTATCACACACCCCCCACGAAATGACCCGGCCAATTCAGCAGATTATTTGGTAAATTTGATAGGAGTTTTTCTCTGGTATTTTTTTTTTTTTGATAAATCAAACTTTTTAAAGCTTTTTTTTTGAGGTGGAAAGAAACTTTTTTTGTTGTTGGCAAATTTTAGGCGAGTCCGCAAAATTTTTTTACTCATAAATCTTTTTTTTTGGAGGTGAAAAAAAGATTTTGAAGGTGAGGATTTTTTTAGTCATCAAAATTTGTGCTAGGGGTAATTTTTTTTTTAGTCATCAAAATTTTTGCTACTGGTATTTTTTTTTTTGAGGAAAAAGTTCTGGTAGTCAGCATATCTTACCCTCACACCCCCACGACTAAAGGTTCGGATTGTCCCTGACCTTGCTGGGTACTATTTGTTAAAATCTGTTCGTATATTATTCATAGGAAATTTCAAAAATTGTTGTTCTTTTAGAATATATGGCGCAATACGCAAATAGTGTTGAGTTGGTCAAGTTATAAAAGTGCACCTAAGTAAACAGATCATAAAAACTAGACGCAATATCTGCGTTTACAATATTCTTATAAAGTAAACCACAATTATGGTTTTTAAATGGAATGATGATGGTTCGAGGTTACTACCGTTCATTTCAACGTCTTCGTCGTTTCGACACCACAGAAAAAGTCAATAAACCTATTCAACTGTCATGGCAGCCGAATATTCGTACCAAGTGGACTGTATCACCTATTTTACCCGACTACAGCAACGCGGAAGGAGGGTTTTGTTTCTAATGTTTTTGTAT